>CM040243.1:51344406-51701921 GCA_022545495.1 Chrysanthemum lavandulifolium
TTGTTAGGAATTAGATAATTCCGGTCTTTGAAAGAGTCGGTCACCCCAACTATTATCTAGCATAAGTTAGCTCGTAGATTGGTCATTAGTTACGGTTTATGTAGTTAGTTAATAGTGAAAAATAGTTTAGTGCAACACCGTGGAAGAAGGTCGGGTCTTTACCCACCGTATCCCCGATCCACAGCCGTCGGGAGGTCGTTTAGTTTGTAACCTATAAATACCCTCTACCTTGCAAGGTAGAGGGTTGGATGTTCTTTGGTAATCTAATATTCAACTAGTTTCTCTCACTAGAATGTCCCACTCTTTCTCTCTAAAACCATCTATGTGCTCATTGTGTTAAGGTTGTGATGTGTATGTGAAAAGTTAATATCTTACAATTGGTATCAAGAGCCATGGTTAGATCATATCTTGCACATCTTTGGATTTATAGTGGTTTTAGGTGGTTTTGAGTTTGAAAAGTTTAGTGGTTTTGCATCATTTGGTTGATTTCTTGTGTTAAAGTTTGAATTTTGTTGGTACTTTTATGTTTAGAATCATCAAAAGTGTTTAGGTTTTCATTTGGTAGCTTGAATCATCTTGGTTGGGTTGTTTTGGATTGAAAAGTGAAGGTTATTTGGTTTTCAAGCTAGCGAATTAGCTCTCGGACTTGTTTTCTTGGTAGCGACTTACTTCATTGTTTCGTAGCGACTTACAGTTATAAAAGCTAGCGAGTTAGAGCTAGCGAGTTAAAGTACAAGTAGTGGAATCTCCACTACGGTTAGCGACTTTGTGGTAGCGACTTAGTCCAGAGTGAGTTGCTCTTTAGCGACTTGCATATCTAGCGACTTGTGTAGCTAATCATCGCACAAATTTGGCTAGCGAATTAGTCCAGAGCGAGTTACTACTTAGCGACTTGTTTCTCTGTTAGCGACTTGGGACTCTAGCGAATTAGGGGTGTAGCGAGTTAAAGGTGGCGACTTAGTACACTTATTGCTAGCGACTTAGCGTGTTGGCGAATTAGTGTTGACAACTAGGGATTAGTACTATTTTGTTGGTAGCAAATTGACTCGAATTCTCTAGAGATTTGAGGAGTAATTCATAATAACACAATGTCGGTCATCACGGATCCCTTAATCACCAAAGTACTTGCTCTCTATGAAACGACCCGAATAGTGAAACAGAATGCCCATCCAAGGCCTCACACCAAATGACTCAAGATTGATCAATCGAACAACTCAAATATGTCACACTTAACTTCTTCAGATGATACTAAGAATGTGGAATGCACCGGTGAGCCGTTTCAACATCTCGATCGACTTCTCAAATTACTCTTATCAACAACCATGGATCGAACAAGTTGTGCCATTCTTCGTCAGGACTTTCCCACTTTAACAAGAGTCGTATTGTTTAACCTAGATCGATCGAGGTTTCAAATCACCAAAGAAAAGCTCTCAACCGATGATTCTCATGTCGCTCTTCAAACCATCTTCAACCAATTTCACCACTTATCCGGAAGAATACTCCTCGATTTTGATAATACCATGGTGGAATGTCCTTGAAGCACACGGAATGGAAATTCATGAGTTCGAAACTCATTTATTCAACTCATGAGTAATATGGAAACATACATCGAGGAAGCGCAAAAGAGAATAACGGTGAAGGAATTGAATGAGTGTCAAGAGTGTCCATGGAACAATGATGACGTGTCATGCTCCACTCGGTCGAACCCGTGAGAATACACCGATTGCGAATCTCGGTTATGATGGAAAAGGATGAAGAAAACAACACTAATCTCAAATTCTCGTAATCGAAAAGGTATCAACCAACAAGGTACTCTTATCGATCACAATTATTCTCACAAAAGGTACATGACTCTTACCCGACCAAAACAATGTGGAATCAATCTTTGTTTTGTGCGAATCGATGCAAGTAACATGATTGGAAAAAGGGTATATGATGAGCTTTCAAACAAATTTTCAATTCTTGAAAACACTTGTATCTCTTTGCAAATTAAAATACAACATAAGGATGAAATGTTTTATGCAAATAAGCAGTGTAGTGTCTGGAACTTCGAATTTAGAGAATTTTTGAAATAAATCGGTTAAAATCCCGATTCGGGACAAAGATTCGACCATAAGAAATCAAATCTCTTCTTCGAAGCCCGAACTATGATTGTCATGAGATGAGTGATACACTAGAATCTAGGAATTCGAACTAGCTCTATGTGTATCCAACCTTCTAAGAGAAAATGAGTTTTAAGAAAGAACCTTGAGGAAACAAACTCTAAATCATCAATCAATCTAATCTCTTGATGAAAGATATTGATGACCTAAAAGAACAAATTCAGAATAAGAGCTTCAATATTGTTGCCCTTAAAAATGAGCTCAGGAAGTATGCTGGAAATAGAATGAACACTAAGTTTGCAAAACCTTCAACTTTGGGAAAGTCAACAGTTCAGAACCACTTGAAACGAACAGTGATTAAACAACCTAATGCCTTTAGGTCTGAAAGAGCTAAACCATTGAAATCTAAGCTTACTTCCCAAGTTGACAACAAGTCTGTTTTGTCAAAACCAGTCACTTCATTGCCTAATTCAGATATGATGAATCCCACGCATAGGACTAATGAACATCACCCACAAGTCAAAAATGCTATAAGCTTAACTAGATATCATTCCCCTAGGAAATTCTCAGATCACAAAAAGACAAATAGTCATAACAAGGGTGTGCACTCATTTTGTTCATCTCACTGTGGCTTCAAATGGATTCCCACCGCGGACTATTTAAGTATACAGACTTAAACGAACTTACATTCCTAAATCATGCCTCAAGTGGATTCCCACGGGTAAATTTTTCAAGAATGAAGAATCTATTAGGATCCCCATTAATGATTCGTACGAATTATCTTGTGTTGAATCTAAATGTGAGACTAAACATGTCACTAACCCTTCAATGTACAAGTCTACATGTGCTTCAAGTACAATGTGTTCTCGCCTTTTTCGGTACAATGCTCAACTCAATCAGAACTTCATGACTTGGTTCCCCTCAGATATGAACATGGCTCATTCAGGAGCTATAGCTTGCCAGAGTTGATGTACCTCTTACTTTGACTCCTATTCATTTCGAATCTGGACTCGTCCTTTCATGTCTTTGTATATATCGTGTTAAAAAAAAAAAAAAAAAAAAAAAAAAAAAAAAAAAAATTTCAAAACTTTATCATTTTATCATTTTATCATTTTTTTTCAATCTAATAATGAATATACTCCTTGTTTTCGATAACATCTACGATCCTAGAAATGTCATTCAATAATGGCACGGGTTCATAGATGAAGTTCGAACAAATGATATATTCTTGGTAGTTTAACGGATTGGTAATATCAATCAATGTTCTCCGATGACATTGATTGAGGGGAGATTAGTTTTACACACCATTGGCTTTCATCTTGGCTATGAGGCTTGTTTATTGGTATGATGTGGTGATTTCGCTTGTGTGACTAATCGGTTATATTTTTGAAACATCCGGAATGGGTTTCCCCTGTTATAGAATGTGATTATATCTTGCTCATGAGATTTGTAGGCGTGCCTTCGTTGTAACTGCCTATGTGTTGATATGTTAAAATTGTTTCATGATGCTAAGTGTAATAATCAATGCTAGAGATGTTATCCGTGTTAGCATATTATCACCTCTCATTCAATTAGAACCATAAGGACCAATTGTGTCATTTTGCCTAAGTTAATTTTCATACCCTAGCGAATTACCTAATAGCGTGTTACCGTTTACCCAAAAGTTTTTTCTTTCTCTCTCTCTCGTTCCTTTGTTCCCTTCTTCTCCTCATCATTTTTCTTACCAGCGACTTAACAAGAGGTTTGAGTTGATGCCTTCTGATTGATGTTTCCTTTAAGCCTTAGTGTCCAGTTTCTAACTCTTTGTTATTTTCAGATCCCTTCGTGCTCGTGAAGTGTGTGTAGTTGATTCTCTCGCATAGGTTCGGATTCTCATGTAATCGTGTGTGTGACCCCTTATAAAATGATTGAATGTGTTTTAAATTGTTTGGAATATATTGTTTGGATTTGATTGGGTGGATACATTGATGTATGATTAAAATGGAGTGGTGTGATGGGTTGTCGTTAAAAGGTGTTCTTGGTGGCGAGTTAATATGATTCTTGGTGGCGACTTAGTATGTATGTTCTTCATGGCGAGTTAGAGCTCTACATAGCGAATACGTCACCGCAATGTAATTAGCTCACTAATTTCCAATGACTTAGTTAGCGAGTTAGTAACTAGCGACTTGTATTTACAAGTTAGCGAATTAATAACCTAGCGACTTAGTTAACCTCTTTGTAGCGACTTGGCTTAGTTACTGTACATGGCGACTTGACTTTACGAGCTAGCGAATTATCCTAGCGACTTGGTTAGCGAATTAGCAGATAGCGACTTGTATTTTTAAGTTAGCGAATTTAATTACCTAGCGACTTAGTTGACTGCTTGTAGCGACTTGGTTTAGGTTTTATTCATGGCAACTTGGTCTTACATGTTAGCGAATTTGCTTAGTGACTTAGAGTACTAATCCTTTTGTGGCTTGTCCGTGGCTCTAGATGACGACTTGTTTTTACAAGTTTATAACAGTATTCATGATTGAGAATTAGTCTTAGGGTCAAGGATTTTTAAAATGCTCTAAGTTTTGCTAATGATGATTTCGCTCTCACTACTCCTAGGATCCCATAATTCGCTTGTTGAATTAACTTACTCTATGTAAACCTGTTATGACATCTCTGTTTAGGCAAAAGGTACTTGGGTTCTCTCACGACGCCAAATGTTACTTTTGCCTCATACATATGTGTTATATCACTTTGTTATGTGTATCTTGATTCATGTCATGTTCTCTCAGATTGCACTCTTTTGTCCTTTAAGTCCCTTGAAGCTCGTCATGTAATCATTTATTGGTATGAATGTACTTCATTGATATACTTCATTTATGAATGTTATCATATACCGAATCTTGTCATATATGTGTAATCTATGCCACTCAATCCTTCTCTCAGATGTGTTTTGGGGACTCATTTCGAGTTACTATCTCCATGTTAATGTTGTCTCACTTACCGCTTATTATCTAACCTGTTCCCATCTATCACTATTGATCGTATGATTACTCGTAATATCAATGGCAAGTTCAATCCCGAAAAGAGCGCTACCGTCGGGATCATCCAGAATTCTCTCAGACGATGAAATCCTTCCCAAAAGTCAATGGGCTGCTATTGGTAAAAGCAACTGTTATGTGGACCTACAAAGGCTCCCACAAAATCCGATATTCAAAGTTTCAATTGACATCCTCAAAAACACTAACTTCTTCGGTGCTATTACCAAGCAATGCTCGATTCCTGCCATCTACATTCAACAATTCTGGAACACCGTTCAATGGAATAAAATCACAGCACGATACTCTTGCAAGCTGGATAATATGGAGTTTACAATTGATTCTGATATCTTGAGCAAAGCTCTTGGAATCACATCATGTGACCCAGACATTCGTTCTGTATCTCCACCTGGTGCTGACGATCTGATCGTATTTCTTATTGGGTTAGGCTATCAGAACAGTATCTCAAGAGCCTCTGACATTATCACTGGACACATGTATCAACCACGAGAGCTATTGCAACCATTACGAACGTGTGCTTGTGCGGGAAAACATCGGGGTTCGATAAAGTTAGAATTCCATCTTGCAAATCCTATGGGGAATCGTTAATAGGGTTGATGTGAATGTCTCGGATCGTATTTGGGAAGAATTCTCGCTATCAATGACCACATTCATATCGATGAACCTATTTTCTCGAACAATGTTCAAGGTCGTAAGAAGCGAGAACAAGCTCGTAATTCCCAAAGATCGATTCTCCAAACTTGTCATCCAAGATTCGCAACAAACTCACAACTTCACTCCTAGGTGCGAATCAACTCTTCACAAAGCGTAACATGAATTTATTTTAGGAAACTTGAAATATGTTCCTAGAGGCTCGAATCAAGAAGTATTTGGATTGCCAATTTCGATCTTCTTCTCACAGATGATATCAAGAAGAAGGACTACTTCAAGCAATACATGAAAAGTGCAACCAAACTCTCGCTAATGTCACACCTCTCCTTTACAACCAACTGCTCCCAAGACCACCTCGACTCTAAAGCATCCTATGCCTCTCTTCCTAAAAGAGACGTGAAAGATCTCATCGGTCGTAATCTTCATCCAAAAGCATAAAGAAAAGAAGAAGAAAGTGGAAAAGGAAATAGATGAGAACACCGAGGTGCCAAGGAATACTTTCGGTTAATTGATGAGGATGACGATCCGCAACGTGGTATTCAGCAAAGTCTTGAAGATCAAAATGTGAAGGCTCCAGTAGGTGGAGTTATGTTAAGAGAACCCTCTCAACCACCTCAACAAACTGCCCCAATAACACTTGACAAGGGTAAAGGAGTTGCAAGTGATGAACAAGCCGCTCACATGCTTTTAACCATCTCTTCATCTCCCTCTAGCACCACTAATCCATATGAGCTGAAGAGAAGAACAGATTCACCTCATGAAAAGGAACAATCCGGTGTGGTGCCTCAAACGTTCAAGGAATCTCTATCACTTGGTGAGACTCAACTGAGTTGAATGTTGACACTGTTACAAAAGGGCTCACAGGAGAACCTTGGGACAAGATCTGACGAGACCTTGAAGATGGATGAACAAAATCTGTCTACAAACTCTCTATCTTCACTTAAGAATCTTGATGATGACTTCTCCTTTGGTGATCAATTCATTAATGACAAAACCTTAGACTCTGCACAATCCATGTATAATATCAAGATTCCAAGAAGATACTTCAACCATTCCTCCAATGACTGCATCTTCACTATCAACTGCACTTCCACCTCCCTTGCCTGCTCAGTCAACCGTACAAACACCATCAACAACACCACCAACTCCAGAACCCATCTTCACAATCGCAGATGAAGTGGCTCCACCAGCTTCCCCTCCACAGATTCTCACGTCTGATCAACTACTGGATAAAACCATTAAAAGGGTAGAAGCACTGGAAAGGCAACTTCCTAAATCTGATTCTCCGGTGGAACGTGTCTCTGATTGGAGCACCTCAACTTCATCAAGCGATTACTAATGCTATTGAAGGAGAAGTCAAGGATGCCGTGGAATGGGCAATGGAGGCTCCACTTAAACGATTCAAGGACCTCCCATCTCCGATATGAGAGCGACTGTGTGAAAGAATGTATGAGGCTGAAGAGGACAAGCATGAGGTTCACAGTAAACTTTATGAGGCACTTGAAGAATCCATCAGGTTCGACAATTATGAACAGTTTAAAATTGAAGTCGGAGAAAAGGATGCTAAAAAGAAAAGAAGGACAATTGTGATGGAAACATTGATGAAGGTTTGCAAAGATCGCGAAGATCCTCCACCACCGTGAGGCGCTGGAACTTCGGGCTGGAATCCTTCGTCAACACCCATTTCACCTCCATCACGCCCACCATCATCAACCCCAAAACCGTCCAATCAATCGGACTCTACAAACAAACAGGGTACTCAGAAGAAATCTGGCGCCTGGACGACGATCGATTCAAGATTCACCTCCACATCCACTTCAATTCCTGATGATCAAGTGGTCCACGAAGAGTCTCAAGTTATGGCTGACTCAGAACCAGATGAAGATGATGCATCGACGAAACATATTCCTAAGCCATCAGAAGATTGGTTTGACAATTACATGGTGGAACCGCACTAGTACATCCAGGTAGCTCCTTCTAGAGACACAATTCAAAGTCGCATTGTGGAAGATAGACCTCCTTCTCCGAACCCACATGGACAATCCCAGTCGACTCTATGATTCCCGACAACAATTGGGCATCGGTTATCACCAATAACTATGAAGTTCCACCAAGACTCTCTTCGCACTACTGCGGTGATATGGGAAGCTTTATTAGATGGTTTTGTGAGCGGAAAAGTATCTCATCCATAACACCAAGAGATCTAGAAGGTCAAGCCTACGAAATTGTCAAAGTCTTCCATTCGATGCAAACCATCTTCAATATCGATGGAAGAATGCCATAAGATGTTGAATGACCAAGTCGGTGAGCAAATCGATCGCTTCAATGTCAACAAATCTCTTCCTCTTGGTGGTGAAGCCGGTCGATAACCATTCAGTGAATTCTTCTTCAATCTCGACTTGGACTATCGTGTGCTCGCTCTGTGGAAAGAAGACCCGCTCTATCTATTTCAAAGATGAAAGTCGCAACCTATTACGATCGGGGCTTGAGCGGATGGTTCCGATCAATTTTGGGCAAATGAAGAACAAAAGTATGATATTGCGGCGTCTTATGGTATTTCCCATCGGTGGTTCAAAAGAAGATGTTCTACATTGAAAGACATGGTGCGATAAAAGACGCAATGATGTCGATCAAAACTACAAATCTTAAGCGTTGTCGGTGTAGAGATCTTCCGATGTATGGATATGAGTACTTGAAGAAGATTGTCCTTAAAAGAGCGATCTCAAAATGTATACCATTGAAGAGAACGACTTCAAACATCTTTCGCCCAATGATTTCAAGATCTCTATCTCTTAAATCTTCAAGGACACCGAGCACTTACATGACGTGAGAAAAGGCCCTCTGCATTGTCACTCTTTGGATCGGGGCTTAGTCATTCGAAACGAGTTGAGGACCTTGACTTGGCATTGAAAGCTACCAAACCAGGTCAACCTCACAAGTCCTCAATGGAGTGCGGCGGGCATGAATTTCATCGTGAATACAAAGTTCTTGACACCCCTAGAGCCGTCATCTTCACCGACAGATATGGATCGCGATGCTTATCGTCTATGTGAACTTTACAAGTTTAGTGATGGTACGCTCAAAATGGTCGAAGAAGAACTTGACACCGAGTGAAAGAAGCCAAACTTGATATGAGATCTTGGGTTAAAACTACTTTACGGACCGATGATGACGTGAAGAGATGTGAACATTTCATTCTCGCAATCCGACGTAGACTCAAGACACGAAGGATCTTCCGCACCTTGAAAGCTTTGTTGGTGGAAGGCTCGTGATGGTCACTACAAACTTCTTCAAAGAACCGAATGAAGACGTCTTGAATACCGTTTATGTTTTGTTAACTTTGTGTTATATGTGGTGTATTATATATGAACAAGCTCGTGATACATGTAATAGTGCTAGGATTTGTACTATGGTTTCCCTTATGAAAAAGGGAAACATCGTGTTGTCCTTTTTTTTTTTCTTTATCATATAAAATTGGACACATTTTTCTCCTACAAATATTTTACCTCACACTTATTTAAATCACTTGAGATCCAAAATCTCAAAGGATTTAAGATTTTGATCGGGGAGAAAATGTGATATAAATATGAAAGATGGTAAAAGATAAGATGACCAATTTTGTGCATACTTCTCCTTATATGTGCTAAACAAGTTTTCGAATCTCGAAGCATATATTAAGGGGAGAACTCTCTTGTAAATTCAAGTCATCGGTACACTACACTTTAAATACTTTAAAGTACCTTGATCACATGGCTTCTAATTCTTTGATGATAAAGGTTCCCTCTAGTATGTGCAAAACCCTTTTCAAACCTCGAGGCACATATTGAGGGGAGCAAATTCATGGAAACCTCATCCTTCCGGAAATGCTATACCAACTTGATCTATTGAGGAAGTGATGTTGATATCTTTAGAAAATGGTAATCAAAGAAGTAAATTCTTTCTCTTGCCTCCGTGTGCAAAACATTTTCAATACTTGATGCACATGTTGAGGGGAGTTCTCGTTCTAAAATATAAAAAAAAAAACAATTCGGTACAAAAGCTTTGATAATATATCACAAGTATCCGAATTGATTTTCAAATGGTTTTCAATTGGATCCAATGGCGGATGAACAATACCAAATTGACCGACCAACTTTACTTTATGTACGGTGATATAAGGATGATAAGGTTAGGTATTGGTTCCCATGATCCGCCGTAACCGGAGGGATCTACCCAGGACAATCCACTAGTTAGTGTAGAAGTCCTTAGGTATGATGATAAAAGGAGAAAATGAGATATGGGAAGAGTGCGGACTAAGACCGAGCTAGTAATGGAATAAACCCAACAAGGTTCTAGCTATGAAGTCTCGGTAAGCAATGAAGGGTTGAAGAATTAAAAGAATTGAATGAGAAAAGGGTGAAAACAAATAGCCTCCATTTATTCAACCTTAGGGCGTAAACCGGGTTCAATTCATATGCTACCGATGGTAACATCGGTATTGAAGACAAGACGTCATGGACCCAATGGACGACCGCACTTCAACTTCCCAAACCACTCAAGTTCCTCTTAAAAGGACTTGTTTCATTCTCACGGGAACCGACATTATCTATCGACTTTCTCTTAGAGATGGTTGATATTGAAGAAGGAGACCTCTCCCTAGTCTCCGTTATAGGATCCAAATATGCACAAATTGAGTCTAGAGCCACGAGATCATCAATAAATCTCATTAGGACACTTTCAATGAAGACTCTGTTTCACACAATGTGGAAAGAGAGATTATATCTTGAGTCCCACGCATTATCCTTGTGGTATTGCCGAACATCCGAGTGATGTGTTTACATATTCACAATGAAGATGGAAAGCCTTCGAGCCAACATCAAACAAGCTCTGGTAGGTGGCATGTGAGATCTATTATATAGATCAACCATGTGACAACCGAAGAAACAATGGGGCGATTCAATCTCTTGAATCAATCACGGTTCGAGTTATGGATTGACGGATACCTTTGAAAACCGGTCCTTGTGCTTATAAACTCTTTTCTTTAGCACATCGACCGTGTACTCATTTTTCAAACCAAAGGTATTTTATGATTGATAATTGATTTTCAATAAAACCTTCGTTGTATTGCAAAAACAATTTCTATTGAGCAATACACGATTGTTTTTCAAATCTTTTTCATCAATCGGTGGACTTAATATTATTGGTTCACTCACTCCGTGTTGTCTTCTTTGAGATGTTCGGTTTGAGAACAGCTAGAACAATGCGAAACCCCGTCAAGGAGATTCTTAGGAATCCTACCGATCACAGCAAGATTTGTATCGATCAACGGGAACCGTGGGCGTGTACCTCAATTCATCGAAGTGATCAAAGACACTTTCGTGCGATTTGTTGCTAGCTGTTGTATGCGTGTACGCCCGACGCTTGCGGTGATCGAATGAAGCGGTCAATCCATAGCCGCATGCTCACTTAACACATTCATCTCTAAAGAAATCATGATTAGTGCATCAATGACTCGATATTTTCACTCCATGCTTCGCTACGCTGCGCCAATATCATGAATCAACTAAAGCTTCCGCTACTCGATGAGAAGACATCATGATCCGAATGTGAGCATGTCGGTCCTAAAGTCACAACATCACACCACAAAGGATGTCACGAGATTGTTGATAGTCGATGATCTCAAATGTTGGCTCATATTTACTATCTCGTGAATCGAAAATGGACCTCCGCTTAAAGTACAAATCTTTGCGGACTTTGAAGTTGCACCACCTATGCACTAAGTTTACGATGTTGATATATGAAAACTACGAGCTCAAGAACAATGTCAAGACTAGAATGCTAGGATTTGAAATGTAAAATATGGGGTGACCTCCTTAGGGGAGATTGTTAGGAATTAGATAATTCCGGGTTGAAAGAGTCGGTCACCCCAACTATTATCTAGCATAAGTTAGCTCGTAGATTGGTCATTAGTTACGATTTATGTAGTTAGTTAATAGTGAAAAATAGTTTAGTGCAACACCGTGGAAGAAGGTCGGTCTTTACCCACCGTATCCCCGATCCACGGTGCCGTCGGAGGTCGTTTAGTTTGTAACCTATAAATACCCTCTACCTTGCAAGGTAGAGGGTTGGATGTTCTTTGGTAATCTAATATTCAACTAGTTTCTCTCACTAGAATGTCCCACTCTTTCTCTCTCTAAAACCATCTATGTGCTCATTGTGTTAAGGTTGTGATGTGTATGTGAAAAGTTAATATCTTACAGAAATGGTAGTGAATATCGATGTGCTTGCTTCTTCCATGAAAAACTGGGTTCTTGACAAGAGCTATTGAAATATTATCGACCTTCAGCGTAATTCTTTTCTCTTCCCATCCAGTTAGTTCACTAAGCAATCGCTTTAACCATAAGGCTTGACATGCTACTGCAGTAGCCGCCATGAATTCTGATTCACATGATGATAATGCCACTGTTGGTTGCTTCTGAGTACACCAGGTAATAGGTGACTCTCCGAAATAAAATACGATCCCAGTAGTTCTTTTTCCTTGATCAGTGTTGACTCCATAACCACCGTCACAGAACTGTAATCTTGCAGCCGCCTTCTTGCTTATATATTATGCCATGCTCCTTTTTCCTTTGATATATCGGATTACTTGCTTTACCGCCTTGGTGATGATCCTTGGTCTTGCATGAATCACCGAGTAATCCGATCGAGTAACTAAGATCCGTCTTGTATGCAGTAAGTACCTGAGACTTCCGATTAAACTTCTGTAATAAGTTGCGTCAACTGAGTTTCCTTCTTCCGCCTTGACCAACTTCGTACCGGTATCCATATGTATCTTCGTATCATTGATGTTTGTCATACTTGTTTCCTTCAAGATCTTGTTAATATAACCTGTCTGTTTGATTGTCATCTCTCCTCCTGTCTGTGTGACTTCTATCCCAAGATAATAAGCTAACAATCCTAAGTCGCTCATTTCAAATATATTCTTCATCTGGGATTTGAATTCTTTGATTTCTTTCTTTGGAGTGCCTGTGATTATCAGATCATCTACGTAGACTCCAACTATAAGTGTAGAATTCTTGTTCCGCTTTGTATAAACTGCTTGTTCGAGATTACATTTCTTAAAGTCTAAGGACTTTAACGTTTGATCAAGCTTCACCTTCCAAGCTCTCGGTGCTTGCCTTAAGCCATATAAAGCTTTAGTAAGCTTATAGACTTTTCTTGTATTTTCTTGTTGAATAAATCCTTCAGGTTGTGTAACGTAGACTTCTTCCTTTAATTCTCCATGTAAAAATGCCGATTTTACATCTAAATGATGTACTTGCCATCCATGATATGCCGCTAATGCTAATATCAACCGAACTGTCTCTATACGAGCAACCAGTGCAAATACTTCATCGAAGTCTATCCCTTGTTCTTGTACATAACCTTTTGTCACTAACCGTGCTTTATACGTGATGATATTTCCTTTTGCATCCCTCTTGGTCTTGTAAACCCATTTGAGTCCTATTGCCTTTTGATTTTCTGGAAATGTAGTAAGAGTCCATGTATTATTCTTGTTGATTGAATCCAATTCAATCTCCATGGCCTCAATCCATTTCTCATATGTTGATGCTTTCTTGTAATTATGGGGTTCTTCTTCCGTAAATAACAAACTTTGTGGTTCAACTCTACGTGCATGCCTGTATATATCCGACATGTTTCTGTATTCACGTACGGGTGTATCATCAAATCTATCTCTTGAGTTCTCTACAGAACTAGTAGTAGCTTATTCTTCCTCTTCTGAGTGTGGGTCGTAATTATATGTCGGTGGTGTGATTGGTGAAACTGGATCAGGAATCTGATCTTGTTCATGATACGTGTTGTCATCGTTTTCTGTGTTGACTGGTGTAAGGTTTTTATTGTCAACTCCGTCTACCACAAAACTAGCCCAAAATGTGTCTTGTGTGTTCGTATCTTCTTCATCTTTGTTTCAATCCCACGGTTTTTTTTCCATAAACTTTACGTCCCTACTAACATGTTTCTTCTTGGCTATAGGATCATATAACCTACATGCTTTTGATCCTTCCTCTACTCCTAAGTAAATCAATGGTATGCTTCTGTCGTCCAGCTTCTTTAAGTGAGGTATCGTTATCTTTGCATAAGCTGTGCATCCGAATATTCTTAGGTTTTCCAGATTTGGTTTTCTGTTGTAGAGTACCTCATATGGAGTTTTATCTATCAGGGCCCTCGTAGGTACCCTATTGAGTATGTAAATTGCATGTTTAACTGCTTCCGCCCAAAAAGTTAAAGGTAACTTCATTGCTTTCATCATACTCCTTGTAGTTGATAACACTGTCCTATTCCTTCTCTCCACTACTCCATTCTCATTGTGGGAGTACGGTCACAATCAGCTGTCGTGCTATTCCGTTTTCCTTACAGTATCTTGTGAATTCATTTGATGTGAATTCACCACCTTTATCCGTTCTTAGCATCCTTATTTTCAACTTCATCTACATTTCTATCTTCTGTCTAAATTCCTTGAATGTACTAAACGCCTCATCTTTCGATGTCAGAAAGTAGGCCCACATAAAACGTGTACAATCGTCCACCAACAAGAAAATGAGTTTCTTTCCTGAGTGCGTTGTTGGACTTATAGGACCGCAAAGGTCTCCATATACTAAGTCCAACGGGTTCTTTGATCTGAATTTAGCTTGGTTTGGAAATGGTGTTCTACTGTGTTTTCCTAATAAACATGCATCACAAATCTGCCCTGCATGATTTATCCTTGGAATTCCTTCTACTAGACCTTTCCTAGTCATCTTGTTTATATCGTCAAAGTTCAGATGACCTAATCTAGCATGCCATAACCATGCTTGGTTATCTATATTTGCTAAGAGACATATAGGTGCTTCTATCTGTAACTGTATCTTGTAGAGTCGATTCTTAGATCTTTCTACCTTCGTCAACAACTTCTTATTCTTATAATACAAAGTCAACTTGTTTCCGTCCATAATGACTTTACAACCTATTTCCGTAAGTTGTCCTAGACTAAGTATGTTGCTCTTGAGGTTTGGTATGTAGTATACTCCGATACTACCTTACTCCTCGGTTCTTACAACCTAACAATATAGACCCTCTACCCACTATCTGTACATACGATCCATCTCCAAAACGTACTCGTCCTGTTACGCTTTCATCAATATCCCTAAAATGACTCTTTATTCCCGTCATATGGTTACTTGCACCATTATCTAAATACCATATGCTTGTATCCGTTGTAGCATATTTCTTTGGTTGAATTTGTTCTTCATTCAACAACACTTCCTTGTGTTCAGTTTCGTGCATAGTCATTAATAGTGATGGTTCATCGTCTTCTAAGATAAGGTTTGATTGTTCCTGAGTTGCTGGTTTTCCTCTACAATTCCTTTTAAGATGTCCAATTTTATGACACCTGTAGCATTTTATCTTACTCACATCCCACTCATCTTTATTCTTATCTGAACTCTCTTTATAACTAGAGTTCCCTCCTTGTGAGTTGTTTCCATTTTTATTCTGCTAGTTCCCTCGTGAGAAATTTGATTTTCCTCCACGTTTGTAAAAACGTTTCCTATTTCCTGAGTGTTCACCATGTGCGAATAATAGGTTTTCCTGGCTTTCTACTTGTCCTCCTTTCCGGAGTTTTATCCTTTCCTCAAATGCCTTGAGTCTTCCAATGATCTCATCTAAAGTGATGTCGTCGAGATCGCTTGTTTGTTCTATGGATGCTACTATCCGAATGAACCTATCTCGGTGTGGAGTCTAATAGTTTTTGAACTAAAAGTGATTCATCCAAAGTTTTCCCTAATTCTTTTGCCTTCGTGGCATAGCCGTTTAGTTTAGCCGCAAATGCATCAACCGTCTCATCTTCTTTCATCTGAAGTGAGTTAAACCCAATCATTAATGATTGTAACCGTGCTTTCTGCACTCTATCTTCTCCAACGTGTCTTTTCTTTAGTGAATCCCATAAATCCTTTGCCGTCTTACAACCCGCTATTTGTAAGATCACATTTTCCGTCAATGCTTGATATAGGAAGGCAGTCGTTGCCTTATCCTTCTTATCATCAACTTGTGTATCTAACTTTGGTTCTATTGCTTCCCATAAGCCATGTGCCTCTAGTATAACCTTAATTTGTATAGCCCAAACTGTGTAGTTTGTGGTTTTCAACTTAGGGCATTGATATTGTGCAATAGGTGTTACGAGTTTTGTTGTAGTTGATGTGGTTGCTATATCGTCGGTTGTCATCTTTAAAGTGCTTAGTATCTTCACTTTTCTAATTCAATGGGATTTATCCTTCCTAGTGTGGTTTTTCTATAAAGTATGGAAATTTCTAATCTTCCGGGAATCCTAGTAATACGGGATCAATAAATAGTTTTCGGGATTTCCTAATAGTATGAAATAGAATATTCTATACTATTCTATACTATGTAAAAGTAATGAAATCCAGAAAGAGTTTTAACTTGTGACCTCGTAGATGCGATGAATACTTAGAGTATTCTCTTTGATTCGTTAGTAAATATTGTCAACCAACTTTTGATGTTATTTCCCGGTTTGGTTCCTTTCGAATTTTGCCTCGTACCCTTGATGTTTTTTTGCTTCGTTGTGTTTTTTTTTTGCCTTCGAACACAAACACCAAATCTCCTTTGTCGAATTCCTTTTGTCCGACTAATACAAGAACCAAAAACTTCACGTATTGACTTTGAATTTTCTGTTTGCCTCCAAGAAGTCTCGGACTTCTTTTGAAACTTGAACTTCCAAACTTCGAATAAGAGAAAACTTATGTCGAGTTATCTTTTTTTTCAACAAGCCCGAAAACCAAATTGTTTTCTTTTCTTGTTCCTCCACACTACACATGTTTCTTTTCCCTTGTACGTTATTTGATATCTATATTCCGATAACAAACTTCCCACGCACAAAATATTTTGGTACCAAGATGGTATCAAAAAAAATCTCCGAAACAAAATAAGTTTTGCTTCTGATCAATTTCACGTCGTTGCTTTCCTTGTGTCGTTCGACACTACTCCACACAATCTTTGAGCGCTCCTTCTTCTTTATCTTATCACGTACGTATCTTTTCCACAACAACGTTTTCCCAGCAGACACCAGCGTGTTCTTCTACTTTGAGTTTGAAAATAACCGGTTTCTCAAAGTATTTACCCACTCGCTCTCTAACCCGAACAAAGTGTATGAACTTACTTCCTTCCCTATGTCGTTGCCAACAAGGTTTCCCCACCAATCCGTTTGGTGTAAACGTTTGCAATCCCCTACGTAAATGATCGTGCACTATCTTCTACGTATCCTTATTCACGTTTGTTTCTCTTGGAAGTAAAAGAGAGAACAAATAATTCTTTGTCGAAAACCAAAAACTTTCGTATGAAACGAAATTGTTTTTCCAGCGTATGAAAACGAAAATGTTTTCTGCGCGTGTTCCTTGGGTTCTTTTCCTTGCGTATGATTGTTTTGTAATAAAAAACGAAGGTGTAAT
Source organism: Chrysanthemum lavandulifolium (assembly GCA_022545495.1). Taxonomy (NCBI): domain Eukaryota; kingdom Viridiplantae; phylum Streptophyta; class Magnoliopsida; order Asterales; family Asteraceae; genus Chrysanthemum; species Chrysanthemum lavandulifolium. The sequence goes on from CM040243.1 coordinate 51,361,672, forward strand.
CCTATGCTCTTGATGCCAATTGTTGTCCCAACTCTAGATCAATAATATATAGATTGCAAAATGTAAAGTAATAGAATAAGTATTTTGTCTATTAACTTTAAATCGATTCATACATGTTCATATATATAGTCTCCTAATCGGTATGTCCTAACCAACATGATGGTTAGTTTGTAACCGCTATTTCCATAACTGTTTTTCAGTTATTAAGTTTCTAAGTGGCGAGTTTGGTCATTCGACTAATAATAAATACATAAGAAGCATAAAGATAAAGATTATTGGTTCACAATAATTAGCTATCTTTCAAATTTTGAGTAATTTTGCTACAAAATTCTTCAAAAAATTAATAATTAGTAGTCCTTTCTAATCGAATGGAATAGCCTAAGAAAAAGAGCATTGAAGGTATTGTAATGACATATATAATCTATCTCTCAAGTTAAGAGTGTATAATATATAGTTACATCCGAAAACTACCTTGAGCAACCCATCATAAGGATAAAGTTCCATGAGTTTGCGACTGGGTCACTTTTTCCTGGAAAAAAACCAATAAGACCTTTATAAAAACCAAAATTGTGTTCATTTTGTATATAACTAAGGCATATTCAAACAACTTGATACATATCAGACCACTGGTTGTAGGTTTGCCTATGTGATCTGAGACATCACACATCACTCAAGTTTATTAGTATCTGAGACATCACACAACTCGTTCTTAATGCTCATAATCACATCCACTGAAAGAGTTTAATTTAATTAGTACTCCGTATATGAACTAATTATCATATTAAGGGCATATGGTCTATTTAAGGACTTAATCTAAATTAGCAACTTAAGCTAATTAAGTAAATTTACCATCTTCTTGATCAGTAGCTTAAAGCAATGGGCGAACTTGCAAATTTTCTTAACCATTTAAAATTGGACCGAACTGAGATCCATTACCTTTTAATACGGTTATATTAAGAAATTTGGTAGTTTTTTTTGGGTAAAGGGGAGTAATCCTGCACCCTGGTAAATATATTAACCAAATAAACGTTTAAGTACAATGGATATGAGTGAAATCCCATATCTCAGCCCGTTACATAGGCATAGAGCTTACATAACAAGATACTTCCTGTTTTCTAACCAAGGAAACAAATCACTACTCAAATGATAACATATGACACAAAGAAATAGAATTACTTCCTAGGACCTTGAAACGTTGTGCCATACATGGCATTAAAGGCATCCAAATTCCCCGGAAGATCACGAACCTGTTTCGCATAGTCATCGAAATCATAGTCATCATACTCATCTTCAAACTCTTGGCCACCACCAAATATATTAGCAGACTCATCAAATGGGTTAGCAACAACCTCATCTTCATAATCGGACACTACAATCTCTCCCACTTTAGAAAAAGGGTTACTTCTCTTAGTAGAAGAGGCAGGCGGTATACAAGAATCACTAGTTTGAGGAGCCACTACCGACTCCATCTCTTTCAAATCATTCACAAGAGGCACTTGTGATGCGAGACTGCCTTAGTAGACTTATCTTCATTAACTTCCATTGTACAACCAGAATCCACATCCTTGATAGTGTCATTAGAAGGAATACCAAACGCATCCGTATGTTCCATATTAAGAGCATCAAACTGGTTAGATGTAGCGATCTTGGTTCCACTCGAACTAGCCACATCAGAAGCATTCTTCTTAGTGACTACGACTTTCTTAGGTTCAGGAGGATTTTTCTTGGGTTGGTATTGAAACTGTTTACCCACAACAGGTTTGAAAAACCCTCCTTGACCCGGAATAGAAGACCCACCTTGCTTTCCCTTCTTCCTATTATTAACCGTCTTGAAACCATCATTTGCACCATCATTTGCACGCTTAGAAGGCTGAGTAGGAAGTTCAACAACTTTAGGACAATCAATAGGAGTATGACCAAAAATCTTACATTTATCACAATGCGGTGGTTTCCACTCATATTCAACCCGTATCGTCTCGATAGTCGACCCCACCCATCAAGTAACGGAATCTCAACAAGAAGGTTGTCCCTAAGAAGCTCATCCGACTTCACATCAATCATGCATCTAGCAAAACTACTACGCCCCACGAGTCCTTGCACATTTGGCTAGTGAAGGCATCTAACCTTTTAGGCGTGCCTATCAATGTGGAAAGGAGACTAAGGCCATCATCGAAAACATAGCAAGAGGAACGTCATGGAATTTAACCCACACCGGGATATTGGTTAAATCCTCTTTAAGTAAATTAGTGTTCACCGTCCATGGTTTAAGAATAATAGGTACATTATTAATCAACCAAGGACCGTTTTCAATAACGTCATCAACACCTTTTTCGAATTAAACTTAAAAGAAGAACCCTTTGCATTCATCATTACCTTTTGTATACCAAACTTAGCCCACACATTGCGCATAAAGTAATCAACAACAGAAAAGCAAGGCGTTTACCAAGGAAATACCCATACAAAGTATTCTCAAACCTAGTGTTTACCTCTTCAACCACTTTCATCGGGACAGAAAGATCCACACCATTAGCTTTCTTACTACATTCCAACCTACGAAAGTTAGACATGTGTTTCATTGGTTCAGTAGAAGTAGCACCAGCATACGATGTAGAAGGTTGTTTCAAAGCATTAGCATTATTAGGACTACTAGTAGCATTAATAGGACTACTAGTATCTTTACTAGTATCATGAGGAGGTGTCGAATAATAACCAATAGCAGTAAGCATCTCTTGTAGCTCCTTTTGTGACTGCGGCACCTTAAGATGCTCAAATGTATTAGCCCCAGTAGAAGTAGTAGCATCCAGTGTCATAACTGGTTTTAATGGTTGCCCATCATCACCCACAAGAACAAGTGTTCCCTCAAGAATTTGTTTTTCAATAGCACGAATTTTCAATAGAGTATCATTACCCTCAGGCGTATCATGAGTAGATGCATTATGACTAGGGCTCGAACCAAGTGAAATTGGCTCCACTTGTCCATCATTACGCGGACTACTCCCCTCTTGTCCATCAACATTAACATTCATGTTACTCACGTTGCCTTCATTGTTAATGCCTGGACTTGACATAGTAACAGTCGTCTCTCCCAAATTAGACATCAAAAAACTTAAAAACCCAACACCAGAAGAAATTTGGTAGTTAAAAGCACATGAGTTAAAACCCTCAAATATTACATCAATGTGTTGCCGATTAATTTGTCATCATTGAAATAGATATCAAACACCTGTTGGCAATTTATCATAATCATCAAGCTCAAGAAAATGGAGGTAGAGAATATAATTAGTGTACTATACCCCGAATCTAATTATGCAAAATTTGTAAACAACCTCAATGAGTTCGAGCTAATTTATACTTGAGGCTTTGAGAGTTTGGGTGAATTAGTAGTAGGGTTTTTTTTTCTTCCTGTCGATGCACCAGTTACCTCTGCTTTTTAAAGAGAGGACTTTTATCAATCACAATGTGTCATTTACCAATAAAACCATCCATTAATTATATGTGCCTGTTTGTTGTGTTGCAACTTGCAAGAGTAATTTCATCTCATAATGCTACATAGCACACCTGCATGGCTGCATGAACATACCAAGTGAGATTATTAATATTAAGACCATATGCATCCAATTAAGTTTATATTACATTTGAAAATGCAGATCTTGCACTTTTGCAAGTTTGCGTAAAGCTTTTATCTTCGTTTGATATAAATAAATGTCTACTCTCAGTGAAGAAACTACAATGTGCACATGTAGTTTCATTCAACCTGTAATATTAGTTATTGATAAATTATGTTTACAGTGTTCATTTGCAAGTATGAAAAAGAAAGCTGACGATTAATGAAGAAAAAGGACTCTGAAGAAATAATACTGTAAGAGAATGATGTGTTTCAAGATTTTATTATGTATTTGTAGGAATTATTGTAACCAATTCCCATATATATGCCATCACTTGAAGGGAGATTGTTAGAAATATAAAAGTGACGACATTACGGGATTGGACTAGTAAGGTAGCTAGCTACACACACAGGGACTAATGTTGTAAACGTGTAATAGTTAGACTATGATGAGCCTATAATTAAATACCACTCATCAAAGCACCTTTTGAGAGGTGTGTACGTGTAAGACTTTCATTTATCAATAAAACATTTCATTCCCACACATCCTCTCTCTACTATGTCTCTCTCTAGAAATCACTATGTCGAATTTGGTGTTTTTTGATCAACCTAGATCTCTCGATCATATATACTTAAATCTCGATGCTAACAAATTCATGTGTAAACCCCGTGCGTGCAAGAAACTTATAACTAGTATCAAATTCGTAAAGATCTACAAAAGAAATTAAGAGCTAGCGTACCCCATCATTTAATTGCTTATGGCTTTATGTACCGTATAACGTTTTTGATAACTATACCAAGATTAAAAAGGACGCCAAAAGGACATCCCTTAACGTATTTCATCTTAACAATCAACTACATAATGCATAAAGTGTAACTACACAGGTTCTCATCGACATAATAAAATACCACTAAGCATCCTATAGCTCTTTTTCGGCTCTATACACTATAGGCAACGTCATCTCTTAGGCTAATTAACACGTTCATTCTCTATAAAAGAGTAAAGGGTTTACTGAACGTGTAACTTTGTAAGACAATCTAAATGGTGAAATATATATGAATAATGTGGTTGTTGGCTTGTTGCGATAATACTAGTTGAAACTTTTAGATGAATACATCATGTAAATTTTTTGATTACATTTGCACACACTCACTTTAATATATGATGCACAAATAGAGTGCGGAAAACACAAGTGTTTGGCTTGTGAATAAAGTAATCAAGAAAGTTGACATAAAACTGTTTGCATGATCCATGCAACACAAACATTCCCTTTACTCCCACATGACATAATACATACCTAATACTTATATAAATTTGAGATTAAATTCTCCTCGGTTCTTTTTCTCACATGAATCAGGGATGAAATCCTCTCAAGTTACTTGAGTTAAGTTGAGGCAATATGAGCCATTGGATTTGATTCAATGGCTCAAATCAAAAGAAGTTCTTTTGATTTGAGCCATTGGATCAAATCCAATGGCTCATGTTGCCCCAACTTGACTCAAGTTGTGCTTACAACTTGAGAGGATCCTTCTCCCATGAATCATGCTTTCTATCAAAATTGCTATATACGTTGTGCTCAAAAAATTATACAGTACAACTAAACATAGCACAAGTGTTATATATGTTGGAGGCCGTACGTATGTTTCTCAATAAGATATTGTCAACTTTTTCTTGTTTATGTCATTTTTTGCAAATTGCAATATATAAACTAAACAGCTAGTTCTTAAATGGGTTAAAAAGGCTTTAACTTTTATGTTTGTTACTGTATTTTAGGGTTAGATATATTTGGCAAAAATCGTTTGGCAACTTCAAACTAGTTATAGTCAGAAACTGTATCGATCTAAAGCTTATTGTTTAAAGCTCCTTGAAGCGGCTTATGAATTACCAGTAGTAACTTAATTAAGTCGTGTTACACAACAAACCATCACATGTGAGAAACAAATTCAAGATCTTGCTAGTCATCGGCGTCTGTTCTTATGATGTATCTTACCTTGCAAGAATTTATCTTCCAAAATTTCCATGTTGAAATATTTGGCATAACCCCGGAGGCCAGCATGTGCTAAAAAACCTACAAAACCGATTAATCGCCGCCTAGATGCTAATCGGACACCAACTTTTTCATTTGTGTAAATCGGTCAACCGTGGTCAATGGCGGTCAACGACCGCCAACGGTGGTCAAACTTACCGAAAATCTGCAAATCTTGCAGGAAATACCAAAAACTCACCGTAAATTTGTTTTAATCACTTATAGTCGTTTTTTATATCTATTATAAGTTGTCCGTTAAGAAAAATCTTGCCGGGAATACCCAAAACTCGTTGAAAATACCTAAAACTTGCCGGAAATGCCAATCCAATTAATCACGCCTACACCGATTACAAGCTACAAGAGGGTCGGTCGACTGACTACCGATTCGCAACTTTTGCAACCTTGAAGTTTCGTATAAAGGAATATATCTGTGCATAAAGATATACGCTATCTGTATCGATGAATACTATAGTTACAAACAACAATATCTCCTCCAAGGTTACAAAAGTAGGGGGAAAAACAATGTGCTTACAATAATATTACAATGTGTTAGTCAATAATTGTATGTTTCACAATTTGTCTAAGATTATATTATTCTTGTAACCAAAACACAGAGTATGTTTGCCATTCTTATTCACAACTAGCAAAAAAAGAAACAATTATAATAATTATTTACACACTTATTTATATAGACGTACACATATTATACATACTTTATTCACCCACTTATGTCAAATATTAAAAAATGATGGACTTCCAAATTTCCCCTTTCCCACACTCAAACTCAACCTCAGTTTCTAACTATACCTCACTTCTATATAGCAAGCTCCATCTGTATTCCTTAAGCAAACCAACTAGAGAGAGAATAAAAGATAGCTAGAAGGAGCTGAGTAAGAAGATGATTAAGATGATCAAAGGGGTTGCACTATTGGTGTTTATAGGGTACCTTTTCCTATGGGTGATCACACCAACTTATGTTTATAAGACAGAGTGGCTAGTTAAGGTTCGAGCCGACACCACTTCTACTTACTTTGGAGCTCAAGGTTTGATTCAACCTAGCTGTGCAACTACTATATATACCACTTTTTCATATTTGTAAATTAACATAGCTCGTTTTTATCTTTGCACAAGCTTAATTAACTTAAACAAGTTTGATTTTTAACCTAATTGATTTCATTGTTTTCACGAATGATTGTTTGCTTGTTCTTAGATAATAATTTATAATCATTACATATATCAACGAATATATACATATAGAAAATTTTAATCTAAGAACAATGATAATACATCTAAACATGCCCTGCATGACTTCAATGTTAGTGGATAATTAGGCCCAAGCCCGGTTTGTGGGTTTAGGGTATTAGGGTTTTCACCATTATAAATAATGGTCCATAATAATATTATACCTACGGGTTTATTCATTATCTTACATTCAAGTTATTTGAAAAATAACACACTTTTTACGTACTTTAGGTAACATACATTGTTCGACATAATAGGTATGCATATCGAGTCTCATTTTACTAGCTAGCTTGTTTGGTGATCATGCATTTTAAAAGGAAAAAAAGTATATATAACTTACATCTTTATATATATTTTTTTCTAGCTGTTCTTATTTTCCCATTGAATGTATATTTTGTTTAGGTACAACGATGTTGCTCTACACACTCCCTATTTTGTTCATGGCCGTCTTGGCAAGTGTATATCTCCATTTAAAGAAACAATCAAACCAAAATCGCGACGAAGGGTATAGTAGTCATTTTCAGTTAAATATCTTTGTTCATTTCAATGATTCCAAGACACTAAGTTTTATTTTTTCAAAATTTAGGAAAAAAGAAGGTACCAACGATAACCTGAGTATATGGAAAAGGCCAATGATCATCAACGGTCTAGGGATTGTCTCAAAAATCGAGCTTGCTTTCCTTTTAATGTTCATCGCTCTTGTTGTCTGGTATTTCGTGACATATCTACACGTGAGTTTACCCAAAATTACCAAAGAATCAGCAGCAGAATGGGGAGAGGAAGTGTACGTGGATGGATTTCTTTCTTTAAGTCTTTATTAGTTGACTTTACATCGTATTTTATTTCACTTTATTGATTTGAGATTTTTTGTTTTGCAGATGGGAATCAAAGTTGGCTACAGTGGGTCTAACATTTGGGCTAATTGGTGATTTGTGTTTAGCATTTCTGTTTTTCCCGGTGACCCGAGGCTCTTCTATATTGTCGTTATTTGGGCTCACATCCGAGGCTAGCATCAAGTATCACATATGGCTCGGGCATATTGTAATGACCCTCTTCTCTTCGCATGGCATTTGTTACATTATTTGCTGGATCGCAACTAATCAAACATCAGAGGTATTTTTCTATCTCTTTACATCTCGTTTTATATATTTTCTAAGATCCGAATACGTAGGTTTACAATATACTAAAACGTAAACCCGATAAATTTTGAAAATGATAAGATCAAGTGCATGATGAGTAGAATATTTTCCACAATTATAGACCAGTCCGTCAAACTTCTCTCTTAAGATCTTCCACAACCAAAATGCCTTTATGGTGGCCATTTATTACAGTCACAAATTGAGGTTGTAGCTTTTAAGATGTTAAAAAGTAGAAAGGGTTACAATGTCAATTGTAGTTTGTAGGGGATATAGGGTAATAACGAACACCAGTGGATCTACTTAATCTCTGAAAGGCGTGTAATCACTTTCAGATCAAATCAATTTGGCGGTTCTACCAAATTATTCAATCGGATACAATTCAGAGAATGAGAATTTTCTGTATGTGTGTGTCTGAGATATCAGAACCAGTTAGTTAATAATAACGACCAAATAACCATATATAATGAAGATACGGGATAACTGCCAAATGCAGTTTTAGGGTTTCAAGTTGTCAATTTGTGTCCCTCAATTTCCGAAACTTAATTCTGAGGAACAACACTTCAGCAGAATCAATGGCTTCAAGAGAATCCATTGTATTTCAACAGAAACACAACTTCAAGAGAATCCATTGTATTTCGTAGAAATAAAATTCAAAGATGAATTCTTACATAGCAACTTCATGGAAATAAAAATTTCCAAGTCGACCCTGCCTGTGGGCTCGCCCTTGGACCTGCCGTGTGCCGCCCCTTGACCTCATGACAGGGCGCGCCCCGACCCGTCCTCAGGGGCTTCGCCCTAAGATCATAATAAATTCAAATAGGTGTGCACTCCGCACCACCAAACCTAAATGATGTATTATTAAGATGAAATTGGTCAAAACAAGTTAATCCAATTACACAAAAATATCCAACATAGTTTCTTTTAAGTGGTATCATGGAACTATCATATCTTGATATATTTTTATACTCAATTAAATTATGTTTCATGATGACTTTAGATGTTGAAATGGGCAAAAACCGACATATCAGTTGTAGCCGGAGAGTTGTCTTTAATAGCAGGATTGATTATGTGGGCTACAACGTTTCCAAGAATTAGGCGAAAGATGTTTGAGGTTTTCTTCTATACTCACCACTTGTACATCCTCTTCATGGTGTTCTACGTGTTTCATGTTGGCATATCTTCCGCCTCCATAATACTTCCTGGATTCTATCTCTTCATGATTGATCGATTTTTAAGATTCTTACAATCAAAGGGAAATGTTCGTTTGATTTCCTCCCGTGTTCTTCCTTGTGAAACTGTCGAGCTCAACTTCTCCAAAAGCCAAGGTACAGCTGAGCACAAAAATATTTAACATAAATGTTTTGGAAGTATTATTAAGTGATAATGTTTATCATCATTTTCTATTATAGGTTTAAGTTTTACACCAACAAGCATCATATTTGTTAATGTCCCAAGCATTTCAAAGGCTCAATGGCATCCATTTACAATTACCTCAAGTAGTAATTTGGAGCCTGAAAAGCTAAGTGTTATGATCAAAGGTGAAGGAAGTTGGTCTAAGAAGCTCTACAAAATATTATCATCCCCGAATCCTGTTGACCAACTTGGCGTTTCCATTGAAGGACCCTATGGACCTAGCTCAACTAACTTTCTAAGGTAAAATGTCCAGAAGAACAATAACTTATAGGTTAGGTTTATTTGTGTGTACTAAATCTAGTATTTGTTTCAGGCATGATATGCTAGTGATGGTGAGCGGAGGGAGTGGCATCACACCATTTATTTCGATATTTAGGGAACTTGTTTTTATTATAGAGACCTTAAAATGCAAAGCTCCTAAAATTCTATTGATAAGTGCATTTAAAGACTCTTCTGATCTAACCATGCTTGAATTGCTCCTGCCGTCCTCTGGTGCACCGGTAGAATTTACAAAACTAGATCTACAAATCGAGGCGTACGTAACAAGAGAGAAGCAAACGGTGGCCAACGATAAAAAATCAATAAGGACAATTTGGCTAAAACCAAACCCCTCTCACACTCCCATAACCCCTATTTTAGGGCAAAATGGTTGGTTATGGCTTGGTGCAATTATATCATGTTCGTTCATTGTTTTCCTTTGTTCTATGGGACTTTTAACACGGTTTTACATCTACCCGATTGATAAAAACACGAACCATGTGTACTCATATGCATCGAGAGCTGCCCTAAATATGTTGCTCATTTGCTTCTCTATAATGGTAACATGTAGTATGGGTTTTTGGTGGAATAAAAAGAAAAATGCAATGGATTCGAAACAAATTCAAAACTTGGAGGGAGCGACACCTGTCAACTCACCTAATTCATGGTTGTATAACGCGGATAGAGAGCTCGAAAGTGTCCCCCAACAAACACTACTTCAATCCACAAACGTGCATTATGGTGAAAGACCAGATCTTAAGAGTAAGAACATCTTCAACTTTCTTTGAATAATATAAGTCGTGTTTTATCTTTCTATCACTCAAGCTTATTTTATATAATCCAATATCTTTAAACTAATACCTATACATTTACTTCTCCTCTTCTTGTAGGAATGTTGTTTGAGCAAAAAGAATCAAGTGTTGGAGTTCTTGTCTGTGGGCCAAAGAAGATGAGGCATGAGGTTGCAAACATCTGTTCATCCGGGTTGGCTTCAAACTTGCATTTTGAGTCCATCAGTTTTAGCTGGTGATTTGATTTATCAACTTACCAAAGGTTTCCTGTAACGGGTTTCTTATTTTTGTGTCGTCTTTTAACATTCCATATGTCAGGGGTTCGATTCACCTTCTGATAGGGGTCTCAAAACTAAAAATATGTGTTTGCGTGTATTGTATGAGTCGAAGAGAAGGGTGTAAATCATCCTTTTGTGTGTAAACTTGTGATACCGAAATAAACGGTTCTTTTTTACGACAGTAAACAATTGAATAATTTTACCACAAAACATCAAGCAATTCTACACAGTTTATTAGCTATATCATCGCAAATTAAAGAATGTCAATTGTATAGTCCACACTTTACTCTTGTGTAGGGATAGCGGGTGTTACAAAATTATTTTGAATCGCCACACTTATTTTCGTGAATATGCAAATAGACTTTTCACACTAGCTAGTGTGACAATAATTGAAACGTCCGCACTTTGAAGTGTGAACAAACCGGAAGAAGCTGCACATTATAAAATGTGGACACACTTAGAAGTGTGTACAAACTAAAGAAAGCCAAACAAAAAGAAGGATAAATTAGGAAAGTTCACACTTTCAAGTGTGACAAAATTATATAAAGCTATTAACATAAAAACTCATTAAAACCTTTTAGATATTTTATATCCATATTTTTAACCCTCAATATCAATACACAAATTTCAAATTTAAACCTTAATGCCACTGTTAATTCATCGCATATAATAGACTAGACGAGTACCCGCGCCTAGCGGCAGCGATATCTAGTTTTCTGCAAAGTTCCGACGACCCATAAGTTTCTTTCAACAAACTGTATTTGTAGCATTAGAGAATCATTTTCGAATAAGTACAATTCTGATGCGTGGTTGCATAGCAGCATAAATATATAGTTTTTTAAAAAATTATGTGGAGTCGATCTAAGTGTAAGTATATTTTCTAATAGGATTGTTTTAAGTTATTAAGATTTTTAGTAATAATAGATTCAAGCATTACAAAAAGCAACGGTATTATGTAGTTGGCAATATTATATTGTAGTTTAGAGGTATAGCCAACATGTGTGACCGCTTTTTCTTGTTTTGTCAAGAATTTAGGCGATGATAACTATTTTTTACATGTGTAACGCTTATCATTTGGTGTGTGGCTTTTAAAATTGTAACTTTGCAAATTGGATATCACCATATAAGATTATTTTGTACTATCAATTTGTATAGATATTTATGCATTGTTCAAAGCTATTTGTTTGAGGTACAAATAATTATCGCTAAAGATAACAATACTATTTATTTTTTGTGATTTTAATAAACTTACATAACATTATTGATACACTGGACAAAGGGCTATACAATATATATTAACTTTTAAACGACGATTTTATATATGCTAGTCCCTTAAATGGTGCAAGAACAACATTTTTTAAAATAACATTATACAAATGACAAATTACATGTGTCAAAGCAAAATAAACCAAAAACTACAATTACTTGGTCTCTCCTTTCAAAAAAATTGTCACGGGTTCCACAACTACTTCATCATTTCTCATATAATTTTGTCAAATTTGAAACCCAATTTCACCCGGTGATTCAACTGGTTGAACCGTTCGATAAAAAACAGTCGATTTAAACCGATAGGTTGGGTCGAAAAAATGTCAAATTAAACCGGTCACCACGGGTTTGAAGAGTCCCGGTCAACCCGTATCGGTTTCAACAGTCAACCCGGTATCGGTTTCAACGGGTCAACCCGATATCGGTTTCAATTGGTTGTTTTTAATTTGGTAGATGTGCTTTTAATTGGGTGTACAATGTGAATAAATTATTGTACTTTTAAGTAATGGGGTGTTTTAATAAGAGTATTAATTATATTATTTATTTCTCTCTCCATTGACCATGTTTTCAACATTCAACTTTCAACATTTTTCACTTTTTCCACTTTGACAATTTTTCCATTTTATATAGTATAGATTATAAAGCTACATCGTGTAAACCGGATTCAACTATAAAATCATAACATACCGTCAAGTACTCTATTACATTGAACTATTAAAGATCAATATTAATTGGTGCTTCATGAGTTACTCTAGCAATTACAATTCTGCAAACATAACCTTCACCACCTGAAATATGAAATCCAAATGTCATAAACATGAAAGGGGGAAAAAAATAAGATGCAAAATACGAGTTTAGAGAGTGTATCAAAATTATTAACTGAAGCACATGGACAATTAACTTAAGCATTAATACAAACCTGCAAACTACGGAACTAGTACAATCGACACTTCCGCCTACGACTTTTTCAACACTTTCCCGACGACGTGGCGTAGGCATCGTTCGTTCCCGACGACGTGGTGTAGGCAACAGTTAGTCGGTTGAGCCTCGTAGGGAAAGTCCTTCCCGACGACAAAAATTAAACCTTCCCGACGCCAACGTGGGACCCACATTGTTTTCTGGTCAAAGTTTTTTTGTAGAAAACATATGTTGCCGACGACACGTCGTCGGCACCATATTACTAATAATGTAATTAGTTAGCAAAATTAAAACGTAATTAACTTATACCATTCATTCCCGACGACATGTCGTTGGTAAAATGATTAAAAAATAACATTTTTCAATATTTTCCCTACGCCACGGCGTCGGGATAGTATTAAACTTGCATTAAGCCACTTATTATGCCGACGGCATGGCGTAGGGAAAATATTGCAAAATATTATTTTTTCAATTTACCAACGACATGTCGTCGGGAAAGTACGTAAATATATGAAATGTTTATATATTGCCGACGACTAGGCATCGCCAAAATGTATCACATATGCCACAATATTGCAGCATTTTAGCAATTTTTCAGAATTTTTCCGGAAATTTTCCCGGAAAAATTCTACATAACCTGCACCTGCTGTTTTCAACCAAAACCTCTAAACCAATATGCCGATATCCCAAAACAACTCATAACGACTAAATCACATATATAATCGCTAAAAAGTTACAAATTATACAAAACAGGTGATATTAACTACGCATCTAGGTTAAACATACACAAAAGTTGCTAAATCACCAATGTTCAAGTCACCAAAATGTTCAAAGTGTACAATGGCCAACATAAGGATGAGATGATCAAAAGCATAGTCTAAGCGGGTTTATACATCTACACAAAATAACCCAGAATATACCTCCATCGATCTACTCGTCATCATCATCATGATCCGAGCCCTCCTCGTCAAGATCAACACTACCGCCGCCGCCACTCCCCGACCCGACGCCGATGTCGGGCAATCGCTCATAAGCTCGACCACCGATCGGGAGGATGAGTCTGCATAACCTTGAAGAACTCACTAACTCGGCGCCGAAAGGCCTTCGACTCTTTCGCCGCTCCTCGTCTTCTTTTGGAGGTCTGCGATCTTCTTGTCTTTGGCGCCATCATCCCATCAATCTTTTCTTTGTCGTGCGAAGATGAACGCGGAGACACGGGGTAAAATCATCTTTCCGCTCAAAACCCTACCCACACCGGCGACTTTTTCTCGCCGCTTGCCCTCGAGAACAATGGCAAGTATCTCAACCTCCGTAGGGTCTCGCCAAGAGGGTTGTCGCGCCTAAATCCCGTGAGGCGACACATCTCCTCCTACAAAGTTGAAAATATATATATATATATATATATATATATATATATATATATATATATATATATATATATATATATATATATATATATATATATATATATATAGTCGTGTTAATTAGTACATTATGTAAATCAATAAAACAGGTTAAAATGACTTAAAAAAACAAATGGGTGAAACGTGTGTAATATAAAATACAAAGTTACTTATCAGCCCAAACGTGTGCTAATAAGTAACTATGCCATTTATATTACACCCGTTTCACCTAGTTTGACCCATTTTAGCATAACGTGTACATGTTTGGGCAAAAATGGGTCAAAACTTCTTAAATGACTTAAACAAACAAGAAAGTTACTTATTAGTGCATGTTTCTGCTAAAATGGGTGAAACGTGTGTAATATAAAATACAAAGTTACTTATCAGCCCAAACGTGTGCTAATAAGTAACTTTGCCGTTTATATTACACCCGTTTCACCCATTTTAGCATAACGTGTACTTATTTGGGCAAAAATGGGTCAAAACAAGTTAAATGACTTAAACAAACAAGAAAATTACTTATTAGTGCATGTTTCGGCTAAAATGGGTGAAACGTGTGTAATATAAAATACAAAGTTACTTATCAGCCCAAACGTGTGCTAATAAGTAAATTTGTCGTTTATATTACACCCGTTTCACCATTTTGACCCATTTTAGCATAACGTGTACTTGTTTGGGCAAAAATGGGTCAAAACAAGTTAAATGACATAAACAAACAAGAAAGTTACTTATTAGTCCATGTTTCGGCTAAAATGGGTGAAACGTGTGTAATATAGAAGACAAAGTTACTCATTAGCCCAAACATGTGCTAATAAGTAACTTTGCCGTTTATATTACACCCGTTTCACCCATTTTGACTCATTTTAGCATAACGTGTAGATGTTTGGGCTAAAATGGGTCAAAATGGGTTAAATGAACTAAATAATAAATAAAAATAAAAATAAAAAGACCGGTATTTACGTAATTGACACGAGCCTCGTCCTGCATCCACTCCCCGTTCTTGCAACGTTGGTCGTAATAGCTCTGTATGAGGGACGGGTACTCCTGAGTCTCGCTCGTCTCAAACTGTATATACACATGCATATAAGATGAAACAAATTAAAAACGACAAATCAAACACCATATATATAAAAAAACAATATGTAAAATAATCATAATGTGTATTACGTATTGATGTCGAGATGCGGCCAATGACCGAGATCCATTCCTGCTGTGTACCTTATTCTTCTTCCTGTTCTCCTTGTTGATAGCGGCTCTTTTGACGTGCTTCTCATCCATGTAGTGCTCGATGTACTTCTCCCACATCGATAGCTCCATGTTTGGAGGAGGGTTCCTAACATAATAAAAAAACAGATAATTAACATATATCAATTGCTAACATATTTAAAAAAACAACAAAAATATCAAAACATAAGAATAATAAAAACTTACCTTCGGATCTCATCGACGCCATACCCACCTCTATTAAGAAAGTGAGTTGCCTTGAAGGCGCTCTTGTTGTCCCGTAGCGGTCGGCAAAATACTCGTTAAACGCCGCCTAGATTGTCCCCATCTGCTCGTAACGCCTCGCGGCCCCAAATCAAACATTTCGTAATAAAAATAACGCAATAAAAATAACTAAATTAGTTAATTAATCATATATATATATATATATATACATTCAAATATATAAACATGATAAGAAAACAATATAAAAGAAAATACATAATCGACCTCGATGCGTGGAAACATATGTGCCCTCTTTTCCAACTCGATCTTGTGCCACGACTCATAGCACAACGGGATCTCCCGAACGAGCTCGCCCACAAAGTTAGCAAACCAGGCCGCGGTCTTGCCGACCGGATAGAGGGTCTTCAGGTCTTTGAAGTCTAGCTTGAGCAGCTGGGGGCCGAAATCATCCACGGCTTTCTTGAGCTTGACGTTTTTCTTGACAGAACGTACCTCCTTCCGGACGCCACCGGTGGCGCCACCCCTGCCGCCACACCTGCCCCTGCCCCTGCCCCTGCCCCTACGAGGCTGTGAAGATCCTGCAAATTGAAGCAAGAGAAAACGTCATAAAATAACAAGTAACCAAATTCAAATGATTAAGCTTACGTTTCTTTTAAAATAATCAGGAAATTCTTACCACGATGACCGCTGCCAAGATCACGTGGAGGGGGTGGTGGGTCACCGGCACCGTCACCACCGTGACCACGGGCCACTGCTGCTGCCATCTGTAAAAGTACAAGTTGAATAACATATACATTTCATAAACAGATTAGTAAAAGCATGCACGCATTCATATACATACACATTAAAATAAATATACATATTTAAACAATCCATAACAATTCCATTCAAATAAGAGTTGTTTTACAAGTTACAATTTAAGATCAATCTGCTAGATCAACATCACTATCATAAACATCATTAGTGGCAACTGCAACTTCGTCATCAGAATTGTGTCCTTCTTCATTATCAGAAGCTTCTGCTAAATCATAAGGCTCGTCGTCCTCATCATCAATAAAATCATCGCCGCCATCAATGTAAATGATTTGTGGTGGTGGTGGTGGTGCCTCAACTTCCGCTGATTGACCATCGATATTCAAGGGTTCTAATGCCACATCAATCAAATTAGCGGACGATCGAGATCGGATGAGTTGTTGCCATGTATCACATCATCATCGCCTTCTTCCACGATGACATCCCGTGTTGTGTTGTGATTCACATCTTGGACGACCTTCCAGTGGAGTGGTCGTCTGGCAGGATCTTCAAGGTAGAAGACTTGTTTAGCTTGTGTTGCGAGAATGTAAGGTTGATCTTCAAATGCATAACCACATGCCCAAATTTGTCTCATGTTGTTTCTAATAACATTATGTTTGACTTTACGGCCTCTTTTGTCGCATAAGTCGAACCACTTAACTCGAAACAACACAACTTTGAACTGAGTATAAGCAAACTCCAAAATATCTTCTAGCTGACCATAATACATTTCTCCTTCCTTCTCACCAGGTGAACAGATTCCGTTGTTCTGAGTTTTACGTTTTTTATCGCGGCTGTGTACGACAAACTTCACACCGTTGACTACACAAGAATTCACTGAGAATGGGGTCGGTGATGGTCCACAAGCCAAAGCGAATAAGTCGGGAGTACATCTTGGGTCATTAGCTATGTAAAGTTTACGGATCTATGAAAAAAGATAAAAATAGATAGAGATGAGTAATTAATAGTCGTTATTTAGACAGGGAAATACATACAATAAGTTTTACCTTCTACTCAAACCAACGGGCAAATTCTTGTTGCATGCCGACGGAAATTCCTCAGAATGTTCATGATATTATAATAAATCAAAAGATGTACTTGGGAAAAGAAATTTGAAAATTAAACGCTGCCTCAAACGCGGTCGCACGTGTCGATCTCAGGAGTGTTGTGAAGTACATACCATACCACTTTCTTCATTTCTTGGAGATCCAACCGAATCAATGTTTGTTTACCAGACTTGGTACATATTGATCGGAACACCTGGAAATTACTTGTTGGGCGAGGACGGTCTTGATGATTGTTGGGACGATTAAATTTAGTCCCAACACCCCGAAAATAATGAGAACAGAAAGTTAATGCTTCTTCTGCAACATAACCCTCCGCTATTGAACCTTCCGGCTTAGCTTTATTTCGCACATAGTTTTTTAGCTTCTTCATGTATCTTTCAAATGGATACATCCACCGGAATGAGACATGCCCGCCTTCAATAGCCTCTTCAGGTAAATGCATAACCAAGTGAATCATAATGTCAAAAAAAGCAGGAGGAAATATTTGCTCGAGACGGCACAATATATTGATCAACTGGTCTCTAGCTTTCTCCATGTCATTCACCATCAAAGAACGGGCGCAAATTTGATTAAAGAATGAACAAAGCTCGATTAATGGTGGATAAGTCTGTGCGTCCAAGTATTGTTGAAGTCCATAAGGAAGTAACCGTTGCATCATTATATGACATCATGAGACTTCATGCCCGTTATATTGTTATCATCTTTGGTCACTTTTGAGTTGAACTTGGATCCGAACCCATCCGGTAGTTTAGTTGTTTTTATGTATTGACAGAAAAGTTTTCTATCATTGGGTGTGAAGGAGTACTTAGCATGAGGCTTCAAGCACTTCCTGCTTTTTTTCGTTTCCGAGCCACAACTCATTTCGAATGCCCAAAGCTTCCAAGTCTTGTCTTGCCTTAGCGGTGTCTTTAGATTTTCATTCATTAACAAAGTGTTCAAGATACTCTCCAACACATTCTTTTCGATATGCATGACATCTAAATTGTGTTTTAGAGAAAGAGAAGACCAATATTCAAGCTTGTAGAAAATAGACCGTTTAGTCCAGTTCAGTTCGACAGTATGATTACGTTTTATCTTTATACCCCATAATCTGGGTGTTTCCCGGGCAAACGTGTAGGCAATCTCGCATGTTGAGTAAAGATATTATCATTGGTATCTTTTCTAGGAGGATCTCTTGCATCGGGTTCACCATCGAATGTATTGTCTTTCCTCCATTTATGGTTCTTTTTAAGAATCTTCTATGACCAACGAAGTCGCTTTTGCTTATCACACGGTCGGAGTGTCTACTTTGCATGTAGGGCATGCCATGTAACCTTGCCCACTCCAACCGCACAAACTACTTCGTGCGGAAAATCATTGATGGTCCACAAAAGCATCGCCTCATGTGGAAGTCGATTCAGAATAATGGCGTCTCGGTCAAGATACCGGTTTTTCCCATAAATCTTGCAGTTCATCAATCAAAGGTTTCAAGTAAACATCAATGTCCTTCCCCGGTGATTTAGGGCCAGGAATCAACAACGTCAGCATCAAATAAGACTCTTTCATGCATAACCACGGAGGCAAGTTGTATGTTGTTAATATGACCGGCCACATGCTATAAGACTGACTAAGGTTTCCAAACGGATTGAATCCATCAGCAGCCAAGCCTAATCGAACGTGTTAAACGAACGAGTCTAGGTGCTATGGTTATACGTAATGTGTTAAACGAACGAGTCTAGGTGCTATGGTTATACGTAACGTGTTAAACGAACGAGTTTAGGTGTTATGGTTACGTAACGTGTTAAACGACCGAGTCTAGGTGTTATGGTTATAGGTAACGTGTTAAATGAACGAGTGTAGGTGCTATGGTTATACGTAACGTGTTAAACGACCGAGTCTAGGTGCTATGGTTATACGTAACGTGTTAAACGAACGAGTATAGGTGCTATGGTTATACGTAACGTGTTAAACGACCGAGTCTAGGTGCTATGGTTATACGTAACATGTTAAACGAACGAATCTAGGTGTTAGGGTTATAGGTAACGTGTTAAACGAACGAGTGTAGGTGCTATGGTTATACGTAACGTGTTAAACGACCGAGTCTAGGTGCTATGGTTATACGTAAGGTGTTAAACGAACGAGTATAATTGGTTAGGTTAAACTGTAAAAAATAAAATTATATAAGTTTATTTAAAATTGAACACTTTTAAATAATTATTAGTAAGATTATGTACGCAATCCACTCAGCAATTATATGGACTTGACTTTTATACTACTTTTAAATAATTTAAAATAATTTATGCAGGCAACTTTGCCAACGACGTGTCGTCGGCATAATAACAAAATAAATAACTATTTATACTATTGCCGACGACCTGGCGTCGGTATTGTTAAAACAAAATTGAATTGCATTAATCACACGCTAATCACCCAGTAATTATTTGGATTTATATTCCCGACGACCTGGCGTAGGGAATATATGAGCGCCAAAAGATCCCGCCAAAAAATTGCCTGAAATAACAAAGTCAAATTTGGTTTTTACATTGCCGACGACGTGTCGTCGGCATTATATTAACATAAATTTTCAACGCAACCCCGCCCCTGGTCAAGAGTTTTTTCATCGTGTAGCGTATATTGCCGACGCCACAGTGTCGTCGGCATTGTATTCGTCGCATGTTCTCCTGATTCTTGTAGTGGGAACCAAATGTTGAAACTGAAGAAATGTAGAAACAAATACACAAATCTTGAATCGTAATCCAAGAAATTTATTAAATCAACCACAAACCCAAAACAATGTCAAAACATGGTCTGAATCAGTCTATACAAACAAACAGAAACTTAAACCAACAAAACTTAACCAGTATCCCTCATTGCTACTCAAGTGAGGATCTATTATCTATCTTGATAATAGTTCTATTACAATCAACAATAACACTAAACAATGAATCAACAACTTAACAACTTTTAGAGTGAAGAGGGTTTGTGATTTGAGAGAGAAACCTATTAATCTAATCTAGGGTTATGATCATAGAGAGAGAAGGTTACGGCTTATATAGTCCAACTTCAACTAGTTTGGACATTTGTCAACTTCAGTCCTTCAACTTTAGCTCTTCTGTCTAAACATGCCAAACAACTATCTCAATACAAAACTCAAATTACAAATATCCATAATTAATCTATGAACATATATAAACCAGAATAAGATTATATTTTCATCAGAAACACTAATTGTTAATAAAAAAAATGAACAATTGGACATGAAGTGCTTTGAACCAACCCTTTTTCACACGTATAATATTCACTTGCCCAGACTCAAGTTGACTAGTTACCATATCTGTATGACCTGCCCGTTTCTCCTACATTCAATTTCTGCGTAGATACAACAAATAAGAATTTTAAAAGACTGTTCATTAATCTTGCAGAGATTATTTTTTCCCCCTAAACAGTAAGATAATCAGAACCATATTAAGTTTAACCAAACACTAGAAGCTAGTTATCTAGGACTTAAAACGAATAGATCGATATAAACTCGCATCCAAACACCACCTAAGCTAATTTTCCAGGATTGTATAAGGTGTCTAATACTTGAGCAAACACTCACGCACAGGAACCATCGCTTTACACAGTTTAATGAGTTTATCTATATCTATACTACCTTATAATGTATTTAGGACTTTCTAAAGAAGGAAGTCTTCATTTTTTAAGCCTACACATCTTACTATACTTAGTAATTCATATAATTAAATTCTACACTATAGTAATGCATTATGATGTACATTAATGACACATTAAATTTTAGTATTAAAATAGATGTTACAAACGTACAATAATACAAATTTATAGTTGTTATTTTTATCATAAACATTCAAGTTATACAAAGTTCAAATGAGTATAAGTATGGATATCTATATTTGTATTAATATACTTTACCGCAATTCAAATACGCATCAACTCTTTTCGAACAATCAAACGGGTAAACCGTCAAATAGTAACTCTCATTGCAAATGGCTTAACGATTAAGGTACGAGAAAAACTTACATGTTGGGTACCGCCGCTGCTTTGCGTGGGTACTATGCTAGTACATATAAAATAAGTACATGATCATATACAATCTTTACTTAAACCAAAAAAAGAGCTGGGAAAACATATAAAATCAAGTTAAGAGCGTGAATAACAATGGAATTAAGCACAAAGGAGTTTCATCACAAA
This sequence comes from Chrysanthemum lavandulifolium, assembly GCA_022545495.1. NCBI lineage: Eukaryota > Viridiplantae > Streptophyta > Magnoliopsida > Asterales > Asteraceae > Chrysanthemum > Chrysanthemum lavandulifolium. The sequence continues at coordinate 51,383,507 of CM040243.1, forward strand.
CCTATGTGTTTGATGTACGAGTAGCAAAAAATTCTGGAAACGCGGTTTTAATCTCCAAAAAACCTATTAATGTTTTTTTCTATCGTCTTAATTTGTCTTATTTATATCTCTATTTGTTTACTTTGAGCAGCAACTTTGATCAACAAAATTCGATTTTTACTAGATACATTTTGACTTCTCATTCGTCTCAAATCGTAACTAATTTTTGATCCTCAAATCATAGATACAACTTTGACCTCTTGATTCCTAAACAAGAATCATCATAATACTTATAGAGATGGCAAAAAAACCCATACTCGATGGATACCCGATTTGACTGGAGAATCCCCGAGTTGACCCGGGATGAGGACGGGGATGGGGAATCCCCATATTATGAAAGTGGGGATGGGGATAGCATAAATCCCCGAACCCGACCCCAAACATTTGAATGCGTAAGTATAGAAAAAATATATGTATATCATACAAGATTTACATGTATTTGTTTGTGAGTATTGTGTATATTGGTATTCATATGCGATATCTAAACAATCAAATATCGTCAAAAGTATAAGCACTAACTACATATTACTCAACTAACGTTTTGTCTAATAGACACATACATGCACATTGTTTTTATATTATATTTGATGTTTTAATATTTGCGACACTTTAAAGTTGAATTGAGATTTTAATTAATCTAACGATGTACGCTATACATTTTTTGAGACATTATATGCGTCAAATTTTCATATTTTCGAAGAGTTTGTGCAAATTTCATGTTTATTTCATTAAGGATGGAAAATCCCCGAATCCCCGCGGAGATCCCCGTTGGGATGGGGATGGGGATGAGGATGTAAAATATTTCCGCGACGGGGATGGGGCCGAGGATGGTAATGGAGAGTAAGAAACGGGGATGGGGATGGGAAATGCGATCCCCGATATTCTTCGCCCCGTTGCCATCCTTAAACACTTATCATTTTCTCAAGATCAATGGGTTCTGAATTTCTAACCTCAAATAAATTGTTTGCAAAATCTGCTTTCGCTTGACTCTAGAACATTAAACAAGCATTCAAGTTCATCTTATTTTACATTTATATTTACTTTTTACACCACAAAATCGATTTTAAGTATTTTATTACTAAAATATCATTGTATAAGTTTGATTACATTGTTTATGAATTCGAAGACTTTTTATAAATCGTTAGTCAATATGTTAAAGTGAGAAGTCAAACTTAAAGTTAAGTATTTATTTATATGTATTTGGTTTAAAAAGTGTTATATGGCCTAAACCTTAACAATGGGACTTGAGGCCAAAGGTGTCGATTGTAAAAGATATACTAGATTTTTATATGAGATTAATATCTCATAACTTCCACAACATTCTACCACCTTCTGGCTTTTGTGTATGAGAAGAGAGATAGGAAAAGGGAGCGAAGAGCTTGAATTTTCAAGTGACCATTCGGTGATGAATTAGTGTTCTAAACCAAGAATTAAGTTTCTATCAATCATCCTTACAAGTAAGTGATCCCTAATTCTTGATTTAGTGGTATTTTTAGATTAGGGTTTATATAGATTAAATTGGGAGTTTTGAATAAAAAGGGTTTTGAGTTAAGTGAGAAAGTTATTCATGTTAATGGGTTAAGTCCATTTAATAGGTATTGATTAAATTGGTGATTTTGGGGGTTATCATATGATCATGATATGATTATATGCATGTAAGAAATGAGTTTCGGTATGTTAATGGGTAAGATTAGGCTTCCTTATTATTATGCATCTAAGAAAATTATAAGTGTTAATGATCATTCTTGTATAGGAATCAAGAGGATTTGATGATAGCATCCTTTGGTAAATAGCGTTGGATTGAGGTAAGTAATTTGGTTATAACATGGTGTTATATTGACTTTATCATATTATGTATTTTGTGTATGATTGTGATAAGGGTATAGAAGGCATTGGTTTAGTATGCTTCAACTAAGGTTAGAATGATGTTATTTGGTCATAATTAGCTAAGAATGTGGTTAGACTTGTTGTTATACTAGTGAAGGTATGTGAGGTCTTTTTTTAGGTTTTTTGTGGCGGGTTATGTGTGAGGTTTTGGTGTAGGTTTTACTTGTGGAGGGTTTAGATATATGAACTAGTCAATTCAAAAGTACTTTAATAAAGTGTTTATCCCCTCAAAAATTGCAACGTTAGTAGCAATTTTGAAAGTATGCCCACTTTGATTGAAATTTGACCATATTCATGTGTGTAAATTTGAAACAAAACATACTTATTGGAACTATTTTTACTTAATTTTTTCAACTTGATTCCGCACTATGATACCAATTTCTTTGATTTTTTTAAAGTTATTTGTTTTCAAGGCATATTTGGATTATTGAAATTAATCCACCCGCTCTGGTATCACTTGTTGGTCTCAAAACTTGGGTAAAACATTAATATGTTTAAGAAACCGAAAACAGGTTTTACAAAAGACCCATTTGACACTAATATATTTTTTAGTGTTTATAATTCTTATTAGAAACGAATCAAAGAATTACAAAGTATACTTACTATCTGAATTGAATAACAAACGAAATTCTTCGAAAAATAAATCAAAGCTTAATAGCTTAGCTTATGATTCAAAGAGAGGAGGATTCTATCACCATAATACAGTTGTATTATTCATTTGTGTAAAGAATCTCTACCTCATACTTTACAAACTTTGTGTTTATATAGGTAGGTAAAAGTAAAGCCATATGTATGCGGTAGGTTATGTGACAACTATCTAGTGGAAGAGTACATCTTTCTACCTAGTGTTTCTATATGTATCTTTAATTCTAAAGTACTTTAGTGAATATTTAATGTAACTATTCACTTTTTTAGCAACCACTTTTATACTTATTTGACTTTTTTTTTCTTTTAAAAAGTTCCCGCCTATATTTCAAGTCTGACTTTGAGATAGTATATTGAGTCAAGGAGATTTTGTCAGACTTCAGTGACTCAAATTTTGTCTTATAGCTCATGTACTTTACTCACTGATACCGCATCAGTGAGTAAAGTATATCTTCAGTTGGTCTTCGACATCAAAGGTTTGTTGTTGATTGAGCTTTATACGACACTCCATGAATGCAGTAAGTTTGCTCATCGATTCTCATCAGCGAGTACCTTACTCACTGATTCTCATCAGCGTTAACTTACTCACTGATTTCAGTGAGTAACTCAGGCTGTTTTATATTCAAATACTTGTTAGATATAATTGGGTCAAATTTTGGCCGAACAATATGTTTTGTTCTTTTATTGAAAATAGGAATGTTATCTAAGTGTCTAAATAGTTAAAAAAAATTCAACCAGTTCACATACAATTTTGATTTAAAACAAATTCAATGGCTTTGTTTTAGCTAAAAACAATCTGATCGGGTTCCAAGTAGTTGGAATAGATCATACAAAGGACAATTTTAGGTTTAAGTTATACGTGTGATTTTCTCAATTGTTTGTTTGATTATGATACGTATATTCCAAATATCACTCGTCTCATAACTGAACTTTTATCTTTGTACTAATATGCCATTTTAATCAAGTATACATATTATATTGAAACATTTATTTAAAAAAATATATGTGTACATCAGCAATCAATTTCTGATTTTTTTGTAATAGCATTAGATATTTTTTCACGGCAAGTATATTATATTATCTAAAAACAAGCATGAAGAAAAAAGGAACACACAATCGCCAAAGAATTAAAATAGAAAGTCACCCAAAATAACTACACTATAACAAAAGGCCTAAAACCTTAAGAAACAAACAACAAACTAGCTCAACCCCCGACAACACTTCAAAGGTGGCCTAGTTGAAAAATATTTGTGACTACAAATGTGAAGAGTTTTAAACTCAATTCCTCTTAGGTGTAAATAACCGTGAAGTAAATAAAAAAAACTCTAACATTGTAATCTATTTGAAACTTTGGCTCAAAATATAATAATATTTTTATTGTTTCTCAAAATAAGGTCATTTTAATATTTAATTATTTATTATGCACTCACCCTACTTTTAAACCTATTAGACCTATCCAAAGTCCATCATCTCAAAATAATTTTCTTCACTAGAAAAGGTACTCCATACTTTTTGTACACATCCTTTAGTAGTGCACTAACAATTCAAACTTATTGTAGTTATGTTTCTATCACAAAATTTTCTTGTACATGCTTTAGAAATTTCAAAATGTGAGGCTTCTCAAGGTTGTCTCGCGATGTGCCACAATTACTTAGTTGGCCTTGATAGGAAGCTGATGCATACATATTCTAGAAAGAAGAACTCAAATGGAAAAAGAGAAGAATCTGGATGAGAAATCAACCATTGATTTGACTGAAAATCAATCCCTGATTTTCAGCATTCTATTCCCTGATCTCCAGCAATTTACTTTCCATTTTTCAGTGTTTTCATTTACTTTCCTTAGCTATAAAATAAAGGCAGAAGGTAGAGAATATGCATCAACCATTTGTATTTTAATTTGAGTCCTCTCTATAGGGACTAGTTGATTTCATTAGAGTCCTTTGTTAAGATTCTGCATTGTAACTTCAATAAAATCATATCAATTCTGCCTTTTCACATCCTTAACCACCTGAGTTCTATCATTTGGTATCAGAGCAGTCTAATCCAGAATGGTGAACACCAGAAACTCAACTTCTCACAATGAACCACCAAACCACACCCACACTTCTTCACCTTCACAAAATCCCGACAACCTCGCACAACAATTGTCTTTCATTGCTTCCAAACTCAATGCTCTTGATGCCCTTGCTGCTGATGTAGCAGTTCTTAAGGCACAAGCTGGCCCGAATGGGTCCATTAGGGGTAAGTCAAAAGTAACCACCTTTGGATCTCGTCACGGGGATGATGATTCAGAAAGTAGTGGCTGGTACCATAACTCGACAAGGAGACCATTCACCAAGATGGAATCTCCTAAGTTTGAGGGAGGTGACCCTCGTGGTTGGATCCTAAAAGCGGAAAAATATTTTCGCTATTATCAGACCCCTGATAAAGCAAAGGTGGAAGTTGCTTCCATGTACCTAGAAAGTGATGCACTCGATCTCCTTGCATGGATTAGTGCTGAGCATAATCATCTTTATTGGGGAGAATTGGTGAAAATTTTGCATAAAATTATGGTCCAGCAGAATTTCAAAATCCAGATGAACATCTTTGCGATATCAAGCAAACGGGCATTGTACAAGAATATAGACAAGAATTTGTAAAAAGAGTCGCACGAGTTCACGACTGGCCCGATCATTGTCTTTTGGGAGTCTTTCTTAGTGGTCTGAAGGAAGAATTGAAAGTTGATGTTCGAATTCATAAGCCAAGGAATGTTTTTAAGGCTGTGAGTTTGGCACTAGAGTTTGAAGCTAAGTCTCGACCCACTAGCACCCCGAGAGTACCCAATGCATTAAGTTACAATAAACTGAATTCTTCCTCAACTTTTTACTGTGGCCAGCGCAACCCACATGCCACATCTCAAAATACATCATCATCAGTGCGGTCTAAGAATTGGGATAACGAACGACAAAATCGTCGTGATAAGGGGCTATGTTTTAGGTTTAATGATAAATTCGCACCAGGACATAGATGCAAAGCATCCACTTTCTAGTTGCTGGAAATTACAGACGATAGTGAACAACTAACTGAAAGAGAAGTGGATGTTGATACGAATGAGTATGATGAAGATATAAATCAGCAAGACATGACTGAAATATCTTCTTGGAAAGACTTCGGCCACAAATATGAAGGTTCAGGGTACCCTTGAGAACAAGAAAGTATTGATACTCATCGATAGTGGTTCAACTCACAATTTCATCTCAGCATCATTGGTGAAACAATTGGGGTTGGGGATGACTATCTTTCCTGCCTTCGGAGTTCAGATTGGGAATGGACAGATAGTTTAATGCAATCAAATTTTTTGTGACCTTATTGTAAAGTTACCGGGGTTGGAAATTACAGAAGACTACTTTCCATTTTCAATTGGAGGAGCTGATCTTGTTTTGGTAATCAAATGGCTAGCATCACTGAAGACGATACAAGCCAATTGGAATGAAATGTTTATGATTTTTATGTGAATGGAAAGAAATGCAAGTTGCAAGGAGTACCATCAGTCGCTGCTAAAACAAATATGTTTCTTCAATCTTACTCAACCCTTCCTGCCGCCACTTTAGAAGCACCACAAACATAAGTTATGATACCAGGTATTCAATCACTTTTATCAGCTCATCAAGATGTTTTCGCAGAAGTTAACACACTCCCTCCTAATAGAGCACACACCCATTCAATAACCTTGTTGCCCAATTCAACCCCTCCTAAAAACAAACCTTACCGTTATCCTTATAACCAAAAAACAGAAATTGAAACACAAGTCAATACACTATTAGCTTGTGGGTTCATTCGACCTAGTACTAGCCCCTTTGCTAGTCTAGTTTTATTGGTTAAGAAAAAAGATGGGACATGGAGATTCTGTGTTGATTACAGAAAATTAAACCAACAAATGATCCCTGATAAATACCCTATCCCCAACATAAGACGAACTCCTTGATGAACTTCATGGGGCTACCATTTTTTCTAAGATTGATCTCAAATCTGGATACCACCAAATTTTACTGAACCCGTCTGACATACACAAAACTGCCTTTCAAACCCACTCTGGACACTATGAATTCCTTGTCATGCCTTTCGACTTAACCAACGCCCCATCAACCTTTCAATCAACCATGAGTGACATGTTTCGGCCTCACCTTCACAAATTCATCTTGGTATTTTTGACGATATCTTGGTTTATAGTGCAAACATAGAAGATCATGTACAACATCCAAAAATTTCTTTGGATCTCGATCTTGCGCGCCAATAACTTCTTTGCCAACTCAAAAAAATGTGTATTTGGACAGCAATAACTACAGTTTTTAGGGCACGTGGTATCTCAAAAAGGGGTAGCTGTTGATCCTAAAAAGGTACAAGTTGTATTGGGTTGGCCATTACCTCGTGATGCAAAAGAGTTGCATGGTTTTCTTGGGTTGACGGGGTATTACCGTCGATTTGTAAAGGAGTATGGCTTGATTGCAAAACCATTGACTGATATGACAAAGAAGAATGGTTTTATGTGGAGCTTGGAAGCCGAATCGACTTTTAATAAATTGAAGTAAGCCTTTACAACAATCCCGGTTTTGCGGTTGCTAAATTTTCATGAACCCTTCACGGTTGAGTGTGATGCTTCTTCGGCTGGAGTAGGATCTATTTTACTACAAAGCATTGCATTTTTTAGTAAAGGTTTATCGTTCTCCAATCGATTAAAATAGACTTATGACAGGGAACTACTGGCTTTGGTTTTGGCATTGCAAAAATGGAGACACAATTTATTGGGCAGGTATTTTTATGTGAAGACAGATCACTGCAGTCTAAGGCACTTGCTTGCTCAACGAGTTACGACTAGTGAGCAACAACGCCTTCTCATGAAGTTATTTCCTTTCGACTTCACCATTATTTATAAATCTGGGAAAGAGAATCAAGGAGCTGATGCTCTTTCCAGAAGGCCGCAACATGTTGATTTTATGGCTCTTGTGCTTCCGGTTAATATGGACTTTTCAAATCTCCACGAAGCCTTGTTAAATGTCCCGTATACAAATAATATCATCACCTCTATAAGACAAGACCTGACAACTCATCCTGAGTTCTCTTTAAGTGACGATAAGTTGTTTTATCACAACCGTCTTGTTATTTCGGATGACTCATCATTGCGAAAGAAACTTTTGTTCGAGTGCCATGATTCATTAACAGGAGGCCATGGAGGCTACCTTAAAACACTTAAGTGCCTTACTGAAAAAAATTGCTGGCCACAAATGAAGAGGGATGTGAAAACCCATGTACAAAATTGCATGGTGTGTCAACAAAACAAGTATCAGACCTTAGCTCCGGCCGGCTTACTTCAACCTCTACCGATCCCTGATCGTGATTGGGAAGATATATCCCTTGATTTCATTGTTGGGCTGCCTAAATCAGGAGGTGTCGACACGATTTTAGTCATGGTGGACAGATTGAGTAAATATCATTTTTTACCTTTCGCTCATCCCTTTACGGCAAAATCAGTGGATGCTCTCTTTTGTAAAGAGATTGGTCGTTTGCATGGTATGCCTCGTTCCATCCTCTCTGATAGAGATGTAACTTTTTTAAGCAACTTTTGGCAGGAGTTGTTCCATTTAAGTCAAACAACGCCTTCGTATGGGCACCGCTTATCACCCACAATCGGATGGTCAAACTGAGGTGGTTAGCCATTTCCTGAAAGCTTACCAACGATCTTTTGCTCATGAGCGACCATCTTCTTGGAGCAAATTTTTGGCATGGGCCGAATACTCTTTCAACACAGGGTATCACACCTCTAGAGAAACGACACCATTTAAAGCCCTGTATGGTCGTGATCCGCAAGCACTTAATCCTTATGTTAAAGGTGAGACGCTGAATGCAGACTTAGAGGACCAGTTAATGGCTCGTGATGATGCACTCCAACTTCTACGTTCTAACCTTCTTAAAGCACAATCTCGTATGAAAGCTCAATCCAGTTCTAAGCGACGAGAATTATCATTCGAAGTTGGGGATGCCATTCTTCTCAGAATCCAACCATTTCGCCAACGATCACTATCTAAGCGAAAGTTCGAGAAGCTTTCACCACGTTACTTTGGACCGTATACTGTTGTTCGTCGAGTCGGCCCTGTAGCTTACGAACTTGCCCTACCAGAAGACTCCAAAGTTTACCCTATTTTTCATGTTTCTCTGTTGTGTCCCGCACACGGACTGTTGGTTTCCCAACCTCCTGCCCTCTTACCCATCACTGCTGACTGGGAGCATATTCTTGTTCCTGACAAGATTCTAACGCACCGCTGGATACCCGGATCCAATACCTTGGAATTGCTGGTGCAATGGAAAAACAGACCTCTGAAAGAATCCACTTGGGAAGATTATGATTTACTTTCTGGACAATTCCCACACTTTTGCCTTGAGGACAAGGCAAGTTTCCATGGGGGGAGTACTGATAGGAAACTGATGCATAAATATTCTAGAAGGAAGAACTCAAATGGAAAGAGAGAAGAATCTGGATGAGAAATCAACCATTGATTTGACTGAAAATCAATTCCATGATTTTCAGCATTCTATTCCTTGATCTCCAGCAATTTACTTTCCATTTTTCAGTGTTTTCATTTACATTTCTTAGCTATAAAATAAGGGTAGAAGGTAGAGAATAGGCATCAATCATTTGTATTTCAATTTGAGTCCTCTCCATAGGGACTAGTTGATTTCATTGGAGTCCTTTGTTCAGATTCTGCATTGTAACTTCAATAAAATCATATCAATTCAGCCTTTTCACATCCTTAACCACCTGAGTTCTACCCCCAAAATTTTTTTAAAAAAGGCTTTTTTTAAATTTTTTTTTTTCTTTTTTTTCCCCGAATTTTGGGGGGAAAAAATTTTTTTTTTTAATTTTTTTATTAACCTTTTTAAGGCCTTTTTTTTTTTCCCCCCCAAATTTTTTTTCCCGGGAAAAAAAAAATAAATTTTTTGGGGGGAAAAAACAAAAAAATTTTTTTTTTTTTTTAAAAAAAGGGGGCTTTTCCCCCCCTTTTTGAATTTTTTTTTTCCCCAAACCCGTTTTTTGGGTTTTTTTTTTTTTTTTTTAATTTTTTTTATTTTAAATTTTTTTTTTTTTTTTTTAAAAAAAATTTTAAAATTTAAAATTTGGGTTTTTTTTATTTGGGGAAAAATGGGGGAACCCTTTTTTTTTTTTTATAAATTTAAAGGGTTTTAAAAAAAACCCTTTTTTTTTTTAAAAAAAAAAATTTTTTTTGGGGTTTTTTGGGGTTTTAAAAAAAAAATTTTTCTAAAAATTTGGGTTTTTTTAAAAAATTTTTTCCCTTTTTTAAAAACCTTTTAAAATTTTTTTTTCCCTTTTTTAATTTTATTTAAAAAAATTTTTTAAAAAATTTTTTTAAAAGGGGGGTTTTAAGGGAAAAAGGGTTTTTTTTAAAAAAAAAAAGGGGGTTTTTTTTGGAAATTTTTTAAAAAATTAAATTTTAAATTTGGGTTTGGGGGAAAAATTAAAAATTTTTTTTGGGTTTTAAAAAAATTTTTTTTTTTTTTAACCTTTTTAAAAAAAAAAAAAAAAAAAAACCAATTTCCCAAAATTTTTAATTAAAAAAATTTTTTAAAATTTGGGTTTGGAAAACCCAAATTTTTTGGGGAAAATTTTTATAAAAAAGGCCCTTTTTCCCTTTTTTAAAGGTTTTTTTTTAAAATTTTTTTTTTTTTTTTTTTTAAAAAACCCTTAATTTTTTTTTTAAACCCCAAATTTCCCTTTTTCCCAAACCGAAACAAATTTTTTTTTTTTTTAAAAAAAAAATTTTTTTTTTTAAAAAAAAAATTTTTTTTTTTTTTTTTAATTAAAAACCCCCCTTTTTTTTTTTTTTAAAAAAAAACAAACAAAAAAAGGGGAAAAAAATTTTAACTTTAAAAATTTTTAATAAACCAAAAAATTATTTTATTTTTTAAAAAAAAAACCCAAAAAAAAAAATTTTATTTTTTTTGTTTTTTAAAGAAAAAAAATTTTTTTAAATAAAATTTAACCCAAAAGGGGTTTTTTCCCTTTTTTTAATTTTAAAGAAAGGGGTTTTTCCCCCTTAAAAAAAAAAAAAAGGGGGATGGTTAAAATTTCCATTTTTTAAAAATTTTTTTAAAATTAAAAAAAAACCCCCCAATTTAATTAAAAGGGTTTTTTAAAAAAAAAAACCTTTAAAAATTTAAAAAAAAAAAAAATTTCCCCCCCCCCAAAAAAATTAAAACCCCAAAAATTTTAAAAAAAAAAAACCAATTTTTTTTAAAAATTGGGGTTTAAGTTAGGTTCGGGTTATGTCTAAACAGGTTAGGGTTGACATAGCTGACCCGATGATTTAAATGGGTCAGGTTTGGGTTGGGATTTTCTGACCCGCCAACCCGAACCCGACCCGAATTGCCACCCTAGGTACAGATGCTCATATATAGTTTCAAGTTTTGTTCTATTCTTAAGATGCCCTTACGGATTTCCAATTGTTCGATTTCAAGTTTGCATATATATGTTTCTTTCAAGCATTGTCTTCGTCACCATAAAGTAGGTTAAAGTACTCATGGCAAAATAAGAAACCATTTGAAAGCAAAATGCTCTCCACCCACGGTTGACATTATTCGACATCCATGGTTGAAGTTATTCTACACCCATGACAAGTAAAAATAGAGCAAATCACACATGTGTGCTTGATTGGTGCATCAAGAAGCATTTACAAATCATAAGCGGAACGTTAGATTTACATTCCAATTAACAATTTCATGTTCAAAGACATAACAAAATGCTACTACTAATTCAATGTTGTAGTAACCAGCATATTCAAAACTAGAAATTAGATGACTTGATGCAGTTACCTTCTCTTTTAAGCTAAACAGGTGAATGCAGTGATACTCAGTTTCTTACAAAATCAAAATACTTGATTACGAGTTTACATATCGCTAAGACCATATGCTTTGTTGATATTCTTCTGCAAAATCAAACTCCCTTGCCGAAACGAAGTCTGCAATATCAAGGACATCAAACATTAGATAATCAATTTCTGAATAGATATGTGTGGTGGAACAAAATAGGCTGACAAAGTTATGTGGTAGAAAGTAATGACTTGACGTTAGAGACATGATTGTCTATATATAAGTATGGCTGCAAACAGGCAGCAACATGTCTATACAAAATCTTCCATTGTGATGTTTGTGATGCAAAAAAGAAACGACAAGTTCTGATAGGAGAAACGATTAGACCAAAATATGATACACAAAATGAATATGAATAAACTGTGATTTGCATGTGTATTTGATGATAGATTGCTAGGGTACTAGGCAAGGTCCAAATCTGTGATTCTGTTCCAGATGAAATTAGGGCCAATAATGGATATGTTTGGAGAAATTGGGTTATTCTTTAACATCCCCTGCTTCGCACAGTTTTTGAACTGGCATCTGCTCATTTAAATATGTATACACGAAAACTACACAGTTATCGGGTATTTCATTTTCAGTCCAATTTTTAAAAAAGTATCGGGTTCAGTCCAAAATAAAACACCCGTTGCGGGTTTAGTCCAATTTTTCATTGACCGTTAGTTTGACTGTTGTCATTTGAAACCCACTTCGACTGCCATACTTCACAGTTGCTTATGAACCATCCCCATAAACAAAATGAAGCTTATGAACCACATACGATCCACACTATTCAGACACCATATTTCTTGAATGATTATACTAAATCATCATCACCATTAGAAAGATATCATAAACCATTCAAAACCCACAAATCAATTTCTGTGAGAAAACCCACATACAAGACACTAAAACCATATCTACAAAATCCCAAAAAAGATCAGAGAAGGAGAGGTATCGAGGAAGAACGAGTTTTTGCGGTGAGGTATAAGAAAAAGAAAAAGAAAAAGAAAGAATGAATAAAGGGTTTTCTAGTCGTTTTCTACAAAAGGTGAAGAACGGTGGGAGGCAATGAGCACATGTCCCAGTGACTGTACTTATCAGGAGGAGGTGGGCTTTGAACCCCGACCATTTTCTCCAATAGGCCCCTCGTTGACTAGTCAATCTGAGCATTTGCGGTGGCGGGATGGTACTATTGAGAACTTTAGGACAAGGATGGGACTCAAACCCAGGTCTATTGACTCGTGCACGAGAGTTTCACCAATTGGACTAAAGCTCCAATGGTGGTTTTCTAGTCGTTTTCATTACCATGCTGAGGGTATTATAGTGACTTAACATTTTTTAACTGGTCAAACTAGTAGTTAGTGGAAAATTGATCAAACCCGAAATGGGTGTTTTATTTTTAGACAGGATCCAATACTTTTTTTTAAGATTGGACTGAAAATGAAATACTTTGCTCCGTTTTGTGAAACGAGGGTCCTTCCTCTGTTGTGCTAAGGATGGTAACAATTAAATACCCATGATGTGGAATTTGCTTTAGCCCCGGTACTACAGCATGTTAATTATTATTGACAGTGACTGCATCTTGCATCATATTACCTTTGATCAACCATGGATCAACTTTGACTTTCCACTGTGAGAAAAATGCTTAAAATTGTTAACATTCTAGTTTTTATTAGCTATAAAGAAAGAAAGAACAAGTAACATAAAGATAAAACTTGACTGATGTGAATTTTCGATGCCAAGAGTGGACTTTAATTGAGTGTGTATAAGCATATTTTGTCTTGCTTATGGCCGGGTTGTGAACGGGTCGAGTTGGAAGCAAACGTGATCAGATGTGGATCTGTGTTTATATATTTTCTAATCTGCATATACCAAATAATAGATCCTTTAATTGTGCATAAATCTAGATCAAATTAAAAATATTATCATAACAGCTAAAATAATTATTCAAAATAAAAATAAAAAAAGTCTTCTCGAATACAAGCTTACAACTTTACTAGAACAGTACTTCATAGTTACAACATGACCACACTTTTGATCACCTGGAAAACATTTTATGCATAACATCATAAACCATATACCTGAGGACGACATTCAAGAAACGGAAATATGCAATCCTCCATGACCTGCTCACTATCAGAGGAGCCAGAATGACCCAAAAACCAACAATGAATCCAGACAGTACACTAATAATCAAGCCCCAATTCTCTCCATCTGATCCATCATCTTCCTCACTATCTGTATCAGGTGCTTCAACTCTTGGACAACGCTCGGTGAGGGGATCTCCACAAAGTTTGTTGCCAACAAAGCACGACTCATTTAAGCTCTGAAGTTGAGTACTTGATGGGATTTTTCCAGTCAAATTGTTGTAAGACACGTTGAAGCTATTCAGCGAGTGCAAGCTTGACAAGCTCATAGGAAGTTCCCCTGAAAGCCTGTTAAGTGACAAATCAAAAGATTCAAGTTCTTTCAAGTCTCCAATCTTCTCCGGGATCCTTCCAGTCAAATGATTCCTCGATAAATTCAACGATTTTAACTTGATGAGGGTTGTTAGCTCACTTGGAATGTGGCCAACAAGTTTGTTATTTGAAAGGTCTAACAACCTCATAAGTTTAAGAATACTGTTGTACATGTACTCGTGTCCCTTCATCACCAATGGAACGCTAAAGAAAACTGTTTTGCTAATTGCATAGACAATAAAATTATCATCTGAAATAGTTTCTTTCCCAGAAAGGACGCTAAAGTTGTTGAAGCATTTTGGAATATCGCCCATCAGCTTGTTATTCGAAAGATCCAATATTTGAATACGTGTAAGATAACAAACCTCGTGTGGAATCTTTCCAACAAACTTGTTGGATCTAAGGTTGAGAAGTCTCAAAGAAGAAAGTTTTGTCCCAACCCAAGATGGAATGCTTCCAGCAAGTTCATTTCCACTAAGATCAAGGATCTCTAAGTGGGTCAGGTTCATTAGAGAAGCAGGTAATTTCCCTTCTAGCTTGTTCCGACGCATGATCAGTGATTCTATTTTACGCATACGACCCAATGTTCTTGGAATCCCACCGGAAAAGTTATTATTTTCCAAGTTTAAGTAAGCCAAACTCTGCCACTTTTCCCAGCACTCAGGAATGACACCCGACAAACGGTTATTTCCTAAATTAAGCATATTTTTTGCTTTCACACCATCCGAACACAATAAATGATGTACCGATCCAACAAATAAATTATCTGATAGATCCAAAACATTTCGAATTGAACCCTTTAAGATATCAGGTAATTTCCCCCCTAACCTGTTAGAACTTAAGTCGAGTGAGTTAAGTGCAGGGATACCCGACAGATTTAACGTACCTTTCATCTGATTTTTTGACATATCTAGAGACACTAGATTGGGGAATGATCTCCAAAATGACTCAGGTATGGGTGAAGAAATGTTTGTGTTGCTTATTCCCAAATATTCTAAATCCCTCTGTGATTGAAGCCATGATGGAAATTGAGGCCCTAAGCTCCAAGAGTTCAAAAATAATCTCTGCAACTGGAAACGAGGAATCCAGTTTGTAAGGCGCAGCCTTAGGATTAAGTTGCTTCCTCCTCCAGCTAGAACTTTCAAGCGCACTAGTTTGACAAAGTGGGTTTCTGTTACGACACCGGTCAGAAAATTGGAAGAAAATCTTAATTCTTCCAACTTTGAAAGTTGACCAAGGCTATTAGGAAGGCTGCCATTAAATTGGTTATATGAAAGATCCAACCTTTTCAACAATGACAATCGTCCAATTGAGTCAGGAAGACTGCCATGAAATTGGTTATATGAAAGATCCAACATTTTCAACAATGACAATCGTCCAATTGAGTCAGGAAGACTGCCATTTAGTTGGTTATCATAAAGATATAAAACCTCCAACACTGATAATCTTCCAATCCATAATGGAATAGGACCAGAAATTTGATTCTCAGATAGAACTAGGTGCTTCATATGCATGAGTTGTCCAAGTTGATTCGGTAGATGACCAGAAAGTCCAGAGCTGGATATGGATAAGGACTCCAAACGAGGTGATTTGCATTCAAGAAAACTTTCAAGAAGAGATGTTAAACTACTGTTTTGAAAATTGTTTGATGACAAATCAATATCTCTCAAATTACAAAGGTTACCCAATGATTTAGGTATTATGCTGGTGAGCTGATTAATTGACAGGTCAAGGCTAAGAAGAGAGGTCAAGTTGTGAAGGGAATCAAGAGCTGTACTCGATATATCACACTGACTAATATCTAAGAAAATTAGATTGCTACCAATACCACTAGACAACTCTTTTAATACTGATGAAGAATTCATGAAAGTGTTCCCAGGAACATGAAACCACGTGAGAGAAGTCAAGTTACGGAAGCTATGAGCACTACTACTAGGAATAATGCCATTAAAATAACACCCACTTAAATCTAAAGAAACAAGACTAGTTATACTTAATATCCATTGTGGCACGACACTATGATCAATAAATTTATTGTGAGAAAGATCAAGCAAAAGAAGGGATGTGATATTAAGAGTATAGTAGGAACATGGGGATGTACATCCAAGAGATAACTGTTAAAAAATGAAGTTCAGCCAAAGAAGGGAGGGTGTTGATCACCTGAAACCAGTCCATTGCTTTGCTGAGGTCTACCCAACTCATATCCAGGTGGCGCAACAAACGGAGATTTGACAACCACTCCATATTCATCACCCTTGTGCTTTCACCCCGCCAATCTTGAAAACTTCCTAGACAAAGGGTGTGCAATTTCGAAATATTACCCAATTGAGGAGGGATAATTCCACTAAAATTGGAACTCGAGAGGTTAAGATACCTCAAGTTTTCAAGAGAACCAATGAATTCAGGAAGTTGGATTCCTCCAAAATTACTGCAGCTCAAGTCCAAATGCTTTAGTTGCTTGAGATCCAATAAGGATGGACTTAAATCCCCTTTCAACTTTTGCTTTGAGGCTTCTGCGAGTTCTTTTTGTGAGACAAACTGACCATGGCCTTCAAGTGCACGAAGATGAATCTGATGAACATGACCAGTCATGTTATCACAAACAATACCCGCCCATTTGCAGCAATCGTTCTTCTCATCAACCCAAGAAGAAAGCCGGTCTCCTTCGTCAATGAGATGGTGTTTAAACAGGAGAAGTGCTTGCCTCTCTTCTTTGATGCATAATACATCATCAGAGTTTTGATTAGATAAGCATAACTGAAACAACGCCATAACAAGAAGTGAGCACAAGTAGCATGAAGAGAAATGAGAAAATGAAAGAGCACTCATACTGGTTGATCTCAAAGAGAATAACACTCTCTCGTTTCTTAGTTTACAATAACGTGATGTAAAGCCTCAAGTGATATCAAGCCAGCCAAGAGCAAAAGTCTTAAATCGTTGAGGATATGCTACCCTGTGCACGACTTTTATTATTTTTAGGGTCAAAAAGGTGAAGGACCATGCATTTTTGTCACATTCAAACCAACTTTGCACCCAAATTTCGTCCCTGGCCTCTTTCCTATTAATTGCTAGTATAAAACGTGTATTGAACTTTATTTTATTTATTTATTTTTATTTATTTATTTTTTTTTTGGTGCAAAGGCATATTAGACTTAAACACAACGTGTATTTGTTGAGTTTAAGATATATGAAACATAATAAAATCATATAGACACCACAGAGTACACAACGGAAGACTTAGGATCATAACAAATAAATAATTAACTGAAGAATGCGTAACGTACCTCTTGCAATTGGTAGATCTCTTCAATAGATGTGACAAAGTGGTTTAACGAGTTATCTCTTACCGTTTTATAACTCAAACCAATTGGTGTAAGAATAGTGTCTTACAACCACGTTCTTGTACACACGAATTAACAAACGAATTAAAAGATTGCTAGATCTAAAAAACCTTGTTTTAGAAAAAACAAAACCAAACTCTCTAAGAAAGAGGGTTGGTCGTTATTTGCAAGAGAAAAGAAGAAAAGCAATTAGGTTAAATGTGTGCAAAAGTTAACCTAAAACCCTAAACATAGCTTTGCTTATATAGGTTTTAGGACACTTAGGGAACAAGTTAGGGTTCAAGGTTGGGTTGAGCCCTCCCCCTTTGTCTTGGACGAAATTCAGCCCACAAAGGGTTTCCATAACTTGCCTTGTTAACCAATTACACTTTAGTCCTTATCTTTCACATTTAACGGTCGTTAGTCATTTTCCATTAAATACTTAACGATCGTTATTCGGTTTTGTGTAATAATTAATCGTAATCAATTAACATTAATTATTAACTTTAATTCTCATTCGTAATGTGTGCATCCGTGGTCACGAGTTCGAATCCGGACATACACGTATTTATAAATATATGCATTTCCAACAGCCCCACTGGATATGTTTACAAACGTGTAATGACATTGGTTAGCGTCTAGCAACACGCCAATGCCCCGGTACAACTCGTGTATGGTTTTCTGGAGAAAACCAAGTTTTGATGATTCATCATCATATTCATCCTTTGTTTCTAATACCATGTTAATAAGAATATGGATCTCACTCATTTCTTAATTAACTATTATGTTTCTCGCTTTATGTGATTGATCAAGATTACCGTTCTTCCGAACATATTCCGAAGACCTTGGGCATGGCCATGCAAACATCTTAACAACCCTACGAGGGCCCAATAAGATTATACTTCAAAATAAATTTGAAGGAAACAAATCCTATTTTGACTACAAGCGAGATTCATAGATTTCGCAACACTTCGAAAACAACCCTTATAACTACCGCCACGTATAGCGTTAGATTGCTTCACAAAAATGCACTACATCCATGACATATCTCTGGTATCTCAAGTCAGAGGATAAACATTCATGATATACTTAATGACTAAGATCCATAAAGTAACATCATGTGGGTGGGATAAGTCCTATACTCAATTCATTGAATATCATTTGAAATTAGTCATGCTACGCATCAATATACTTTCAAGTATACTCTAACTAATACTCAGATTTGTCTTAATCCAATATCATTCCCATGTTATTGATCGACAACGGACTATTTAGAATAACTTAAGTTATTCAAGGATTTAAACATGCAAATATAGGATAACATCATAATAAATGAATAATAAACATAACAAAATACTTTATTTCATTTCAATAATAATGTTTACAATATCCTTTATCCAAATACTAAATAGATCAATGCATGATAATTCTTAGTTAATGAAATTTTTGCCTCAAGTCATGATAATCATACTTGTTGACAGGGCATAATTTCAACTAACTTTGATCTATAGGAATTTTGAGAATACTTATTTCAAGAATTCAATAAGTGAATTTCTTGTATGTGTTTACATATCTTGATATTGTCAAATCATTCCATAAGGTGCGTGACAACCCGAACCACCCTTTTATGACAATCATCTTTCAAAACTTTAAAGTTTAAAGTATTCTTTATTCTTTAATGTATAATGCAACTATGCTCTTAGTTGAGCATAACTAGTCAGCATGGTCATCATCAAGGATATCGTGACTAGAATTGAGTGTCATCTCAATTATTCTAACATCATTGTGTACAACCAACAATATGCTCTTTAAACATCCGTAAACTTTGAACAATTATAGTGTAATGTTGGTGCCTACCAAAACTCAAGTTTGTCGGCAATGACAATTATGAAACAATTGCCATATTTTCGTCCATAAAATCTAGGAGCATCTCCAGACTGTGGAATGTGATTCTAAATCCCAACATATTCCTTTAAAATATTTATTACACTAACAACTTTCAATGTTGTCAAATCATCATGTAATCAAGCATTACACAACAATCTTACAACATGATGTACATGATGAATCTTTAAGTTAGACTTTAAGATCTCATTATATATATCCATCTTGTTCTATTAGACTCATTTATTTTACCGCATATGTTTATAGTAATAAACATATATTCCAAGGTTGTATGTCTTATTTCCAAATCTTACAAACAAAGTTTCATTCCCATCTAAAACTTAATTTAGGTGGAATGTAGTTGCCCATACAACATTTAAGATTTAAGAAAATAAAAATAATACTCCCACTAGCTTTCAGGAATACTCATGAGCTATCTCATTTTAATTATTAAATCAAAACTTGAATTTAATATTAAACATAAGAGTCATTTCCTAGATGCATGCATATATCCATTCATGGATTCTTGCAGTTTGTACATATTCAAAGATTATTTGAATTCATGAAACTACTTTGTATTACTTGTCGTCCTCGCAAAAGTAATTCCACGACAAAGAGTTTTGATATTCATTGTCAATTTTTCATATGACAATTATAATCTTTATACTTCTATTTAATGTATCTAGAGAAGAATATTCAATCATAGTTAATTGCTTAAGTATGATTAATATTATTATCACTAGACATACAATAAATACGTGTACAATATTGTCCATATGATTTCTACGCAAAGATTTAAACCTCTAGGGTTTCCATCCTTTGAAGAAACTCATTTTCATTATTAAGATAAACCAAGTATCTAAAGTTGATTATCTTTATGGACAAAGATCTCAACATTCATAGTATGATTGATTTACCACAATTCAACATTTTGTAAATTTATCATTATGATTAATGAGCTTACCATGATCCTCAGAACTCATATTCCTCAAAGATATTAAATATCCGAGATATCCTTACGGATCTATGAATGACAATTCCATCATATTGAGGTCTATCATTTACATGTTTAGCCCCATCATGATATTTGCTAGTGCATTTTAGAAGATTATGTATTTTGTAATTTAATCTTTCAAGATCTAAACAAAACTCCCACTTGCCTTTAACAATTTAAAGATTACCTTTAAATAGTTTAGCAAGTAGAGCAACAATACATTGTTCTCTTTTTGGACATTACAAAACACATTGACAGTTCCTGACATTAGTTTGTTACAACTCACTTTACAAGTAGTTTAACAAATTCAGAACTTCATTTATAAGACTTAATGTGATTCATCACATTCCATAAACAAATGGTGTCTTATCAATCTTCTAGGTTGAAGTCTTATTGAGTATATTCAATCTATACTCAATCTACTAACCTTGATAAATTTTGGAAGAAACTATAGCTATCTTGAATCAAACAGTACTAATAGATTTTGATTCTTCTAACTCGAACATACCATAAAACTATGGTATTTCCTTAGAATTAATATTGTAGGATAATCTAACAATATTTTAAGATAACCATCTACTCTTTGACTTACCTATTTATCAACAAAGTAAAAATTAATGGTACAATAGAATTACTAAGTCAATTGCATGTATTATAACACAAGTATTCTTGACCAAGTCAAAAGACATATGCTTATAATCCCACTATACGTTATAAGTCATTGATCAACTCATTGACTTCATGCATATGTCTTAAAACATAGCAAGTTAACGTCTTACTTTATATTGTAAGTCTTGTATTAAAGACTTCATGTTTATGACTTTACAAAATCATAAACATTTATAATTAAAGTAATTATGAACACCACATCGGGTTTCAATTAATATTTCAAGTTAATATTTACTACATATATTTAAGTCATTCAACGAATACTTAAATTCAAAGTAGTATTAGATTACTTCATTTAATTATGTCATTCCATGAAAAGTTCAACGAAGAAACCGCAAAATCATCCATGCTCGTTCTCACGACACGTGGATATTTTACCTTGGGCTATAATCTAGTTCACGTTCTCACGTAACATAAATTGTAACTACAAGTGTTTCTTAAATATTGAATGACATAAATAATTAAAATAAAGTAATCTTTGTTATCATCTTGACACATGTTCTTAATAGGGCAATCATACATATTTAAATGTATACTTCCTATTAGAACGTTAATCTCTTACTTACGTCAAGAGAATCCATTTAAATCATACTAATATGTGTTGTACCTTGCACACAATAAAGATTTCTCCCACTTGTGCATGGAACAACATCATGTAGCATATAAACAACACGATACACGCTCGCTTATTTGATTAATATGATTTGTGTCATAGATATAACTAGTAGATATAGGACTATATTGATTAATAAGGAAACGCACATGACAATCCTTAAAAAAACATAAGTGCCTACAATTGGAAAGTAATTATCTACATGATATTCAAGAGATAATTTGGATTACTACACAACAAATAAGGCTTGTCGCTCCCACTGAATTAGAAATCATTTCAACAACTTCTTATTCAGTAATGCAACACAAATGCTCCCACTGAATTTGGCAACATTGTAAGTGTTTCATAACCAGTGAAAACAACTTGCTTGCTTTTTTTTTTTTTACTTTCCTACACCTTTGAAGAACCATACGTAACCATTACTAAGGTACTAAAAGGTGTATTCTACTATATGAATGATGGGTTATCCATCAATGTTATTAACTCGAAAAATTGGGTATGCAATTTCTTCATTAACAGGCCTACCATGCCCATAAAGGTATGTAGCACCTTTGAAGGTTAAAGCAAAACAACTAGATAAATAATGCTAGTTTGCCTTTTACCAACTTTTGCGGTAAATAGTCTAACTTTTAATTTAGTAACTCATATACATGTTTTCCGGTTAACCAACATTCATGTTGTTACAAAAGGTTACATTCACCAAATGAGGGTAATGAAATCTTTATGGAAAATATGATGTGCAATTCATTGCTATGAGTTACATTAGAATTTAGACAATTCAAATGTTCCTATTATACCTTTCTCATTCAAGAAAAGGAATAGGATTGAGTCTCATGCTTTTCCCATGGAAAAGAGACTTCGTTTGTCTTTTCGGTAAATTATTCTCGATCAAACATTTATTTGAAAGCAGAATTGATCAATTTACTAATTAAAGACTAAACCATGTTTACGGTTAAATGTTGCATTTATACATTCAAAAGAATTACAAAATTCAATTTTAGTATTTTCGATAATTAACCTTTTCAAGAAAATTAAATACCCATGGTTCATAAACATATAACCATTTAATTTTCATTGTAAACTAGGATCCAAATTGACATATTTTCATCACATCAGTTGATCTGCTAGTAATGAAAGTATTCAAAATGGTACGAGTCGAACCTCAATTGCCAATTTTCAAATTGCAACTCCTAGATTTATGGGATTTACATTTAGCCAATTTCAATTGCCATGTAAACATGTTTTATCCCCATCTTATGCCTTGAGTTACCAGTTGTCACCGCAAAAACTCAATTAAGTTGTCCAATTTAAGAAACTGCAAAATCATCCATGCCCGTTCTCACGTCACGTGGATATTTTACCCTTGATTACGATCTAAATCACGTTCTCACGCAAATAAAAGGTAATCTCGGTGTTTCCGTTTCATTGGATGGCATACAACTTAAATTAAGGGTAATAAATTTGATTTTGGTGTCAATCAAATATGTACAAAGATGTCATGCATTCATCTTCGTAGCATAAGGTTTTATTAAAACAATCATATCCTTGTTTTAATGTTTAAGCTTTTCATCATCAAACTTTAATCGAGGTATTGGTTACACCAATTAAAGAATTACCTTTAATTACCACTATATCCTCATCTTGCATGAGTCATAAGACCCAAGTTATTCGGATAATTACCACAAAAGTGGCGCGTAGAATTTAAGGTCAATTCACCCTTAAGATTTTATTATGCACATTATATAGGAATACTTGGTAACTCCATTAAGACGCACAAACGAGCGGAGAATTAGGTCACAAGCATATTACATACCCTCATCTTTAAGGTCACAATTTAATGCGTACCAACCTTATACCCATCACACGGTTTGTCATTAATGGGTGAGCCGTTCTAACTATTTTGTGCAAAAATCAATCAATTAAACGATTATGATTACTATGCTTAAAATACATGTTTCACCATTGTTTAGGTTAGTTTATTTTTCTTATAAAATACCCTTGTTACACATAACAAACAAGCAAGTATTTAAAAAATAAACAAATAAACAATGAATGCATAACATAATAATAAGTCATGCATATCAAATAGCCACATGCAAACGTTTTGATAAATCATATTAATAATCAATTCTAGATCTGTCAATATGTATATATTTAATTAAGACTTTCACCCGTTTTCAGCTATGTACAAGGTGAGCCACATGCATCGATTCATCGATTGCGTAAGTCAAAATTAAACATATACCACATAGCACATAATTGATTAAAGGGAAAATGGGTCAAATAGACCGCGCTCCCTGAGGCATATCACTTTATGGACCACGCCCTTTTAAAATTCGAAAATAGACAGGTTGCCCACCGCTTTTTTTGGACCCAACCAGGGGCTGCCCTGTGTCCGACAACTTATGACACAAGTACGTATTTTTAAGGTATATGTCATGTATTGTAACGTATTGTTTTTTGGGCAACTTGTATTGTTTTTTGGGCATCTTTATGTTTTTTGGGCAACTTGTATTTATACACGAGGATATTTTTGTCATTTCACTTTTATATGTTGAAAAAAAAAAGCAAAAATACAAACGCCCACAAAACACAGATTTACGGTACATGTCCTTTAATGTCTTGTGTTCCCAATCACTTTCTTCTTTCTTCAATACAATTTGTTTAACAAAATCTTTCTTTCTTCTTTTGGTCTATTGACTTCATATCTTTATCCCAATCTTTTTGCTTTTGTTTAGAAAATATGTCGACAATATCCCATCGGATGTTCAACTAGATATCATCCGTAGGCTACCTCCTAAGTGTATACTCCAAGAACGTAGTGTTTGCAAGTTATGGAAGGCTAGTATAGATTGTGGAAGCTTCATCTTTAATTACGGTGTTCGTCATAATGATCGGTGTTTATTTACGCTAACATTCGATATGGGTGACCAAGGTTTTGTGTTAGCTTTAGATGAGCGACTAATCGCCACGCTACTTAATCTGATTTAATGCTTTCATCTATGATTCTGATTGGCAATTCTAATGGTCTTTGGTGTTTTGTCTATGGTTCTAATCTAATGATTGTTATTTGAACCCGACAATCAAAAATCACTGCGATGATTTGTCCGGTTTACACGCATCAAATCGAACATCAAAAGATTTTTTTTGGTTTTGCCGTCCATCCGGACACTCTTGACCCGACGATCGTGAAGGTCTCCTATCCTGTGTCTCTGTCTTTTCTTTGAACTCGTTAAGGTGGACAATCCTTGAAAATTTCCACCCCCTCGTGAAACTATCAAATTGAAACGTAAAAGTCATGCAGTTGTAGGTCGTTTTCTCTATTGGACTGGGATTGAAACGTTAACTAATGAGGACGTTGTTATTTATAAGATTTATATGTTGATTTCTTTTGATTTGGTAACCAACCAATTTAAAGTTATAGACCTACCACAGATTTTAAAAATGAACTCCCGCCCATTCAATGTTTTCGATCTTGGAACCTCTCTAGTGATTTCTGGGACGATCATTGGTGAAGATATTCCATTGTTTTGCGGATAGTTGTTGGACGTCAATGGTTCTTCCATAACATCATTTAGAAGCCTATTCTCCATCCCTACCCAATATTCGGTTCGTTTGCTCGGGTTTACAAAGGATCAAGCTCCAATAGTGGAAGCGTACAGCGGCAATCATTTGGGTCAGTCGGTATTTGTGTACAACAAAGAACTTGAATTATTTGTCTGCATGAGAATGTTAGGAGATGCGGGATCTTTCTACATCGCCCCATACAAAGAATATTTTCTTTTGTTAAATCAGCCAGACCATGCTGTTTATAGTATGTTTTATTTTTAACTTACCATTCTATTAATGTTTTATTTTAACTTACACCATTATATTCATGTTCAATGTGTTTTTTCGTGAAGTTAGGGATCATGCTTAATGGGAATGAAGCTTTGTGGTTTTAGTACGATGTCGTATGTGAAGGAAGCATGGAGTGGTTAGCTTTTTCACGTGCTTGTGAATTTTATAAATCAAGTGGTTATATATTATGTAACCATTAAATTCATAATTATGTAGTAATCGTAATATGTAGTAGGTTGTCTATATGAAACGTTGTATGTCAAGCAGTTGTTTCCAATAAACAATGTGGCAACTAACTGTTCTACGTAGGGCAACTTCTTTTCCTTATTGACTACTCTATCACAAGCAGTGGTTAAAATAGCTAGCAGTAGTAACCTGTATACTGGCAGTTGTAAGTATACAACCAATTCAGTTTTACTAGCGGTAGTAAAAATAACTATAGCGGTAGTAAAAATGACTAGCAGTTGTAAGTCTACAACCACTTCAGTTTTACTAGCGGTAGTAAAATTAACTATAGCGGTAGTAAAAATAACTAGCAGTTGTAAGTATACAACCAATTCATTTTCAATGTTTGGCGTTGCTTTCATGATTCAATGTTTTCAATTTTTACGTAGTTATTTCATTTGTTGTATCATCAAAATACATACCTAACTTTGAACTTAGTTTGCAGACACATTAAACTGAAATATTGAATAAGCCAAACATGTATCACAGAACAAACGTAATAACAGCCATCTCTTCATCTTGATTAGTAGGTTCTCTTGTATGTTGCAAGATTTTGTAGTGCTTTTTTACTACTTCTATACCAAGAGCCATCTCTTCATCTTGATTGGGATCAAGAGTCTATGTCATTGCATCAAGTTCATGTTCACTATTTTCTTCAAAATCATCTTCATCTACGTCATGTTCCTCGTACCCTCCATCGTCATTATCATTCATGCTGCATGCCTGCATAATGGTAAACCAATATAATACATCAATAAATAATGTCGTTTGACAGAATAACAATTTATCCTCACTTTACAATCATTAACAATGGCCCTAATAAACCATAACATGTATTGTTGGTATTAATGTAGTTGGATAAAATTAAAAAGCAAACAACAACAACAGAGAATAAATAATCTACTAAAACTCACCTTTAGTATATTTTTCACAAGAAAATCTATAAATATTCTATTTAAAGTAGCACAGGATCAACATTAAAGGAGGCGACGTTTTATTTTCTCTGGATATTTGACTTTTAATGTAGAAGACTAATAGGTTTTATTGGGCCCATCAAATATTTAACGGCACATGACCTAGATAAGTAAGCGGATGGTTGTAAAATGACGATTTTCCAAGTTCAGTGGTACCGCCCTCGCCTTAAAAGTTCGGGGTAGCAGGAGTTCTAGTTAGCCAAGTTGGAGGTAGTCAAATGGGTTTTGGCCATATTTTACGACCGAAATTTGAAAAGCTTGTATCTTGGGCGCGCGAATCAATGAACCAACCCAACAACCCCATATACTGATCATAACACACCCTCGTTCTGACCATCAATTGCAAATCAACAACCCTCATCCAAAGCCTCCTGTTGACAATTAAAAAAACCAACAAAATTTCCTTGAAAACCATGCCAGATACAGTGATCGGTAACATTTTGAATCGGTTGCCAATAAGAGAAGCGGTGAGCACCTCTATTTTATTTACAAATTGGAGGTTTAAGTGGACCTTGCTCAACGAAGTCATAATTGATGAGGATTTCTTTTATTATTTAACATATAAGTTTGATGGGAGCCATGTTACTAGACTTTAAATCACCACGGGTCCCATAAAAAGTTTGTCTTCTGAGATCCCAAACCGTTGTCCGGGATGGAAGACTTGAATTATGAAGAGATTCGTGATTGGCTTATGTTTTGGCATCGCAAGGAATTGAGGAGTCGGTTAGAAGCGGTATGGACAACCGTTACATTGCCAACCGAACTTTACAGCGTATTGAATTGAAACATCTTGAAATTCATTGTTGTGATTTTCCTAGTTTGGTGTTTTTCACTAGTTTTCCAAATTTATTGAGCTTAGAATTGTGTTTAGTCAAATTTCTTACCGGTACAGTTTGGGATTTAATTGATGGTTGTCCCTTACTTGAGTCTCTTAGATTGGATGTTGAGAGTACAAACGGGATGAAACTATGGAATCTTGCAAGTCTTAGGAATTTGAAGCAGTTACATTTGTCATTCGGTATTTCGAATGATGTCACGACAATCATAGCATCCAATATCTTTCACCTGACAAGACTTCCATCTCTTGAGACCCTTACATTGGATTTTGACTATTGCACGGTAAGACCGTTTTGAGATTTACACTTCTAATTTTACAATGTTAAATATATGTGTAATCAGAACGACATTTAATCTTTGAAACTAACCCAAAACTCGACTGTTGTAGTTGATGCGTGATGGTAATTCCGTGATGAATGTCCCTTTGCCGCTTGTATCCTCGTTAATCGAATCTAAAAGGAGTTGATTTTGGCGAGGATCATTATCGTGTCACTCATCGTCCAAATGATTCGCGGATCTCCAAACTTGAAAAAGCTGGAAACCAGAGTAAGTGTAATACTTTATTACTCTATTTCATACGTATCAAATAAACATCCGTAAACTGCCATGTTTTTCTATCTCAATACTATTTGATTTTCCAGGGTGCACACACGCTTAGTGTTTTACCTTTGGAACAACCTTCATTTGATTTAGACACAACCACATTCAGTCATGGGCAGATTCAGAGAGTGATTTTTCGATCATTTCCTAGATCACAGAATGATTTACACCTAATAAAGTTTATACTTGCTTGTTCCACATCTTTAAAGAAAATGTATATCAGGGCCAGCGATTTGATGGACGATGGTTATGATAATATCAAGACGAATTAGGAGTTCGCTAGGAAGCTGTTGAAACTCCCCCGATCTTCCGTCACAGCCGTTGTAAAATTGTTCTAGTGGTTGTAGTTTTATGTATGGTTTGAATACCCTGCGTCAATTAAATTTGTGTACACAAAGTTTGGTG
This sequence comes from Chrysanthemum lavandulifolium, assembly GCA_022545495.1. Taxonomy (NCBI): domain Eukaryota; kingdom Viridiplantae; phylum Streptophyta; class Magnoliopsida; order Asterales; family Asteraceae; genus Chrysanthemum; species Chrysanthemum lavandulifolium. Next base: position 51,411,799 of record CM040243.1, read on the forward strand.
TGTCTGTTTATCAAGGGTTTATGTAGTAATCGTAATATGTTGTAGGTTGTCGTCAGATGAAACGTTGTATGTCAACGTATTTAGTATTTCCTCTATTGCCATTATCCATTTTTATTTCATCTCGCCAACTAGCAGTTGTTTCCAAATATCAATTTGGCAACTAACTGTTGAACGTAGGGCAACTTCTATCACTAGCAGTTGTTATAATAACTAGCAGTTGTGCGTATGATACTAGCAGTTGTAAGTATACAACTTATTCAGTTTACTAGCAGTAGTCAGTATAATTAGCAGTAGTAATTAGCAGTAGTAAAAATTAACTAGCAGTTGAAATTTGGCAACCAATTCATTTTATAATTACAAATTTTTAATTTAAGTAATCAAGCATAAAAGCATTGTACCATTTTTTGACGTTTAGAAAAGTCGCATAAACCTCAAAATAATCAACTCACTATACACATCTAATAACATGAACCGTTATGTGCTTACGTCAAACTGATGATAAACTCACTCTACACATATAATCAACCAATTAGGAGCAACCAATTGTGTTGCTCTTTATAACAATTTTGGGATATTTAAAATCCGTGACCTAACAAAAATAATGTAACATTTTTTTAATCTAACTAGTTACAATACATCGACATTTCGGTTTCATCAGTGTTCACTTGAATAGTATGTTTGAAAACAAATATTAATGCTAACAAATTAAATTCACACCAATAAGTTATGGTCTATAAAAGACCTACAAATATTATTAAATTTATCGGTTTATTATCCTTTTTTGTACTGAAAGTTTGCTATGTCTCTATATACTTTTTTTTGGAAAAATGTAGCTTCCACAACTGTTGTTTGTTTTGGAAATGTTGCTTATGCACGTTTGACAAACTGAAGTAAATCATTCATATCGGCGCTTTAAATTTCACTTTTAAAATTTGAACTTCAAACAACCATATTGTACTTCAGGGACTTTTTTTTACTATAACTGATTTGGAAAAACAGAAACAAAGTTGATATTTGCGTCGCCACTAGCGGTGGTTTGAGCGAACCTAGCAGTGGTTTGTTAAACTGTAGCAGTGGTTGCGTATTAACATATACAAGATAATTATACTTAGCATACTTATCTAATACAAAACATCCTACCCAAGAAATTCTAGAATGTTACATATTAAACCGACACAATGATACTAGCGGTGAAAAACTACATTAGCGATTGGTACGAGACTTAATTGTGAGTGTGGATTCCTTCTTTTGCTATCATTTTCTTGAAGGATTTTCCGTCGTTTGGTTCTCCTGGGCGGCCGTATTTTCATATGGGATTCCCTGCGAAGTTCGATAGGCTTCTCAACGGGTTTCCGTGTAAACCGCCCTATGCCCTATCGCGGTAATTGGAAGAGCTTTTAGTGGGGTTGCGTTTCCAATCCGCGCATATTTTATTTTAGAGCAATGCTAGAGCCACAGATGATTCAGAAAAAATACATCCACACGCTGACGTTATAGGTTTGAATTGGAGTGAGGAGAGAGAACTGTCATAAAACACACCAATCATCCCCTACACGATAGCATCGGATTATTATTTTTTGAATTCTTTGTGGTTTGCTCTAAAATTTATCCCAGTGGCCGGAAGCTCGTCATTTTTACCTTTAATCCAGTCTATCCAACCCGATACGGCAGGATTAGTAGACGTACACTTGCTTGGGGCGGGATGCAATCAATGAGGACCGAGACCGTAAATTCCACCGTGTTGTTTGCCTCTCTTTGCACATTCTACCACTCCTTGACCCAATACCCATGATATACATCCTTCTTCCGCTCGAAAAGCGAGGTTAAGAAAGAAGCGCACGAACTTTGGACATCCCAAATGGCTAATCGAGTCTAATCGGTTTAAACTCCAACCTTTGGTACGCCATACGGTCGGGCCAAAGCTTCCACAAACCTCAAAGGACACGGGTTTTGGTTGAAGGAATGTTGTGAATGGTCGCGGAGATTGGTCATTTTTGTCGTTTTAGAAACGACAAATTGTTTTTAGTAGTCATTTAAGAACATGTTTCAATTGTCGCATTAACTGTTTTGCGATTATGTTTTTGTTTTTGGGGGTAAAGGTTTAGGCTATGTATGGGCTTTTTGGAACCGACGGTGCGTGGGCAACGGGTTGTTAACATCTTGAACTTCTCTTTGGGGTTTTTTGTTGGTGGATGAATGGTTGTTTTTTTTATGTGCTTTAAATTTATTTACCTCGCGTCTTTATAGCGAGGATTTTACTGTTCTTGCACGCGGTATCATTAATTTCCATTTACTGTTTTGTGGGTAGGCACATGCCTAGGCTTCTGGGCATCTATTTTGCCTGCTGGATTTGTCATAAAATTTCTAGGGAAGGAACTTGAATAATTACTTGCAGATTTTCTCTTCTTTTTTGGTATTTTGATAAGACTTATCCGTAATTACAAACCGTTTGAATTTATCGGCTTAAGTTCTAGTAGTCTAAGAGTTACTTTAAAATAAATAAGGGTCTGCTGGTTTTCTTATCTTTTGGTCTATAAATTGACCTCATATCAGCATTGGAAGGCAGACAACAAGTTTTTCATATCTTTGTAATAAGCTTTTAAGCTTGATTATTAATATAATAAGCAATCTCCTTCAACTCCAGTCATTACTCCCTCTTAGTTGCAGATTTACTGCACCAGTTGGTTTCAGAGCAGGTTGTGGTTTGTGTTTGTTCTGCTTAATCATGCCTCCTAAACGTAGGCAACCAGCAGGGACATCTACCAATCTACATGGCGATCCAAGAGAAGAGGTGAATGAACTAAGGAGGCAAGTCGAGATTCTGACCCAACGGTTGGCCCAGCTCGAACCTTCTCAAGAGGAAGATGAGTTTGAGTCGGAAGATGCCTTCCAAAACCCATTTCATAGGCATGTTCGTCAACGTGAACCACCTATGCGTAATGATCATCGTAGGTGGGAGGCTAGCATCAAGGTCGAAATTCCATTTTTCGGAACTTTAAAGGCCGAGGAGTTCATTGATGGTTAAACACCGCTGAGCGGGTGTTTGAGTTTAAGGATGCACCGAAACAGGAAGGTAAAATGGGTAGCCATCAAGTTGAAGGGCCGAGCATCACTGGTGGGACCAACTCCAGTTGATGCGAGAAAGAAGAGGAAAACATAAAATAGTAAGTTGGGATAAGATGAAAAGAAACTCCAAGAGAATTTCCTTCCGCTCAATTATAAACAAACAATGTTCCAATGATTGCAAAATTTAAGGCAAGGAATCAGTCAGAGGAGTACATCAAGAATTCTATGAGTTGGTGTCACGTAATGATTTATCAGATAGTGAAGAACAGCTTGTTTCAAGGTATTTGGGTGGTTTGCGCCAAAGCATTCAGGATGTGCTTTGTCTCTACACCTTCTGGTCAGTTTCTGAAGTATATCAAAGGGCTTTAGCAGTAGAGAAACAACAAACAAGATCTGGAAATCGTACTGGGGGATCACAAAACAAATTTGCTGGTCCGAAGCAAGCTGAAGATAGTGTTAAAAGTCAAGAATCTGATGTTGGTTTTTCAAAGAAACCAACTGTAGTGCGTGGAAGTGGAGTTGGAAACACTACTAGTTCATCAAACAAAACTTTTAAATGCTTCAAGTGTGGAGAACCAGGCCACAGATCTTCAGATTGCAGAAAAGAGAGAGGTAAGCAACTAATGATCGAACATGAGAAGCTTGAAAGCCATGATTATGAAGACGAGGTAGAGTATACCGCCGAGCCAAGTTACGATGAGGATGAAGAGCACAACGAAGATAGTCTTGTTTATGGTGATATTGGTCAAATGCTAGTTATTAGAAAGACCCTTCTGCTACCAAAAGAGGAGTCTGGTGATTGGCTACGAAACAACATCTTCCACACGACATGTACTATCAAATATAAGGTTTGCTACCTCATCATTGATGGTGGAAGTTGTGAGAATGTTATTTCTCGAGACGCTGTACAGAAGCTGGATTTAAAGCAAGAGAAACATCCAAAACCATACAAGCTGAGTTGGTTCAAGAAAGGAAATGAGGTGAACGTGGATACTCGGTGCTTGGTTTCTTTTTCAATAGGACATAAGTACTTTGATAATGTTTGGTGCGATGTAGTTTCGATGGACGCTTGTCACATTCTTCTTGGAAGGCCTTGGCAATTTGATCGTTGCACAACTCACGATGGAAGATCGAATACATACAGCTTCAATAAAGATAATGTTAAAGTGACGTTGGTTCCATCAAAAGCAGTGGGTCATGCCAAACCAACTAAGAAAGGCAATGAGAATCTTCTCTCGATCTCTAATTTCATGTATGAGGTTGATGAGTCGGGGATCATGTATGCACTGGTTGTTCGTGACGAAGAACCACTTATTTCAGCCCCGCATCTTGTGAAATCACTTATTGAAAAGTACTCTGATGTGATGCCAAAAGAACTTCCTTCGGGGCTGCCACCTATGAGGGACATTCAACATCACATAGATCTCATTCCAGGCTCAAGTTTGCCTAATAAAGCAGCTTATCGTATGAGCCCAAAAGAGCACGAGGAATTACAACGCCAGAAGCTATGGCAAAGGGGCTGATTAGAATAAGTATGAGCCCTTGTGCCGTACCTGCACTTTTGACTCCCAAAAAAGATGGTACGTGGCGTATGTGTGTTGATAGTCGGGCAATAAATAAAATCACAATTAAATATCGTTATCCAATTCCTCGCTTAGATGATATGTTGGATCAACTTGCTGGTTCAAAGGTATACACAAAGATCGATTTACGGAGCGGGTACCACCAAATTCGTGTAAGACCCGGGGATGAATGGAAAACAGCATTTAAGACTCGTGAGGGTCTGTATGAATGGCTTGTGATGCCATTTGGGCTGTCAAATGCACCAAGTACGTTCATGCGAGTCATGAATCACGTTCTTAAGCCATTTCTTCAAAAGTGTGTCGTCGTATACTTCGATGATATCCTGGTATACTCACACTCCTTAGAAGAGCATTGTGGACACTTGAAAGATGTACTTGAAACTTTGAGAAAAGAAAAACTATATGTGAATCTTAAGAAATGCAGTTTTGCAACTCCATCTGTGTTGTTTCTTGGGTTTATTATTTCAGCAGAAGGAGTAATGGTAGATCGATCCAAGGTTCATGCTATTGTTGAATGGCCTACCCCTCGTTCAATTCATGATGTTCGAAGTTTTCATGGACTAGCCTCATTTTATCGACGATTCATTCGGAACTTTAGTAGTTTAATGGCTCCACCACCGAATGCATGAAGGTCGGTATGCGATTTCATCGACTCGAAGCTAGTGAAAGTTTTGAACTTATCAAGAAGAAAATGTCCGAAGCTCCAGTTCTCGTGTTACCAGATTTTGGAAAGGTTTTTGAAGTGGACTGTGACGCATCTAAGGTTGGACTAGGTGCTGTCCTAAGTCAAGAAGGGCATCTAGTTGCTTTTTTTAGTGAAAAACTGAATGGGTCGAGGCTGAACTATATAACATACGATGTTGAGTTTTATGCTATAGTTCGAGCTTTGCGACATTGGCAACATTACTTGATGCACAATGAGTTTATACTAAATTCAGACCATGAAGCACTCAAGTACATCAATAATCAGCACAAGTTAAGCCCAAGACATGCAAAATGGGTTAGTTTTTTACAAAGCTTCAATTTCACATTGAAACACAAGGCTGGAATTCAGAATAAAGTCGTTGATGCGTTAAGTCGAAGAGCTTCTTACTTATCAGTAATGAGAACAGAGGTGCAAGGATTTGACACCTTCAAGGAGATGCATTCAGAGGATACTTATTTTGGACCTGTTATGCAGGAAGTTTTGAGTGGACAACGCTATGATTATCAAGTTCAAGATGGCTTTTTATTCAAGGGGCTGCAGTTGTGCATTCCAGATTGTTCCTTGAGGGAAAAGGTTGTTTCTGAACTACACTCTTTAGGCCATTTTGGTCGTGACAAAAGCATCGTGTTGGTGGAAAGTAAGTATTTTGGCCAAACCGAGACGTGACGTTACTAGACATGTGGAGAGGTGTCAAGTATGCCGTAGCCAAAAGGAGTTTCCACTAATGCAGGACTTTACACCTCTACCAGTCCCATCTTGTCCTTGGAATGATGTGAGTATGGATTTCGTTCTTGGCCTTCCGTGCACTCAAAGGCGAAAAGATTCTATTATGGTGGTAGTAGATAGATTCTCAAAGATGGCTCATTTTATAGCGTGTCGGAAGACCATGGATGCTTCAAATGTTGCGGATTTGTACTTCAAAGAAGTTTTTCGTTTGCATGGTCCACCTCTCACTATAACTCGGATCGTGACCCCAAGTTTACGGGCACTTTGGAGAGTCTTATGGAAAAAATGGGTACTAAGTTGTGTTTCAAAGACCTCATATCATCCAGAGATGATGGACAAATGGTTGTAAAGCAGGAGCTTGGGAAACCTATTAAGATGTTTGGTAGAGACAAACCAACGCAATGGGATCTAGTCCTTCCATTTGCCGAATTTGCATACAACAACTCAAAGAATAGAACAACTCAAATAACTCCATTTGAAGTTGTTTACGGACTTAGTCCAAATAGCATCACCGATTTGGCCCCAATTCCTTGCTCAAAGAACACTAGCGTGAAGGTCGACGAGTTTGCTAGACATATCGTGAACACCCACGAGCAAGTTAAACGCAGATTGAAGCCAATAATGCTAAGTATAAAGTCATGGTCGATATACATCGTCGAAAGGTTGTTTTTCAGGAAGGTGATTTTGTGTGGGCTGTATTGACCAAGGACAGAATGCCAGCTGGAGTAAATGTCAAGTTGCATGATCGAAAGGTTGGTCCTTGTCGGATTCTAAAGAAAATTAATGATAATGCCTACAAGTTGCAGCTGCCAAGTCATCTCAATACCTCAGACGTATTTAATGTTAAGCATCTTGTTCCGTTTAAAGGAGATCTTACGAGCAACTATAACTCGAGGCTAGTTCTTTTTCAACGGGGCGATCGATGCAAGATGAATTTATTACTTAATCGGCCCGTAAGTCTAAGTGGTTTGCCTTAAGTTCTAGTAGTCTAAGAGTTACTTTAAAATAAATAAGGGTCTGCTGGTTTTCTTATCTTTTGGTCTATAAATTGACCTCATATCAGCATTGGAAGGTAGACAACAAGTTTTTCATATCTTTGTAATAAGCTTTTAAGCTTGATTATTAATATAATAAGCAATCTCCTTCAACTCCAGTCATTACTCCCTCTTAGTTGCAGATTTACTGCACCACATGCCTAGGCTTCTGGGCATCTATTTTGCCTGCTGGATTTGTCATAAAATTTCTAGGGAAGGAACTTGAATAATTACTTGCAGATTTTCTCTCCTTTTTTGGTATTTTGATAAGACTTATCCGTAATTACAAACCGTTTGAATTTATCGGCTTATTATCCTTTTTTGTACTGAAATTTTGCTATGTCTGTACATCTGTTGTTGGTTTTGAAAATGTTGCTTAAGCACGTTTGTCAAACTGAAGTAAATCATTCATATCCGCGCTTTAAATTTCACTTTTTAAATTTGAACTTCAACTAGTCATTTGGAAAACAGAAACAAAGTTGATATTAGGGTCGACACTAGCGGTGCTTTGACCGACACTAGCAGTGGTTTGTTAAACTGTAGCAGTGGTTGGGTATTAACATATGCATATAATTGATATTCGCGATTTAGATTTCACTTTTAAAAATTGAACTTCAACTAGTCATTTGGAAAAACATAAACAAAGTTGATATTTGCGTCGACACTAGCGGTGGTTTGAGCGGCGATGTGATGGTTTGTTAAAGCGTAGCGGTGGTTGCGTATTAACATATGCATATAATTGAGAATTTGTTCAAACCATGTAGCCTCCTTTGGTTTTTCCAAAACGCAACCATGTTGTGAGTTGCGCAGAAGAGTTGGGCACCATTGATGTTTATTTCAAACCGATTGCAGCAGTTGTTAGGTGTTGCTAATTATGATGTGTGGGTCTAAACTATGTTTTGCCCTAGCGAGTGGTAACTATAATTGTTTTTATCCCCAATTGAATCCAAATTAATCTTGTAGCAGTTGTTAGTATTTTTGGACGATTTATCCCCAACTGTGCTATTCTAATCAAGAACGCAACCGTTATCGTCATCTACTATCTAGACACGACACCATTTTTGACACTTAGAAAAGTCGCATAAACCTCAAAATAATCAACTCACTCTACACATCTAATAACACAAGCGTTATGTGCTTACGTCAAAATGAAGATGTTGACGTTTTACAATAACTTATGGTCTATAAAACACCGGATAGAATATTAATACACGAATACTCGAATAGTATTAGCGATTACAACCTTGAAGTGTATCGACTCTAAATATGCCGAAAAGTTATATCAAACTCTAGCCCGGACCTCCTTTTATAAGCTAAGGAGTCCTTTACAATATACAAGATAATTATACTTAGCATACTTATCTAATACAAAACATCCTTTCCTAGAAATTCTAGAATGTTACATATTAAACCGACACAATGATACTAGCGGTGAAAACTACATTAGCGATTGGTACGAGACTTAATTGTGAGTGTGGATTCCTTCTTGTTTGCTATCATTTTCTTGAAGGATTTTCCGTCGTTTGGTTCTCTGGGCGGTCGATTTAGATATGGGATTCCTGCGAGAAGTTCGATAGGCTTCTCAACGGGTTTCCGTGTAAATCCGCCCCATGCGGTGATCTTGAAGCGCTTTTAGTGGGTTGCTTTTCCAATCACAAGATATTTTATTTTAGAGAAACCACAAATAATTCAGAAAAAATACATCCACACGCTGACCGTGATAGGTTTGAATTGGAGTGAGGAGAGAAAACTGTCATAAAATACACCAATCATCCCCTACACGATAGCATGTGATTTTTTTTACGAATTATTTATATGGTTTGCTCTAAAATTAATCCCAGTGGCCGCAACCAAGCTCGTCATTTTTTCCTTTAACCCAGTCTATCCAACCCGATATGCCAGGATTAGTAGACGTACACTTGCTTCGGGGCCCGGGTTGCAATCAACAGAGGACGACAAATTATTTTTAGTAGTCATTTAAGAACATGTTTCAGTTGTGGCAGCTACTGCTTTGCGCTTATGTTTTTGTTTTGGGGGGTAAAGGTTTAGGCTATGTATGGGCTTTTTGGAGCCGACGGTGCTTGGCCAACGGGTTAACATTTTCAACTTCTCTTTGTTGTTTTTTGTTGGTGGAGGAATGGTTGGTTTTTTTATGTGCTTTCCCTTTATTTACCGCGCGTATTTAAAGCGATGATTTTACTTTTTCACGCGGTATAATAATTTCCATTTCTTGTTTTGTGGGTAGGCACGTGGCTAGGCTCCTCGGCATCTATTTTTCCTTGGATTTGTCATAAAATTTTTAGGAAGGAACGTGAATATTTACTTGATTTTCTCTCCTTTTTGGTATTTGGATAAGACTTATCCGTAATTACAAACCGTTTGAATTTATCGGTTTATTATCATCCTTTTTTGTCTTGAAAGTTTGCTATGTCTCGTACATCGTTGTTGGTTTTGAAAATTTTGCTTAAGCACGTTTGACAAACCATGTAGCCTCCTTTGGTTATTCTAAAACGCAACCATGTTGTGGTTTTTATCCCAATTTAATCAAAATTAATTTGTACTTTCAAAACAACTGTTTTAACTCTTGTAGCGATTGGTAGTATTTTTGGGCGTGTTATCCCCAATTGTGCTATTCTAATGAGCAAACGCAACCGTTATCGTCATCTAGTATCTACACACGAAAATTCGACAATCAAGTTAAAGTTATTGGCTAATTTCCACCTTCCAATTTGCAATCTGGGCAACTAAATGGCATCATTGGGCAATACTAGTTATGCGATCGGGCAACCATAACTCTTAACCATATGATCATAAAGGATACACTTAACAAAGATAAACCTAATAAAGACTAACTTTGGCATAGAAGCACTATCGCATGGTTGGCAGCATAAACTCATAATTATTTTCTACAAGAACAAACATTCATAACAGGTGGAACCATTCCTTGTGCACTAGCCCTTTTCTTCTATGATCTCGAACCCACTTTCAGTTTTCGTGATAGAAACACACTTTGTTAACTTCCTTCTTTTGAAAGGTGTTGCACTACCGCACCGCATGCCAGCGTCCTCTTCCTGCCATACCATGTTTTTGAAATAAAATTGTGACAAAGGCTGTAGCTCGTGCACAATGTAGACGTCCATGGATCCATTCTCATCAGCAAGGTCATACATTCGTCGAACGTCATTGTCTGTGTGCAACAATGTTAAACCATCTTCTAGTGCATTATTTGGTGCAACATAAAATAAAGCCCATTTTTCCCCTCCAATATCATTCAAAACATGATCAAGCACCCTAGTAAATGCAACCCTTGTGGAGCAAAAACACGGACATCGACAAGGAGACCGCCTACATAGCGGAGTGGCTGAAATTCAAATTTCCCGTTGTGGTGCACTTTAAATATGACTTCTTTGGTTTCCGCCATGTCCTATAAAACATAAACCCTAATAACAATTTGAATAACTTTTAATTAAATAAATATTTAATAATAGAATATAGAATATAAAGCTGCACATTTATTTATATTCATGTACTCTATAAATATATGAACGAATAAGGTAACAAAGTACATACGGGGGAGTACAAGATACCTGGATTTGTTTATAAAAAAGAAGAAAAGGACAACGATTTTTTTATTTGGATTCTTCGATGAAAGTGTAAGCATCCGCAATGGCAACTTGGTGAAAGACTTTAACTTGGTGAAAGACTTTTTTACTATTCTAATAAGATATTCAAATGACTAGTTCCATTGTGGCAATAACTTTGAAGAAGACTTTTTACAAAAACACTAGTAAAGACTAGAAGTGTTTGAAGCTATTGTCAAAAAGATTTTGTATTTATAAAATTTCATTTTTCACCCAGCATTAAATATGCAAATGCTTTTTGTAGTGGACTTGTTGGTTTTGCAAAAGCTTTTGACCTCAACCATTTAATTATGTTCAAATGCATCAAGTCTTTTATGACTTGATGGATTGGTAATGCTCGAGGAATGTGTGGATGTTGATAGTTGAAGATTATTAATTTGATTTAAAAATACAAAAACCATTTCCCAAAAAGCAACTGACATCCTTACCAGTAAAACAAAATAGCCAAATGCTAGAGACCTAGAGTTCACAAAAAAAGTCAAAAAAATTAAAATGCAGAGGCCACTGATACTCTAACTCTTTGTGACCACAAAAAACCCATTTCCAAACACCAATTATTACAGTTAGTTTGGATTATTCACACTATACACCAATTCAAATTGTCAATAAATAATACAATCTGTCTACACAAAACTAAAACACCTTTTCATTTGTGAAATTTACCTTTCACTTCTACTGTGATATTTTTGTAAATTGACTTTTAGATCAATTAGATTATCAATCATCACAATCATTTACGAAATGGCGTGTTCTTTGTGTCAAGATGGTACATGCACTCCGAATTGTACTAATTTGCACGATCCTTTAGTTAAAGACATGATAGACCGTTTCAAGAGAATGGTAATTGCTTGTGAGCCGGGAAAGACTTTCCCAATACAACGAAATTTTAGAGAGAAACAAGAGCTGATTGATAAGAGGAAGAGAATGATTGAACAACTTCCAGAGTATGAATGTGAGTATGAAGATATGAAAGCGCGTTTCAAGAGGATCCAAGATGATAATGCTAATTTGGAAGCAACATGTGAAGATGCGATAGCTGATTTTAAGATTTACAAAGATTATAATCGATCTTTGAGCGAAGTATGAAGAGATGCAAACCGCTTTTAAGAATTTGAAAGATCATAATGTTGTTGTCAAAGCTAAGTACCAAGAGATGGTTGAATGTGCGAAAATCTTATCAACAGACTCAAAGAAGTTGCGGTGATCTTGATGATTTTAGGATTATGAATGTGTTTTGTATATGTGTAAGAATGTGCTATTTTGGACTGATTAGGTATGTAAGGTAATAAGTATTTATCTAATTAACAAGGTACTAGATTATTGCATCAAATTTTATGTTATGATTTTATGATATCATTTGTGAAAACATAAATAATCAAAATAATAGCCAATCTCGATATTCTTCACATGCGAATATACTCTAACTAGACTTAATTGCAATACTAAACTCAAAATTCCATTAGTTATTGATATTATTCACTAGGAAACATAAAATTTCCAAACCTCAAGAGTCAAGATGATTCTTTAAAGGCTGCAGTTGAAGAAAAGGAGAATGAAGGGGTGCAGGCAACCACTTCCAGTATTGTTGCATCCACTACTAGTATTGGAGTAACCACTGCTGCTATTATTACACAAGTATCTGCCAGATGATGCATATAAACCACTCCTTATAAGTCTACAAACTGGCATTAAATTTTTTAATAAATCAAGTAATGTTAAATACATAACTAACGACATCTAAGATACACATAAAAAAGAGCAATGGATTGTAAAATGGAATTAACACCTATCTAACATAGGTATTCATCGAATAACAAAAACGATTTATTATAACACAAAACCAATTGGAAATAATCATATATAATAAACAACGAGAAGAATATTTACGTACCATATTTGGGAACATTTTTTTAAAACTTGATGAATCGAATGTGGTTTTGCAATCAACACTGTACCTTTAAAGATGGTGACATAACTGACGTTACAAGGAAGAAAGGGGGCTGACGAAGAAGATGGTTTAATTTGTGAAAATAGTACTGCCAGAAGCAAAAACAGAGAATACCGATAACTACTATGGATGCTTTATGGGTTAGTGACTTTTGGATTTTGAACTCTCTTAATTAATGGATACTGTACTTTTACACTTCAAATGTGTACTTTTTGTCTAACGTAAAATGACGATTGAACCCTTTTTAAAATTATACGGTTGCCCAGCGACTTTTGGTTGCCCAAAAAACAATACCTTACACATACGAGACACTTGTCACAATGTGGTTGAGTTGCCCAATGACAGCGGTTGCCTTCGGTCTACTTTCAAATTTAAAATAAAAGTGGTCTATAAAGTGATATGCATCAGGGCGCGGGGTCTATTTGTGTCATTTTCCCTTGATTAAATAATAATTATTGAGGTCTTCCCTAATTTTAGATCTATCATAATATTTAGTGTATATCACTTAACGAAGTAGAACATACAATAAAAACAGATCCATGATAAAACATGCATGTAATTATCATGGATATAAATCACACTTAACAATTAATGCAATTAAACAGAGTTACGCAATACACATAAAATTGCATGCATCCTAGGGTTTCTAATCCAATTAAAACTCAAGTTTACAAAACCCTAATTAGGGCACCAAAAAAACGCCCCCCCAAAAAAAATTAGGGTTTAGGTTTTGCAAACCCTAGATCTACGCATACAAATAATAACACAATCATGTTTATTTTATTTATGTGTTTCAGTAATTAATTACTTGTTATACAAGGCTCGTGATGCCACTGTTGAGTTTAAGATATATGAAACATAATAAAATCATATAGACACCACAGAGTACACAGCGGAAGACTTAGGATCATAACAAATAAATAATTAACTGAAGAATGCGTAACGTACCTCTTGCAATTGGTAGATCTCTTCAATAGATGTGACAAAGTGGTTTAACGAGTTATCCCTTACCTTTTTATAACTCAAACCAATTGGTGTAAGAATAGTGTCTTACAACCACGTTCTTGTACACACGAATTAACAAACGAATTAAAAGATTGCTAGATCTACAAAACCTTGTTTTAGAAAAAACAAAACCAAACTCTCTAAGAAAGAGGGTTGGTCGTTATTTGCAAGAGAAAAAGAAGAAAAGCAATTAGGTTAAATGTGTGCACAAAAGTTAACCTAAAACCCTAAACATAGCTTTGCTTATATAGGTTTTAGGACACTTAGGGAACAAGTTAGGGTTCAAGGTTGGGTTGAGCCCTCCCCCCTTTGTCTTGGACGAAATTCAGCCCACAAAGGGTTTCCATAACTTGCCTTGTTAACCAATTACACTTTAGTCCTTATCTTTCACATTTAACGGTCGTTAGTCATTTTCCGTTAAATACTTAACGATCGTTAGTCGGTTTTGTGTAATAATTAATCGTAATCAATTAACATTAATTATTAACTTTAATTCTCATTCGTAATGTGTGCAATCCCGTGGTCACGAGTTCGAATCCGGACTACACATATTTATAAATATATGCATTTCCAACAGTATTGACCTTTTATCATATAAAAATGACTGACTCATGAATATTCATATATTTAGAAAAGACAACATCTCATGAATTTGACCACTGAAACAGATCCAACCCTCATGTGATGTTTATGTTTTGATATATGAAGCAACTGGTTGTTGGATTATGGGAGTTGGTATGTAACACCCCGCCTTTTCGGAGCGTTAAACCCTCTAATTTACCTTATATCAGCGGAAGCTTCTACTCTTACTCGGTCTCAGTTAATCTCTTGATTCCTAAAAGCAGATCATCTGGGTGCTCATCGTTGAAAATTTTAAAAGAGTTTTGGGTCAGCCAAAGGCCTAGTGAGAATTCATGGTTTTCACGTACAAAACAATTCATATAAAATCAAACTTATAAAACGATCATGCAATTTGTTCAAATCTCTTATAAGTGTTATTCAGTATAGCATATTCTCAATCAATTCTAATACCAACAACTCAATATAAACCAACAATTCAATTTATATCACGATATAACATATACCAACTATTTATATTTCCGTTCGATTCAATGGTTCCAACGATTCAACATATACCCGTTCGGTTCAACGATTCCAACGATTCATATTGCCGTTTGGTTCAACGGTTCCAACTTATTCATATTTCCGTTCAGTTCAACGGTTCCAACAATTCATATTTCACCGTTCAATTTTCACAATTAAACGGTTCACAATTCACGATTCCACATCGATATATCTCAGCTTGTAAGCAATTTTCACAACTTCACATATTATCAAAAAAATCAAAACACATAGCAATTAACGATCATTTAAACAAGTTTGCATGATAGCATTCCGAATAAAAGTGCAACCCAATTTTAAAAAAAAATTACAAGAAAACTCACCTCGAAAATGCTCAGAATGAAATTTCACTTGTGTTAAACAAGGTCTCCTACAATTACAATAAAATCTTACTAAGATTTTACACAATTTCAATACAACATTACTCTTTATTTATATAAAGGTCCTAGTTGATTGGCCGAGCTCCGTTTTAATGCCTAAATGATGGTCGATAAACCTTTTAGAACTGAAGTTAGACTTTAAACGTTTTAGGTGCTGACTTGTTTCTCAACTTAATCAAATGTACAAGTATAACAAAATGTTAACTAACCCATACACGTATATGTCTCAGTTACAAAAGTTTTCGATATATACCCAAATAAAACCATCAACAATTTTACATACTCTTTTGTCACATAATATAATACTCACTTCATGCTAATTAAACAACTAAGACATCAAAGCTTTATCCACATGGAATCAATTGAAAACAATTAATGGTTGTACTAAAGTTGAGCATTCTCTTTTTTTTCCTCATCGGTTAACATCCAAAATAAATATAGCCATTTTCATATTAAATTGTTTCATTATTTATCAACTTAAGCACACGTCCCCTTGCCTCTTTATTCATTTATTAAGTGGCAATAATTTTGGCTCATTAGCTCTAATTAACAAGTAGTAACATATTTAATTTAAATCATATATGTAACATTTAAACTAGTATCTCAAACCACCCTTTCCCATCTCTACTACACCTAAATCCATCCTTATTAACCAAGACTTTTGTTATAATGAAATAATAAAGATTGAGCCTATATAGCACATTATTAACCATATCGTCACATGGGCAGTTTGATGTATGTTGAATGAAGCCAAGTTAATTTGATTATCACTATCACAAATGATCAAATTATCAAACAGGACCAATTAGCATAACCTATTTTGATTAGTGCGATTAACGCTCGACCAATTCGCTAAAGTTCTAACATGCCCTGATAACTGTACATCTAAATACTCAATCTAAAGAGAATATTACCTTACTTGGCTATTTAAACGTGAACACGAATTGGAAGGTATAACACTTGATCTTTCTATTGCCGCTAAGTCTCGTAGTAGGGTTTCTTGTTTTTGTGTGTGTATTTTTATGATTAGTACATTCTATATTTAAGGGTGACTAGAGTAGAATATGTCGTTGATATCTCAATTAAATCGGAGTCCAATAGTCCTTATCTAATTGCCTACTTCAACCCACGTTTTTCATTCTTCCATATTTCTAAATCTTATGGCATCATTAACGCCATTCATTATATGTTAACGTATAACATAACCTTAGAATATTACTTACTTTGCAACTAGTACAAAAAGTTAAATAATCAACCAAATTTCATTCAATAAAATTTCGGATATTACATGGTACGTACGAAAACGACTAGAAGTGTGTGAGCCTATGGGGGCACACACGTTAAACTCTGAGTATGTTTTATTACATTTAAATTTTTTTTTTTTCCTAAAAAAATTTAAAAAAAAAACCCCCAACTTTTAAATAATGGGGGGGGTTTTTGTTCCTTTTAAAAGTTTTAAAAAAAATTAATTAAAACCCAAAAAAAAAAAATAAAAAATTTTTAAAAACCTACAAAAAAAAAATTTTGGTTTAATTTTTTTTGGGTTTTTTTTTTTTTAAATTTTTTGGTTTTTCCCTTCCCCTTTTTGGGGTTTTGGAAATTTTTTTAAAATTTTTGGGAAAAATTTAAAAAAAATTTTTTTTTTTTTTTTAAAAAAAAAAACCAAAAAAATTTTTTTTTTTAAAAAAAAAAAATTTCCCCAAATTTTAAAAAAAGGGGTTTTTTTTTTGGGGTTAAAATTTTAAAAACCCCTTTTTTTCCCTTACCCCCCAAAAAAAAAAAAAAATTTTTTTTAAAAAAACCCAAAGGTTTTTTGGGGTTTTTTTTAAGGGGGGGTTTTTAAGGGGGGTTTTTTTTTTTTTTTTTTTTTTCCGGGGGGCCCCCCCAAAAAAATTTTTTGGGGGGTTTAAGGTTTGGGGTTTTTTTTTTTTTTTTGGGGGTTTTTTTTTTTTGGGGGTTTTTAATTTTGGTTTTTTAAATTTTTTAAAATGGGGGGGGGGGGGGAAAATTTTTTTTGGGGTTTTTGGGGGAAAGGGGTTTTTTTTAAAAAAATTTTTCCCCCCTTTTTTTTTTTTTTTTTTTTTTGGGGGGGGAAAAAATTTTTTTGGGGGGTTTTAAAAAACCTTTAATTTTTTTTCCCCTTTTGGGGTTTTTAAATTAACCGGGGCCCGGGGCCCAAAAAGGTTTAAATTTTTTTTGGGCCCTTTTTTTTTTTTTTCCCCCCTTAAAAAAACCCTTTTAAATTTTTTTTAAAAAGCGGGTTAAAAAAAAAATTTTCCCCCCCTTTTTTTTTTTTAAAAAAATTTTTTTTTGGTTTGGGGCCTTTAACAAACCCCAAAAAGGGGGGGTTTTTTTTGGGAATTAAAAAGGGGTTTTGTTTTTAAAAAAAACCCCCCAAAAAAAATTTTTTTAAAAATTTTTTAAATTTTTTTTTTTAGGTTTTTTTGGGGGAAAATTTTTTTGGGTTTTTTTGGGGGGCAAAAACCCCGGGGGGTTTTTTTAAATTTTTTTTTTTGGGGGGGTTTTGGGTTTTTTTTTAAAAAAAATTTTTTTTTTAAAAAAAAACCTTTCCCTTTTTAAAAAATTTTTCCTTTTTTTTTGGGGGAAAAAAAAAATTTTTGGGGAAATTTTTCGGTTTAAAAATTTTTCAAGGGGGGGGTTTTTTTTTTTTTTTTTTTTTTTAAAATTTAAAAAAAAAAAAAATTTTTTTCAAAAAAATTTTTTAAAAAAAAAAAAGGGGGTTTTTTTTTTTTAAAAAAAAAAAGGGGAAAAAAAAAAAAAATTTTTTTTTTTTTTTTAATTTTAAAATTTTTCCCAAAAAGGGGTTTTTCAAATTGGGTTTTAAAATTTTTGGGGGGTTTGGGGTTTTTTTCCTCTTGATTTCACAAACTAACGCCTTCGTTACAAATGGATCCTTGATAATTAACTTATCAAACTCCACGACGAAAACATCTTTTATTTGAAACCTCTAAACTATTTTTGTTCCGTAAGCTAGTTTATAGCCTACTACAAAATAATGCCAAACAACCCTTTTTCTCGTCCATAGTAGCCGGATCCTCTAGTTGTGTCACACCCCAAATTACTGCTTTTGCGTGAATGGAATTCACAGGGGTGATCATCATAGCATCAAAGTTACAGTTATATCGAACGACCTAAAGTGTCGTTTGGAAAACACATTGTTTAATTTATTAAAACAATCAGAGTTTACAAAGTATAGGTCCCAAATGAAAACCAATATGTAAGGAAATAAATTTGATACAAGCCAAACGATGTTTTTAAAGTGCATGAATCCCATGTGTGACGCGTCGTCACCACGACTCTATGATATGTCCATATGCATGCCATGAAGTGAATGCCTTAGATACCTGAGATAAAACATGCTAAAAGTGTCAACACAATGGTTGAGTGAGTTCATAGAGTTTGTGTTGCAATGTAAAGCCTTTCAAAATCATTTATGCAAAGAAAGGCATTGTAAATCCACTCGCCCAAGTTCGCCCATACAAAACTTGCAACTGTGTGTTCACAACCCACCGCCAAAATGTGTATAGTTTATGTTCAAACGCACATCGTCAAATGAATTCACAAAATAGTGCATAACTTAATGTATCAATAGTTACTTGATATAACACATATGAGTGTTGTTTCAAATCGTTCCAAGACCATTAGTCCATAATTCTACCAAGACCATTAGTTCAATGATCATACCAAGACCATTAGTTCCATGATTATACCAAGACCATTAGTGCAATATTATACCAAGACCATTAGTTCAATGATTATACCAAGACCATTAGTGCAATGTTATACCAAGACCATTAGTTCAATGATTATACCAAGACCATTAGTGCAATGTTATACCAAGACCATTAGTTCAATGATTATACCAAGACCATTAGTTGAATGATTTATGATATAGAAATTCTAAGTATGGAAATACTGTTACTTCGTATGACTAAACATTCAGTTCAGATAAACATATAGTTTGCAAATAGTCATGAATGTCATAAAAGTAGTTGAGCATGTATCTCCCCCAAAGAGTTTAATAAAAGCATTAAAACAATTGAAAATGGGGCTATGGAACTCACCTGGTGCAATGTTTATGATGATATAATGGCAATACTGAAATGAGGCGCAACCTCTGACCATGACCTATTATGAATGATATGTTCTAATGTAAATCATGAAACAATGTCGTGCATGCAAACTCATATGATATCCATACCACTTGTACATTTGAAAATAATGTTCATCGTCGAAATATATGTTTATGACATCTCGTCATATTATAAAATACTTTACAAGTATTTACGTTGAAAAAACCTCCTACGATAGTCGTTTAGTGATTTATCAAGAATTTATAGCTTTTCGTCGCAAAATAATATCATTTGACAATTTCATGAAAGTGACTAAACGGCCTTGAAAAGCTATTCGTAAAATAATGCACATTGAGTGTTAGGAAACAAACTCAACGGTTTTGGGAAGCTTGTATCATTATCTCAAAGTTTTAGCATTTAAGTTTTTATTATAGAGGTCTCGATCACGGAGAAAAACATAGGTAAAGTAGGGTACTTGTATCCAAAATATTGTTTAAGGATGGTTTTCGGCAAAGTTTAAGTGACCGTATAATATTCGTTATAACTCCGTTTTAACCCATTCAAGCGGCCACGTTTTCGTTTTAAAGTATATTTTCCAAATATCTAGCCCAAATATTTTTATCAACTGTCGAAAATTCCAGATTTCACAGAAAAGGTCAGACCCTTAAATATATTTGTCGAAATGAGTTTTTCTCGCGTAAAACTTTTTCTAACCACTTCAAACCAACGCCGACGCTATTCTAAACCTACCATACACCTTCTTAGGGTGTCATGGGTTCTTAGACATCACTAAAAGTGATATGTTTCAAGGAGTAATTATAGGATGATAAATATATATATATAGCACTTAAAAACAATAAAAGTGGTATAGACATCCATATAACTTGCATGTTTTTCTCAAATATGATGAAATGAACATAAAATGAATATGAAATATGAATATGAACATGAAATGCTTACTAGTAACTTGATGAGGTTAAATGAACAAGGTTAATCCTAACACCATAGGTTTTTATTTCAAAACCTTACTTAAGAGTATGCCTAAGTTGTGAAATTAGCTTGTCTTGAAAAAATATGGACTCCTTGCTTCTTTTCTTCCTTGGCCGGTTTTTGATGAGAGGATGGAAGAGTTTTAGGACTTACACCTTAGTTAATATTGCTTCTATGTGTTATGTTTGTGATATAATATTAAAAGTAAGCATGTATAGTTGCATAAATTAGATATTTTGGTACACAACTTGTTGAGTCATGCCCTTATATGTCGACACACATAAAACAAAGCAAAGTTTATTATATTTTGATTAACTAAATGTATAAGTGTATTAATATATGTGTAATTGTTTAAGTATAGTTGGTAACTTGTACATATAATTAAGTATTTAGGGTAGCATTAGCTAAAAATAAATTTTAACGGAACAAAATAAAATATATCAAAGTCATAAAAATTATAAAAATACATTTCTTACAAAAATTTAGTGAAATAATAATTATCGAGTAGTATTTACGAAAACCGTCGTAATTATATAAATATAACAATTTATATACAAAATAAATTTAAAACACCGGGTAAACTAATAATAATATTTTTATAACCTTAATATGAGTATAAAAATATATCGGGATAATTTTTGGAAGTATCGGATCAAATGTTCAAAATAATTAACTACGCGATAGCGTTTATTTAATAGGAAATAAACGTTTAACGAAAAATGCAAAACCATGCATGAACTAATGTGATGATAATGATGCTAATGATATGTAGACTAAACCTAATCTATATGAAATGTCCTGAAATTACGAGTTGTCACATTCGCCCACCCAAAAAGGAATTCAGTCCCTGAATTCAGTTCGTGTTGGTCTCTCCGGGTTAGGGTTTGATGAGGCAAGCCTTCCCATTCTCGAGCAAAACCCTCAAAAGACTTTTAGGTAACTCATCAAACAAGAACTGTCATGAGATTAGGCTAAATCGGTTTGAGTAACGGGTCTTTTGAAAATTTGGCTCGGTCATAGAATTGCTTACACATATAAGCCTACTACTCCCTTCATTGCATGATTCTACCTGAATTAGACATAGGTGATCAGGCTATGTATAATTTAGGAGTAACTATGCAATGCTTAGACTAATCGACTCATATGATGTTTGGTGTTAAGTCATGAACCCGCATGTATAATGAGTATGCACTTATAGTGAAATAATGAGATGCTATGATGATGTAGTTATAGTCTAGGGTCAATGATGCAACCTAGTTCTCTATAACCGATGCTCTGATACCAATCTATCACACCCCCAAATTACCTGTTTTGCAACGGAATGGAATTCCTGGGGGATGACTGTCATATCATCAAAGTTACAGTTATATCGAACGACCTAAAGTGTCGTTTGGAAAACACATAGTTTAATTTATTAAAACAATCAGAGTTTACAAAGTATAGGTCCCAAATGAAAACCAATATGTAAGGAAATAAATTTGATACAAGCCAAACGATGTTTTTAAAGTGCATGAATCCCATGTGTGACGCGTCGTCACCACGACTCTATGATATGTCCATATGCATGCCATGAAGTGAATGCCTTAGATACCTGAGATAAAACATGCTAAAAGTGTCAACACCATGGTTGAGTGAGTTCATAGAGTTTGTGTTGCAATGTAAAGCCTTTCAAAATCGTTTATGCAAAGAAAGGCATTATAAATCCACTCGGCCCAAGTTCCGCCATACAAAACTTGCAACCGTGTGTTCACAACCCACCGCCAAAATGTGTATAGTTTATGTTCAAACGCACATCGTCAAATGAATTCACAAAATAGTGCATAACTTAATGTATCAATAGTTACTTGATATAACACATATGAGTGTTGTTTCAAATCGTTCCAAGACCATTAGTCCATGATTCTACCAAGACCATTAGTTCAATGATCATACCAAGACCATTAGTTCCATGATTATACCAAGACCATTAGTGCAATGTTATACCAAGACCATTAGTTCAATGATTATACCAAGACCATTAGTGCAATGTTATACCAAGACCATTAGTTCAATGATTATACCAAGACCATTAGTGCAATGTTATACCAAGACCATTAGTTCAATGATTATACCAAGACCATTAGTTCAATGATTTATGATATAGAAATTCTAAGTATGGAAATACTGTTACTTCGTATGACTAAACATTCAGTTCAGATAAACATATAGTTTGCAAATAGTCATGAATGTCATAAAAGTAGTTGAGCATGTATCTCCCTCAAAGAGTTTAATAAAAGCATTAAAACAATTGAAAATGGGGCTATGGAACTCACCTGGTGCAATGTTTATGATGATATAATGGCAATACTGAAATGAGGCGCAACCTCTGACCATGACCTATTATGAATGATATGTTCTAATGTAAATCATGAAACAATGTCGTGCATGCAAACTCATATGATATCCATACCACTTGTACATTTGAAAATAATGTTCATCGTCGAAATATATGTTTATGACATCTCGTCATATTATAAAATACTTTACAAGTATTTACGTTGAAACAACCTCCTACGATAGTCGTTTAGTGATTTATCAAGAATTTATAGCTTTTCGTCGCAAAAAAATATCATTTGACAATTTCATGAAAGTGACTAAACGGCCTTGAAAAGCTAGTCGTAAAATGGTGCACATTGAGTGTTAGGAAACAAACTCAACGGTTTTGGGAAGCTTGTATCATTATCTCAAAGTTTTAGCATTTAAGTTTTTATTATAGAGGTCTCGATCACGGAGAAAAACATAGGTAAAGTAGGGTACTTGTATCCAAAATATTGTTTAAGGATGGTTTTCGCAAAGTTTAAGTGACCGATATTATTCGTTACAACTCCGCTTGACTTAACGGTTGGACGTTTTGGAAAATAGGCTAGGTGAACTTACTTTTACTAGAAGACATCACGTTATAAAAAGCACTACATCAATGTTAAAAACGACCCTCAACATGGTCACTTTGTTGCCGTAAGGTTGTCTAATAGAAATATAATAGTTTTTCTTATATAATAAAGTTACGGCAACTTGTTTAAAATGTGAATAACTTAGTCGTTATAAGTCTGTTTTATACGTTCTTTATATCCACGGTTTCGTATTAACATATACTAATATATTTTTGATAAGTCGACACATTTAATAATGCTCAAGACCCATTTTTGACTCGTAAAAAGTTGAGAATACATGCTGAATTTTCTGAAACAAATAGTTTTCGTCGTTAAACTTAAAAATAGCATAACTTCTTCGTTATAACTCCGTTTTAACCCATTCAAGCGCCACGTTGCTTTTAAAGTATATTTTCCAAATATCTAGCCCAAATATTTTTATCAACTGTCGAAAATTCCAGATTTCACGTAAAAGGTCGACCTTAAATATATTTGTCGAAATGAGTTTTTCTCACAGAAACTTATTCTAACCACTTCAAACCAACGCCGGGTTATTCTAAACCTACCATACACCTTCTTAGGGTGTCATGGGTTCCTAGACATCACTAAAAGTGATATGTTTCAAGGAGTAATTATAGGATGATAAATATATATATATAGCACTTAAAAACAATAAAAGTGGTATAGACATCCATATAACTTGCATGTTTTTCTCAAATATGATGAAATGAACATAAAATGAATATGAAATATGAATATGAACATGAAATGCTTACTAGTAACTTGATGAGGTTAAATGAACAAGGTTAATCCTAACACCCTAGGTTTTTATTTCAAAACCTTACTTAAGAGTATGCCTAAGTTGTGAAATTAGCTTGTCTTGAAAAAATATGGACTCCTTGCTTCTTTTCTTCCTTGGCCGGTTTTTGATGAGAGGATGGAAGAGTTTTAGGACTTACACCTTCGTTAATATTGCTTCTATGTGTTATGTTTGTGATATAATATTAAAAGTAAGCATGTATAGTTGCATAAATTAGATATTTTGGTACACAACTTGTTGAGTCATGCCCTTATATGTCGACACACATAAAACAAAGCAAAGTTTATTATATTTTGATTAACTAAATGTATAAGTGTATTAATATATGTGTAATTGTTTAAGTATAGTTGGTAACTTGTACATATAATTAAGTATTTAGGGTAGCGTTAGCTAAAAATAAATTTTAACGGAACAAAATAAAATATATCAAAGTCATAAAAATTATAAAAATACATTTCTTACAAAAATTTAGTGAAATACTCCGTAATAATTATCGAGTAGTATTTACGAAAACCGTCGTAATTATATAAATATACCAATTTATATACAAAATAAATTTAAAACACCGGGTAAACTAATAATAATATTTTTATAACCTTAATATGAGTATAAAAATATATCGGGATAATTTTTGGAAGTATCGGATCAAATGTTCAAAATAATTAACTACGCGATAGCGTTTATTTAATAGGAAATAAACGTTTAACGAAAAATGCAAAACCATGCATGAACTAATGTGATGATAATGATGCTAATGATATGTAGACTAAACCTAATCTATATGAAATGTCCTGAAATTACGAGTTGTCACAAGTTGTACTAGCCGGATCCCAAATACAAGGGACCCGGGGGAACCGTGGGACAAAAAATAGCTATACGCATTTGAAAACCATCACTGATCATTTTCTCTCTCCCCACATAACACAAAAATGACTCAAGAACTGATTTCATCCTCATAGGACTCCACACCCTCAAGTATTCTTCTCTAGAACACCATTGTAAGTAATTACACTAACTTGTTCTATTTTTCATCATCCTCATCCTAGGGTTTATGGTTTCTCAATTTTTAATCAATTAATTCAATTAGGGTTTTCAAAATTAATCATTAAAAGGGGCTTTTAACACAATTAGGATTACATTGTGTTCACAACATTGTTAATACAAATCAAAACCATAAACCCATCTCAACTAATTTTACCTAATTGAATACTTGTGTTTCTAGGACCAATCATGCCTAAAGCTACTCAACAAGATCACCATGATACCGCCCATTACCTCACCCATTACTATCGAAAAGAGGATTGACAAAATTGACCGCAAAGTCTTCAAAAGACTGAAAACGACTTATCCACGAAGGTTTGTAGTCAAGGAATGTTTCCTAGAAAATACCGACATTCGTCAAGTCTTCTCGGCAATCAACTTTGATTGTCTTCTTGACATAGATGAACAAATTTGTTCGGTTTTCATTTTTGAATTTTAAAAAAGCATTAGGATCATTCGAAACACCAATGATAGCATTAGTCGCCTTCATCATCAACAAACAAAACTTCACGCTACCTCTCAATACATTCGCTCAAATTCTTCGCATTCCTTGTGAAGGAATTTGTATGTACTCTCAAGATTGGGCGATATCTTGTCAATCCTTTGCTCTTGATCCCAACCCAATATACCATACTCCTCTTGATGAACCCGAAACCATCCGAGACACCATTTTCAAAGTAAGAGCCGACCAATCCCGTCTCAACCAAAACAAGAAGCTCATTCACCGTGATCCCTTTCAAATGGAACTCTTCGAAATGCACCCCATGTTTAGAAAATGGGAAGAAATTCTTAGGGAAAACATCATTAGCCTAGTTGGTAACAAGGATCATCCAAATGCATGTCTCGTACAAATGATCGATTATCTTATCCACCAAAAGCCATTTAATCTCGACTATTACATAGTGAAGAGAATGGTCGGGGTATTCAAAGTTTCCAACATGGTACTTCCATATGGTATGCTCCTAACACGACTTTGTAAGTATGTTAGTGCATTGCAAGCATCTCCTATCAATGATGATCATTTCTTTGCCGATCATGTCATGGTACCTCTTACCAAACAACCCCCTAAACGATTCACGGTCAATGGAAGAAAACCTAAAGCTCTCTCGGATTCCTCGGATGGTGAAGTAGAAGAAGATGAAGAAGAAGAAGATGCCGACCCCATAGCTAACATCGAATTGGAACCCTTTGATTACTATTGACAACTTCCAACTATTCTAAACGAGACCACGGAATTCAAACAATTGAGGGGTATGATTCAAAACCTAGCTTATCACTTCACAAAGTCGGGAAAGAGGAAAAGAAAGGATTGACGAAAGAGACTATAGGACTATGTTGAATTTGAGACATTTGATTAATATGTGAATGACTATGTTTTAGCACTCTTGTTTGTGTTAACTTGGATATTGTTATTTCTACCATTATCTATGAGATGTTTTATGTGACGGCATGCTTATATCTTTGTTTAGTTTAATGGTTATTAGTGTATGTTGCTAGGTGCAAAATCTGCACTTGATTCTGTGATGGTTCTGATCTGCAGATGCTGGATCCCTAGGATTATCCTAGACGGATCCCTCCCTTGAGGGAACCTGTGGGATCCGTGACAACAGATTAGCAATACAGTATCCCATACATCAAAATAGTTTACTAGATCACTTCATACTAGCTAAAACATAAGATTTTAGAACTCAACTAAGTCTTCTTCAAGGATGAGAAAGCCTTAAACCCACTCATAGCTTACATAAGACCTTATTCAAAGTGTCTTTTGATTTATCAACTCATCAAAACTCACCATATTTCCACTTCAATACTCACAAATTGCTTTTCATTTTTCAAAACACTTAGGTGGACATATTGAACAATTTTAGGAAATTGTTTCTAGTCATCTTTATCTCAAAACGGGTCAAAAAATTAGTTTTTCAATTCTTTTGATTTTTGAGGATTTTTCAAACTTCATCTAAAGCTAACATCTGATCTCTAGGATCATTTATTATGACTTGACACCATCAAAACTCTTAGTGTTATCCTTGAACATCCATTGGTGGTCATTTAGTCTCATTTTCCTTCCATTAAAGGCAATCATTAGCTATATCACTCATTGCCCTTGATCACTCAAGTACACTCTCATTTAAGATACTTAGGAGGACTGAAACACTCAAGATAGTATAGGTCTTAGACCTTAGAAACATCATTTTTATCCTTTCATAGCTGCTAAGAGCCGGATCCCTAGGATTAGCCTAGACGGATCCCTCAAAGGAGGGAACCGTGGGATCAGGGTGACAGATTATGTCAACTCGAGCTAAAACAATCATTTCAAACCCATCTTACTAACTTCAACACTCCACCTCATCTTAATTGAGTCCCTAGATCAGTAAAACTCTGAATTTGACTCTTGTGCATGTTAATCATCACATTCCTAAGAATCTTAGTGGTTTAAGTCTTAAATGCACTTGTCAATTTCTTCTCTTTATAGGTCATCTTACTAGAACCCTTTAGTCATCAAACACAACATAATTCTTAGCAATTAGAAACACCTTCTTTAGCTATTATATCATGAGGAAAGCTCCTAGTGCTAACTCATCAACCCAAGAACCACCCAAGAAACTTGCTCGAGTTATACACGAAGTTTCATCAACCGAATCATCTCCGGTTAAGCCCATAAATGCTAGAATTTCCATCCACCAAAGCAACCAATCAAACTAATTCCCAAGAGGATTGTTCCCACAAGGATATCATCACCAAACTCTACTAAACCAAACACACCTTTTTCAACCCAACCAACATCATTGGTGCCTAGAGCCACATCATTTAACACCTCACAATCATCTCCACATTCCCACAACTTAGAGGACTTACCCCCTAGGCCATCTCATCCTCCACCATTACCAACACATTCACTAGAAAAGGTTGTACAACAAAACCAAAGTGTTGAATCAACACTTGCACCAATGTCAATTTCTCCATTTCCCTCCAATGGTCCATTTTGGATTATGAGGAAACATCAAAGTCAACCACCCGACCACATGGAAGTTGACACCTCTTTACCTCCACCCTCAAACATTGTTGAGGCACAACTTAATGAGCTTCCACCAATTCCTCCGTTATTTGAGGATCCTCAACCCACTTCACCTGAACCTCCGCTTCAAGAAGCTCAAAACCATGACAAGGATTGCTATCATTGTCAACATGTTGAATGGTTGATACATGAACTACGTCAAGAGCAAAGTTTCATGTATTATCACCTCCTCGAACGTTTTGAAGAGGTCAACAAACCTAAACAACCATGAGCACAAAACGGTGTCCTAATCTCAAGCTCAACTTAGAACGTTTAGGAATCCCATTTCATGATTGATCATCCTTAAGCACGTTGTTGCTTCTTAAGTTTAGGTCACTCATTATTATTAAGTGGGATGTGTATTACATGGCTTAATCATTCTCTTAGTTTTAGAGATTTGTTGATTATCTTTTTGTTTTATTGAATGATAACTTGTTTGCCATATTTATTTGAGTATATGTTTTTTGTTTGTACACATATCTCACGTTCATATTTAGCATTGTTTGTTATATCACCTTTGCTGAATAAGTTGTCACCAGACAGACGGATCCCTGGAGATTGCCTAGACGGATCCCACAAAGGAGGGATCCGTGGTACAGAAGAACAATTTTCTACTAACTTGAGTCTTATTTGCAAGAAATTATGCACTATACTCTTGTTTTCTAAACTTTATTTTGTAGATTTTCAAAATACACATGAAGACTTTGACATCTTAAGCTAGGGGGAGCTTTGTGTCAAACCATTTATTGCAAAATCATTTGCAACATAATCCTTATTTGGATTACACTTCATGACACCCCATTGCAAAGTTGCAATCTTTAAGGGGGAGCATCTTCGTCACAAGGACGAAACCATTTGCTAACAAAATTGCAATTCGGTAGCTTATTAGTTTATATTTACTTGACGCCCTCACAAAGGGATGGACTCGTCAAGGGGGAGTTAAAGACGAGAACCATTCCCGCCACCGCCTCGTTATAAATTTTTTACATGTTTTTCTTAAAACAACGTGTTAGTTTTTTTCGATGCTCTTTTGTTTCGACAAAAGGGGAGAAGAGAGTAAAACTCCAATTCGAACTTTTACTAATTTTAGTTTTTCCTTAAAATAATTTTATGTTTTGTCATCAACAAAAAGGGGGAGATTGTTAATACAAATAAGCCGTAAAAAAGTTTATTTATATTTTATGATCTTCTAATGTTTTGTCGATAACAAACGTAAAATCATTTTAACGAAACAAATAAAATACGTAAATAGTTTGAGCCAATAGTTTTCTAACACACTTACGTTTTCACATAAAACACTAAAACAAGTATAAATGATTTTATGACTTAGTAATATATAAATAGTGAGCCATTTCTTCCTTTTGGCATGCCACTCTTACACATACTTTCCCCAAGTATTGTAACTCTCTAACCACTGATCCTAAGGGATCTTTCTATGTAGTTTGTCTTTTGTTTTTGTGTGATTCTCTAGGTTCCTCTTAAAGGCGAGATCACCATTTCTTGAAGTCAAGCAAGCTCAAATCCATGAGTTGCCATGCTTCATCATCATCAAGACTACTGAGGTTCTCTTGTTGATTGTTCTTTCTTCCTCCATAGAAGTGTTGTGTCGAAGGCATTAGTGAAAGATTTCGAATGGGTCAAGACGAAGGCATTAGTGAAAGGTGCCAAGCGTTGTGTCAAAGGCATTAGTGAAGGATGCCTAGGAATCAAATCAAGTGGCATTTGTGAAGAATGTCAAGGTCGCATAATCGATGAGGTGCATCGTTATACATATAGTAATAGTTTGTTTCCAAGGATGGTGATATCCTTGATGGTGTTGTAATAAGGAGTTGGTCTCCTTTGGGATTAGGTGTTCTGTAGTGTTGGGTAGTAGTTCCTCCATTGTAATGGAACTCGGTACTTAGCCTAGTACCGGATAAAGGGTAGGCGACGTTGTGGTAGGTGTGGTTCACCTTGGTGTGAAAGAACCCGGTGGTTAGTCTAGTATCGAGAAAACAGTAGGCGACGTTGTGAAGGCTTCTCCGCCATAAGGATTTGGTGTCGTGTAGTGTTTACGAACTCTCGAGTAGGTGACTCGGGGAGTGGAGTAGGGCAAGGAAGGTGTCCTTGTAGCCGAACCACTATAAATACTCGTGTTGTGGTTATGTGCTTCTTACTCTTTATCTTTCATTACACTTTTATATATCTATCTGTCAACGTCCAACATACACATCTAAATAGATTGACATAAGTCGATCTAAATGTTTTAAAACGAAGTTTTAATTGGTAAAACTATTCAACCCCCTTCTAGTTTTCCACAAAATGTTTGTGTGTGGACTCGTAGAGGTATTCATTTTTAATACTTGGTTTCTTGTTCATTTAATACTTGCGGGTGACTACGAGGTTAGTTTTCTTGATCCCTTTTATTACTTATTGTTTATTAATTATGTGTT
Organism: Chrysanthemum lavandulifolium; assembly: GCA_022545495.1. Lineage (NCBI taxonomy): Eukaryota > Viridiplantae > Streptophyta > Magnoliopsida > Asterales > Asteraceae > Chrysanthemum > Chrysanthemum lavandulifolium. Next base: position 51,442,351 of record CM040243.1, read on the forward strand.
AACCTAATTGCATAAACTAGATCCATATTCCGTTGCGCACTTGTAGTGTTAATGGGTTAACATGTTTCTAAAATCCCAACAGTGGTATCAGAGCCATCTTGGTTTTGTGATTATGGGTTACACGTTTTAATAAACACGCTAAAAGGCTGCATGAATTCTAATTAGTTATTCGTTTTATTTTTGTTTTGACAACTATAATGCAATACTTGTCAATTATTAATAAAAAAATACCTAGGCACAAACTAATTAAATTAAATTGTTAATTATAATTAAATTGTTAATTAGATGCATAAAATAGCATAATTAAAAGTTAATTCATTTTTGCCATGATATTTTATGTGTTTTTCCGGCTATAAGACCTACTCAATCACTTCATGTGATGTATGGGGCAATCTAGTTGTTGCACCTAGTGACGGTCTTATGGTTCTCCTTTTGGTGAAAACTCGCGAAAGAACTCGGAACAATATTTGTTTATTAATGTTGTATGTTTATTTGTTTATGATTCTCTATGTGCATAATTGTTACTTGTTTTTGACACCTAATTGCATGCAATATGGAATAATACATATCGTAATCATAACATTAATAATGGTCTTTATTTACACGCCTAAATACCATGCTCATTGTGACCTGCTATTTGTTTCGTGGAAAATTGTTTTTGTTAAATAAAGTGACCTAAACTATTGAAACAAGTTTTTATGAATTTAAAAACTAGACGCTATGGAAACTTGGGATGTACGGCTCACCCACTAGAATAAACTATACAGGGGGTTTAAGGAGGTGCGCACCGTCACACCTAAAGGATTCCCGGTTATTGCCTCGCGCTGACCTGGTCCTCTGCCTCCTTATGAGTTCGATTGGAGCTACCATGAACCATGATGATCACTACAGTGTCATCTAAAAGTTTTTAAAATAAGTGTTACAAAGTTGGTTTGCATGCTTCTTTGTACACGATTTTACCACATTTATGTGAATACCCTATGTGAAAATTTTAAGTCTATGCCATCCAACTAAGAACACGTGCATTTGGTTTGACCTCTTTGGTCAGACCTTAGGGCCATTCCAACCCCATGGTGATTATTACTCATTGGTCAAAACTTTGGTGATATTTGCAAGTTCTTACTTGGTTGACTTATTTCGAGTATGCTTGGTCAGACCTTGGACCCGAGGCATAAGATGAGACTAAACATGCTCATGACATTATTGCTTGTCTACTAATGTCTTGATCAGTCTCATAAATCTAAGAGTTGCATTGTGCAATTAACGTTCATCGCTTACCTCTTGCCCTACTGTAACACCCCCAAATTTGGTTTAGCGGAAGCATACGTGTTATTTGGGAGCGTTACGGAATTGGTGAATCATAACACAAGTAATAAAGAACGGAATACATACTCCGTTTAATTTCATATAATATTTTAAAACATTATCTTACAATATTGTTTAGATAAATGGGCACATCCCACAATTTTAGTGGTCCCAATATAAAAATATCGTTTTTGTGTAAAAGCACTTCTTTAGAAATTACTACGACCATTTATCCTCCTCTTGCCTTGCATCCATTATCACAACTAAGCACCTGAGAAAATATGCTAAAAAGGTCAGCTAAAAGCTGGTGAGTTCATAGGTTTAGATTTAAAATAGTAAGTTTGGACAAAAAAATCAAAGTCGTATAATCATTACAACGATATAATGATATATGGATGAATGTCTATTACGTTAGCTCTAAGTTCATGCAACCGATACTACGACAGTTTCTGTATGCTAAATGATATCATACAATATATATAGGCCCCTTTGCGAGTGTTTTGTCCCACAACACTCGATTTCGACATGGTATACGTTTCGCCTTGGCCTAAGCATGGCCAACCGAACGGAGGAGTCACCCTCAATAGATCTATTTATAACATTCGCGTTTCCCAATGGGGAATTGACGGTTCATGAAAAAGGGCATTCTCTGGGGACATAAGGGCTTAGGCTAAACCACGTAATAGTAATCATGTAATAGTTCAGGTCCATAAAAAGGTTTTGCATATTTCTCATCCCAAAATGTATAAAACAGTTTATCAAGTAAAAGAGGGGCTATGAAGACTCACCTTAGCAAATGTGCAATCCAAGAGTGGGATTAGTGATTGTTGTGAAGCGGCACCGACACGCGACCTAGATAAGAAGGGCAATGTTTTAGTTCATTGTTTTAAGTATTGCTTACTCAAAATGGTTTAATTGTATTAAAACTAAACTTTAGTTTGTAAAAGTTATAAAATTGATTTTACTAGTAAGTATACGAAGTATATATATACTTTTCATGTTGACATTAATATGGTTTTAATATCCAAAGTTTGATATGAAAAATAATTATAATATTCCACTAGTAAGTATATAAATGTGTATATACTTATTTAAGTTGACACAAAATGGTATTGTCAAAATTATATATATATATAATTGATTTATTTTCTAATTGTATTTAGAAAATATTCAAGTTACATTTGAAGACTTTCCAATTTAATATATGATAAAATGACATAGTGGTCTTTAGTTATTTATCAAAACTTGTTCTTAATATATATAGTTCTAAACGGGAAGTTTACTTGACATACATTTGTTTATCCGAGTACGTCTGACATTCATTTTTTATGTAACCTCTATTTTATTACATTTCAACATTTGTTTATCTAGCACTTGTTTGTGGGTATCAAGTCTTTTGCATGTCTGACATTTCAAAATATGTAACGAAGCGAGGTGAAAAGATAGACGGGACGGGTTTGCATGTTTGATATCCAAATAAGTCGCCCCGGTAGCACCTTATTCGAACACCCATAGTCGCTACCCATTTAACCATGGGTCGTGGCCCGATGTCATTAGTGGTAGGGTACGAGTTGGGCCTAGGCCCGAAATGATGTAAGAAATGGGTTTTGGTCCACTACTAGTTTAAGTGTTAGCTTGAGGAGTTGAGTGGGTCGCGCCCAAAGATGGTTTAGGAATGTTTTGTATGTGTTTGTCAAATTGTTAATCACAAAGTTGCTAACAAGCTTTTGGAGAACACGTATTACCTAACGAAATGTTTAAGTGATTGTCTTTGACACGGAAGTTCGACGTAAATGGTTTAGACCTCAAGGCAAAAACCGACTCTAGTACAATTTAGACTCGTGAAGTTGAGATCACTTGACATTAGTTTAGACTCTCTAGCATCATATTGGCCTATCAAAACAGTTTTGATACATAAAATTTGCACCACTGTGGTGATTAGGGGTGTCAAAAATCCCGACCCGACCCGGACCCGAACCCGACTAAGCATATTCGGGTCGGGTTACTCGGGTCCAAAGTCTAACTCGGGTCAATCGGGTCAACCCGTTTAACCCGAGTACGAATTAGGGTCGGGTATCGGGTTTAAATATTTTGCTTAGTCGGGTTCGGGTCAACCCGACTAACCCGAGTTAGTTTTTTTTTTTTTTTTTTTTTTTACAGGATGGTCCAGTGACAATATATAATACAGACCGATGAACGTATGTAGAACAGTAGAAGGATTCAGATTGAGTTAACATTATACAACGTATATTTTGCAATAATGGAACTATGTTTTTTGAATAACAAGATAATACAGAGGCTAGGGAATACGTAATGGCATTGTGGACCAATAGATTCATTTGACTCTTTGAGCATTACTCAGTTAGTAGACAAAGGCATAACACGTATGTTCAGAACAGAGGAGCTGCCGTGAGCAAGTATATACTTACCGTAGTAAACATTTTCGTGAGACTAAATCGATCACGCATCGCTATATAGAATAGATATGTAGAAACAAGATCAAATTGTTGCTAATGAAACACAGTTTTAACAATGCACGCCAAGATTAACATGATACAATGATACCACATTCCTCATCTTATCGAAGGTCCAAAGAAGACATGATTTACACATTTAAATTCTATGATTTTGTAAATGGCATGCACCGAACCCGACCGACCCGACCCGACTTGACCCGAACCCGACTAACCCGAGTTCAAATAGGGTCGGGTTCGGGTATATTATTTTTAGCCTCGACCCGACTTGGACCCGACCCGTTTGACCCGAACCCGACCAACCCGACCCGAATAGCACCCCTAGTGGTGATAGCCACGGTGGGGTTTTTGGTTGCTTCGACTCTACTGAATTCACATCGCCACACTAGAGAACTCCTACGGGTTAATTGATGGTTGCTATCGGTCTCGAAGTGGGTTCATATTCACACTACATGCATGGCACCAACGAAGTTGGTGTGGCTAGGCAATGGTCGAGTACTACTCGACTTGGCTTTACCTCACTATGCAAGTTTCGAGCACCCGAATCACATAACAGTCAAAGTACATTTTCAGGTTCATTATCATTTAGCACAAGTATCTTTACAAAAACTTAACCCTTCCTAAGCTTCCTTTTCGACAGGAAACCAAACTGACCCATTTTGCAACCGACGGCTTAAGTTCATGGTTACATAAGTCTTTTATCAACACAAAGATTTTAACATCAAGAACACTTAGTTCATAGTCATATTATCCAACTTTTATAAAACTTAACTTCTAGTTTTCTTGGTTCATACCACTGATCGAAACATGATTAACGACACAAATGAAAACTCAAATTTCAAACAACCAAACTCACAACTCGACTTGGAATCCAAGAATAAATAAAATCGACATGACCAAAACGTATCACAATTTCATTGATAAAATTTCTCCAATATAATATCATAAAAAGAACATAAAAACATTACATCAAGAAAGATTATTAACCTCAATTCGAAAATGATGGGTGAGGGACGAGAATGGCTTCGTGGGCTTCGAACCAAACAAGACTTGAGTTAGCTCCAACACACTTCCAATTGCAAAACCCCCAAATCAATTTTTGAAAACCCTAAGTTTCACAAACCCTAGTTTTTGGTAAAATTGATGAGGAACTGAGTTTGGGGCGTTTGCATCTCTACTAGAGATAAAGGAGTATCTTGGGAAGGAGCTTGACCATCTCTCTCTTCTTGGTGTTTTGGATTGAAGCCGAATTTGGTTAACTTCCAAAACTAGGCGAATCTTGGATATTGGCTAAGGATAGATACAATGGAAGATATGATTCTCTTGGATGATTTTATCTTGATTCTTCTTGGATTCGTTCGAAGGGTAGCCGGCGCATCAAGAAGAGGATTTGAGAGGCAAAAACTTTCATGGTTTTGGTATGAGAGAGGAGAATATGATGGAAGAACATGTTGGGTTTTCCCTCTTTGGGAGATTCGGCCTACTAGAGGCGCAGAGGTAGAGGGAGGTTAAAGAAGATTCATATCTTTTTCTTTTCCTGGTTTTGTGTTTTGCTTTTGTCGTGAGTGTGAGAGAGAGACAAAAAGATGATATATCTCACTTTTTAATAAAAAGGTTTTTATTTAAAATGGAAGTATAAATGTGTGTATATGTATATTACACTTAGGTATTAATTTTATTTGAGTCTTATAAGAGTTATTGTTTAAGTGCAAGTGTATTTATTATTTTTGTGTCCCTCGAAATTATATTGTGACCAAAGTATCATTGTTTGATAACTTTTATAACGTAGTATCTTATTGTTACGTGTCTGAAATGTTTTTATCTTTGTAATATTCCATATCACGGACATTTGTCATTTGTTTTATCAAGCCCTTATCATAGTGTCGGTACGTGTGCAGTGTCGGTCACTGGGGAAAACGAGATTACCTCTCGTCTTACAATTTAAATCATAAGACAAAAATGAAATATTCATAAAATGATATGAATGCAAAAGTGGTTCAATTACCTACTGTATGCGAGGTATCTACTCAAATGATCAGGCAAAGCTTATGCATGCTTAATGACTTATGCTCAGTAATAATAAATTACTAATTATTAGTTAAATTTTAGTGAAAATTTACCGTGTGTCACATCCTCCCCGCCTTAGAAGAGAAAACCGTCCTCGGTTTTCAGTTAGGATTACTTGCTGAATTTGAGAAAAGTTGTGGGTATTTACGCTTGAATTGGTCTTCACGTTCCCACGTGTATTCTAGACCTCTTTGAGAGTTCCGACAGGTCTTAACGATAGAAGTGCGGCTTTGTTTAAGCCGTTTGATTTCTTGATCCAATATTTCATTGGGATTCCTTGACAAAATCTAAACCTTTTGTCGATTTTAGATTTCTTTCATTGGATTGGCGAGAGTTTCGTTGGAAGGTCCATTCTTCGGGTTTCATATGCGAAACACGTTATGCAAAGAGTTGAGTTCTTATGGAGATTTCGGGTTGGTAGGCTACCGGCCCAATTCTTGCGAAAATTTTGACGGTCTAATGTAACGAGGATTTAACTTTCTACATTTCCCGAAACGGATTTCGCCCTTCTATGTCGTTTCAAATCCCTAGTATGAGGGGTGGTTCTCCGAGTTGTTCGCACTAGACTATTTGTGCACCATGTATAGTCCTTATGGTAATCCGAGTTGGTAACTACCAGCTCGATCTTGGGGAGGATTTGATTAATCTTATGAATTAAGGTTTTTCCCCTTTGCGTTCGGTTAGATTGAGTTAAGCTTTTCGGAGGCGGAGCTTCGATCTAACTTTCTCATCGACTTGAACCTCAAGTGACCTTTAGTCCTATATTTATTGACCTTGATGATCAGATTTGTTTGCATTCGGTCTCTGGTCTGCACACTATTATCAATGGTTCTTGATAGCCGCATGGAACCATTGGACTGGTTCTTTGCCGATCTCTGTTCTAAACACGATTGATTTGCGCTTTTGACCATACAGTGCTTCATGAGGTAGCCTTTAGTTGCAAGGGAATTTGATTAAGGCAGTTTGCCTACTCTATTCACCTTTCGAAACATGTTACTCATGCTTGAAGTATAACTTCTATAGCTTGAATGGTCCTTCCATTCAGTCTGGTAGTCGGAAGACGGTAGATGGTACTCATTTCATGTTGAATTCCTTAAAATTTTGGGAGTGGTCCTCGAAAGTTTGATGAGTGGTCATCGCTATTTGGAATGAAGAGAATTGAAACGCTATGACTTGTAGCGCTTTGTTTCGAGTAATCCATACGAGTTTTTTTTTTTTTTCCATGTTGTCGCTCTCCTTGTTTGGTAGGAGTGGGTGGATTTGATGAGATGATCAATTAGTACCCCAAGTAGAGTTATAATCGATAGGGATCTTTGGTGACTTGGTACTAGAGTCCATTGTTATGCATTCCCATTTCTATTTGGAAATTTTCTGTTTGTACCGGTAGGTTTGATGGTTCCTGGTTGTCTTGAATTTTTCCTTTCGAACATGCTAAGTATGGTTTGACATGGGTCAAATACCAGCCTTCATGTTTGATATTTATAATAGCTCTTGGTTCAAGGTGCATCTTTGCCGGACGCTAGATGAGTATAATTCTCGGCCTTAATGAGGTTCCCACATAATGAGATTACAAACCTTCATAGCTGGTCTCAACGTTGGTCCTTGGGGATAAGATTTCTTCGGTCCTTTACTGAATTCCATTTCACCTTTCGGTTATGTCGGAGTTTTATTTTGTTGGTTCTTCCATTGAGTGACACTACTTGAAATGATCCGCTTTAAAGGTTTTGTTTGCTATGTGTTGCTTGAAGTATATGCGTTATGACTGTTTTGCCTTGGGTGAGTACAAATGTTGTAATTGAACTCACGCTATGACTACAATTGTTGGTGTCGTCACAAGGTCAACTTCCTTTTTGTTTCGTGACACCACGCAGACATTGTGGTCGATGTACACCGACTCCCTTGGGGTAGTAAGGCTAACATTTCCGTGTTTTCCTAGTGTGATCATGTTAGGTTCCGATTCTAATTTGTGCATCGCGTTGTGTTTCTCATGGATCTTTGGGTGTTGAGTATTCTATACCGTTATTTTCCTTTTGATCGTGATAGCTTTCACCGTGTAAAGCGCCTCCTTAAATGGTAGGTTTCGTCATACTGTATGTCTAAAACAGCGCGATCACGTGATTTTCTTTTTGCGCGTGTGTGTAGGTGCTTGTTGGGTTGGTCCGGGTGTATGATGATTTATTCCTTTCTTGGTTCGGTGTAGGTGATGGGATACTAAGTATGAATCGGCATATCCGAGGCGCCGCTCTCAAGGTGTTCTATAGGGTGCGATTCATTGTCGAAGGTTCAAACGTTTCACATTCGCTTCCTTTATAGAAGATTTCTTCTCTCGTGTGGCACGGTTTATTCTATTCCTGTAATGTGAAATGTATGGCATTTTAAGGTGGGTGTCGACGTGAGATATAGACACGAACTTTTCTATTTCGTGATAGTGAGTTAAGCACTTCCTTTAACATGACCGGTAAGAATTTCAAGAATTTTAACCATGTTCGTAATCCCTCCCGAATTATACATAGGTGATCGCTATGTATAATTGGGGACCGTGACGCTTTGTTTGGTATAATCTAAATCTTGGTGTACTTATTCCTTGGTCACGAAATGTTACAAAAGTTCATGCTAAGTTTTGGTGCAATGGTTTATAAGATTTGCTAGGCCGACCAATTCTGCCAACATGGCCTATAGCTCGTTTGACCAAGATGTGTGAAACAATGATAACTTGGTTAGGAATGAAATGTTGAATTCGTGATTTTTGGCGAGTAACAGTTTGAGTTGGTCTTATCGGTATTGATAATAATACCTTCGCAATTTTTGGAATGTGGATTTTCTAAAACATCTCGTTGGGTGATACTAATTTGACAAAGAGATAAGTCAAACACCCATGATGACTTTCTCTTATCTTCAGAGAATTCTTTTCATTGTGACAAGATAGTTGATATCCTTAATGTTTCGGTGAAAGTGGTCATGGAGAGGACATAAATTAAGACAACACGATAAGGATAATTGATACATTGTAAGGAAAGGTTTAGTACATTAAAGTTACATAGAGGAGTACTTAAAGTAGATTCTCAAGACTACGACTTGGAAGTTTAAACTAAGCTTTATTACAACCAGCATCTCTAGCTAACTTAGTTTCTTCCATGGTGTCCATTGGGAGCCTAAACAATCTTTCACACTTTCTTCAGGAAATTGTTTTGACAGTTGTTGCCTTCATGCTGACCCTCCCTATCCGGGCACATGCTTTCGATGTGGTCTTTCTTTCCACATCCATGACTTGTCATTGTCTCCCAATAGAGTTGCTTACAATCTTCCATCTCATGCCCAATTCTTTTACAAATTCCACAAGGTATAGGGCATTTTCCATAGTGGTAATATGGGCATATATTACACTTGGTTTTGTCCCGCATACCTTACTTCCCGCTTGTTTTTAGTAGACTTATCTTCAGCCGTCCATTGACGCTTGCTTGATTGTTGCATTTGATCTTCCCCACCATCATATTCCCAGTTCATCTTGCTACCACAGTACCCCATCGCTTTGCCTTGGGGCGGTGACTCTGTCAGTCCAGAAGTCGCACCAGTAGCTCCTTGAGTGACAGTAGGCGCGAATGCAACAACGTTCTTCCGAGTTTTGGGAGAAAACCCCCAAAAGTATGCTTCGAGTTTCCTTTCCTCAGGTCCTATCATATCAGGACATAGTTGGGCCAGTTCGCGAAAGCGGTTGGTGTACTCCTCGAGGTCATTCCCTATCATAGTTAGTCCACAGAGCTCTTTTTCCATCATTCGCAGTTCATTCCTTGAGCAATATTCTGCAATCATCATTTTCTTCAGGGTGTCCCACTGAAGTGAGTAAGCAGCGTCTATTCCCACTAATCGGACATAAATGTCCCACCATGTGAGGGCTTGGTGTCGAAAGGTGCAAGTAGCATACTTGACCTTATAATTGTCCGCGCAACTCTGTTCGCGGAAAATTGTCTCTATCCTTTCTAGCCATTTTGCTAAACCTATGGTTCCTTCAATCCCCTCAAATGCTGGTGGTTCACAGTTCCTGAATTCTTGGTAAGAGAAATTTTGTGTTGTAGGCATCTTACTAACAACTTCTTCTCTATTCCCCTGGATGAGGTTGTTGATGTTGTGATTGGTGTGGTAGTTAGCAATTCTTGTAGCAACTGCTCGGTAACGGATTTCTCAATGGTGGTTGTGTTCATGTTCGCTTTATCGAAACATTTTCCTTCAACCACAAGAAATGACAACAATGAGTTTTATATGAGTGTGAGGACCATGGTGGGATTCATAAGGTTACAACGATACTACTTCTCAATCAAGTATTTTCTAGGTTGTATTGATCGGATATCACGTAGACTTAGTCTATTAAGATGATGTTAAGAAAGCGGAGATTGGTTGAAGTGAATTTAACATAAGGTTATAATCCACAAGAAGTTTTTTATTATGCATAGTCGTTCATCACAATAAGCTTGATTACATCTTAAGGAGATTCCTGGCTCATAGGGCCGATACATAGCATGCGTTCATTGACTCGCTCTAGTTCGTCATACAACAAAGCTACTACTAGCGTTTTTATTGAAATCACTCATTACAACGTCTACACAATTGCAAAGTGAAATTTAAGCACTTCCCGATGCTATCCCGGGTTGACTTTGTTGAGTTGCCTTCCATTCTTCTAACTCCCTGAGTTGGGCCTCCATTCTGGCAAACTTGTTGTTGGCCTCATTTGCCATACTCTCCATAGTACGTCTTTGAAATTCTACGACGCCTCCGGTATCCTGCCCCGCCATGTTATTGTAGTAACGGTCTCCAACCGTGTCACCGACTCTCAATCTCGTGAGACGCCCCGAGTGTCTCCGGTGTTTGTAGAGCACACCTTTCAATGTGGTCTTTGAGACATGCAATTACTTCGCTTAACTTCTCACGGGTTCCTCTATTGTTGTCCCAACATCGTTGTAGCATTCCTTGAGTGTTTCGCCAAGTGCTTGTAGGTCTTTCACCACTTCTTCAATCCCTTCAATCCTTTCTTCTGGTAATATCCCCAGGTGATCCGACATCTCTTCTATTTGTTCTTCATGACGTGTTATGCGTGCCATAATTGTGTCGAGAGTTGGTGGTCCAGCAGTGGCTGCTTCCGAAGTTCCTCCAACTTCGAATCCACTAAGAGATGGTGTACCAGAAGATGATGGTGATGATGCAGAAAGGCATATTTTCTTGCTAGTAGGTATCTCCCAACTGAGAAGTGGATCTCTTTGGTGTTTTGGTGAGAGTGTAGGAGTAGTGGAATTGGTAGGTACCAGATCGATAGTGGTGATGATTTGGAAGTGAGCAGTGAGTGTGGGTAGTACCTCCGATGAACTTGATACACTACTGCACGGGTTTCCGTGCCGAGTGAGTTGAGAAGGGGCCGGGATGCGCTCGCAGTGACAAACTTTCGTTGTGTCATCGCATCCACTGGAGTGAGGGAAGGCATGGTCTCGTGACAATACGGTGTATGTGTAAGTATATGTGAAAATATACTTATAATAGATATGAGGTAGTGAAATAGGTAATATGTCATGCGTCATGTCCAAATGAACTCTAATTAAAACGGCAAGTAAGGCAAGTGGCAACCGGTGGTCGAGAGTGATGTTTTGTAAAAGTAGTTATAGTTTAGGGTTTATATGTACCTAGTTCTCTATAACTTAGGCTCGATGCCAATCAGAACACCCCAAATTTGGTTTAGCGGAAGCATACGTGTTATTTGGGAGCGCTACGGAATTGGTGAATCATAACACAAGTAATAAAGAACACAATACATACTCCGTTTAATTTCATAAAATATTTTAAAACATTATCTTACAATATTGTTTAGATAAATGGGCACATCCCACAATTTTAGTGGTCCCAATATAAAAACATCGTTTTTGTGTAAAAGCACTTCTTTAGAAATTACTACTACCATTTATCCGCCTCTTGCCTTGCATCCATTATCACAACTAAGCACCCGAGAAAATATGTTAAAAGGTCACTAAAAGTGGTGAGTTCATAGGTTTAGATTTAAAATAGTAAGTTTGGACCAAAATCAAAGTCATATAATCATTACAACGATATAATGATATATGGATGAATGTCTATTACGTTAGCTCTAAGTTCATGCAACCGATACTACGACGCTTATGTATGCTAAATGATATCATACAATATATATAGGCCTTTATGCAGTGTTTTGTCCCACAACACTCGATTCCGACATGGTATACGTTTCGCCTTGGCCTAAGCATGGCCAACCGAACGGAGGAGTCACCCTCAATAGATCTATTTATAACATTCGCTTCCCAATGGGGAATTGACGGTTCATGAAAAAGGGCATTCTATAGGGACATAAGGGCTTAGGCTAAACCACGTAAAAGTAATCATGTAATAGTTCAGGTCCATAAAAAGGTTTTGCATATTTCTCACCCCAAAATGTATAAAACAGTTTATCAAGTAAAAGAGGGGCTATGAAGACTCACCTTAGCAAATGTGTAATCCAAGAGTGGGATTAGTGATTGTTGTGAAGCGGCACCGACACGCGACCTAGATAAGGAGGGCAATGTTTTAGTTCATTGTTTTAAGTATTGCTTACTCAAAATAGTTTAATTGTATTAAAACTAAACTTTAGTTTGTAAAAGTTATAAAATTGATTTTACTAGTAAGTATACGAAGTATATATATACTTTTCATGTTGACATTAATATGGTTTTAATATCCAAAGTTTGATATGAAAAATAATTATAATATTCCACTAGTAAGTATATAAATGTGTATATACTTATTTAAGTTGACACAAAATGGTATTGTCAAAATTATATATATATAATTGATTTATTTTCTAATTGTATTTAGAAAATATTCAAGTTACATTTGAAGACTTTCCAATTTAATATATGATAAAATGACATAGTGGTCTTTAGTTATTTATCAAAACTTGTTCTTAATATATATAGTTCTAAACGGGAAGTTTACTTGACATACATTTGTTTATCCGAGTACGTCGACATTCATTTTTATGTAACCTCTATTTTATTACATTTCAACATTTGTTCTCGTAGTACTTATCTAGCACTTGTTTGTGGGTATCAAGTCTTTGCATGTCCGACATTTCTAAAATATGTAACGAAGCGAGGTGAAAAGATAGACGGGACGGGTTTGCATGTTTGATATCCAAATAAGTTGTCTCGGTAGCACCTTATTCGAACACCCATAGTCGCTACCCATTTAACCATGGGTCGTGGTCCGATGTCATTAGTGGTAGGGTACGAGTTGGGCCTAGGCCCGAAATGATGTAAGAAATGGGTTTTGGTCCACTACTAGTTTAAGTGTTAGCTTGAGGAGTTGAGTGGGTCAGCGCCCAAAGATGGTTTAGGAATGTTTTGTACATGTGTTTGTCAAATTGTTAATCACAAAGTTGCTAACAAGCTTTTGGAGAACACGACACCTAACGAAATGTTTGAGTGATTGTCTTTGACACGGAAGTTCGACGTAAATGGTTTAGACCTCAAGGCAAAAACCGACTCTAGTACGATTTAGACTCGTGAAGTTGAGATCACTTGACATTAGTTTAGACTCTCTAGCATCATATTGGCCTATCAAAACAGTTTTGATACATAAAATTTGCACCACTGTGGTGATAGCCACAGTGGGTTGCTTCGACTCTACTGAATTCACATCGCCACACTGGAGAACTCCTACGGGTTAATTGATGGTTGCTATCGGTCTCAAGTGGGTTCATATTCACACTACATGCATGGCACCAACGGTTGGTGTGGTTAGGCAATGGTCGAGTACTACTCGACTTGGCTTTACCTCACTATGCAAGTTTCGAGCACCAATCACATAATACCAAAGTACATTTTCGTGTTCATTATCATTTAGCACAAGTATCTTTACAAAACTTAGCCCTTCCTAAGCTTCCTTTTCGACAGAAACCAAACCGACCCATTTTGCAACCGACGGCTTAAGTTCATGGTTACATAAGTCTTTACCAACACAAAGATTTTAACATCAAGAACACTTAGTTCATAGTCATATTATCCAACTTTTATAAAACTTAACTTCTAGTTTTCTTGGTTCATACCACTCGACCGAAACATGATTAACGACACAAATGAAAACTCAAATTTCAAACAACCAAACTCACAACTCGACTTGGAATCCAAGAATAAATAAAATCGACATGACCAAAACGTATCACAATTTCATTGATAAAATTTCTCCAACATAATATCATAAAAAGAACATAAAAACATTACATCAAGAAAGATTATTAACCTCGATTCGAAAATGATGGGTGAGGGACGAGAATGGCTTCGTGGGCTTCGAACCAAACAAGACTTGAGTTAGCTCCAACACACTTCCAATTGCAAAACCCCCAAATCAATTTTTGAAAACCCTAAGTTTCACAAACCCTAGTTTTTGGTAAAATTGATGAGGAACTGAGTTTGGGGCGTTTGCATCTCTACTAGAGATAAAGGAGTATCTTGGGAAGGAGCTTGACCATCTCTCTTCTTGGTGTTTTGATTGAAGTTTAATTTGGTTAACTTCCAAAACTAGGCGAATCTTGGATATTGGCTCGTGATAGATACAATGGAAGATATGCTTCTCTTGGATGATTTTATCTTGATTCTTCTTGGATTCGCTCAAGGGTAGCCGCGCATCAAGAAGAGGATTTGAGAGGCAAAACTTTCATGGTTTTGGTATGAGAGGAGAATATGATGGAAGAACATGTTGGGTTTTCCTCTTTGGGAGATTCGCCTACTATAGGCGCAGAGGTAGAGGGAGGTTGAAGAAGATTGATATCTTTTCTTTTCCCGGTTTTGTGTTTTGCTTTTGTCGTGAGTGGAGAGAAAGACAAAGAGATGATATATCTCACTTTTTAATAAAAGTTTTTATTTAAAATGGAAGTATAAATGTGTATATGTATATTACACTTAGGTATTAATTGTATTTGAGTCTTATAAGAGTTATTGTTTAAGTGCAAGTGTATTTATTATTTTTGTGTCCCGCATGAAATTATATTGTGACCAAAGTATCATTGTTTGATAACTTTTATAATGTAGTATCTTATTGTTACGTGTCTCGAAATGTTTTTATCTTTGTAATATTCCATATCACGGACATTTGTCATTTGTTTTATCAAGCCCTTATCATAGTGTCAGATGCGCTGCAAGATCGGTCATCGGGAAAACGAGATAACCTCTCGTCTTACAATTTAAATCATAAGACAAAAATGAAATATTCATAAAATGATATGAATGCAAAAGTGGTGCAATTACCTACTGTATGCGAGGTATCTACTCAAATGATCAGGCAAAGCTTATGCATGCTTAATGACTTATGCTTAGTAATAATAAATTACTAATTATTAGTTAAATTTTAGTGAAAATTTACCGTGTGTCACACCTACTTAGTTACTCATTGGTCAGACCTTTGGTAAATAAGTGGGAGGTCAAGATGGATCTTAGTCTTAATTAGTAATTAATTGGTTAGTTAAGTCTTTTAAGAATGTAATTATCGAAAATACTATAATTGAACTTTCTATGTTCTGAATAAATTGTGTTGTTGCAACATAATTCGTACACAAAAGTTTGTGTTTTCTTCAAACGACAAACTTAGTCTCTTTTCCTGGTAAGAAGAGTGAGACTTATTCATATCTTTTCTCCTTAGTTGACAACCTAAGATAAGATTAAAATTGTTAAACTCACTTATGATCTTTCATTACCCTTTTATGGTCTAGAAATAATTGAAAGATTAAATATTTTGTGTAACTAGAAAACATTTTGTCTATAGCTACCAAAATAAATGACATCTTGCACTTGTCACGATGTTTGACTTTAAACCGCAAAGAGTAAAGAAATCACTAGAATATTCGCTAGGTAATTTTCTTAGACTCTTATTATTCCTAAAGTGCTAAATACCCTTGGGACTTTGTAGACGATAAAGGAGGAATTGCATGCTAAATATTCAAGTTAATTGAAAGCATGAATGGCTAGTCCCTCATCTACATAAGTTGGACTTCATGTACTCTGTTCAATACCTAAGTACATTGCTACTCGTAGGCATTTGAAGAGAATAGGAAAGTGTATAAAATTGCTATATGCTTTCTACTGGCAATGTAACACTTACAATGTTGACAAATCCAGTGGGAGCATTGCATTTTATTACTGAAATAACATTCATGTAATGTTGTCAATTTCAATGGGAGCTACGAGATTTATTTCCTTGTTAGTCACCCATATCATTTCAAACTTGCTTTGAAATAATTCATTACTTTCCGAATATGAACGACCATTGCTTAAAGGAAAATTGCATTTTATTTTATAAGATAACACGTTGCCTTTCTGTTGTTGCTCTCTGAAGCGCTATCTATAAAATAATAATCCACAATTCCTTATTAGAGGTTGTGGTTCTAAAACTACTTGTAATATCTATGACATTATCATATTGTTTACACAATCAATCACATGTTGTTTGTTTTCAGAATATGATGTTATGCCTTAAACAAGTGGTAAAAATCTCAAAGTGTGTGCAAGGAACAACAATATTATTGGTATCTCTTGACCGCAAGGTAAGAAAACTAATAATTCTATTAGGACTTAAACATGTGAGATGTTTGTTGCCCTACTACATTCTAATAATAATTCTACTAGGATTTGAACACGCAAGATGTTTATTGCCCTACTACATTCAAATGTCATGATAAAGTAAATATACTTCAACATTTTGACTACATGTTTTAGGAAATATAATTATGTTTAAATGATAGTAATCATAATTCTGAAGTATAAAATTAACTTGAAATTACTACAGAACTCAAGAGTTTGCGTTCATGGTTACTTTTGTTAGTATAATTGTACTTACATGTTAAGACATAATTATAAGGTCCTTGAATTAATCAATTACTTATAACATAAAGTATATATAGTAAAATTGTTATGTCTTCTAATTAACACATAAACATGAGGCCTTTGAATTATTAAAAGACTTATAATGTATTATTGACATGTTATGTTTTCTTGTAAACACATGAACATATAATTCTTGAACAATTCTGTCTTTTTGTGAACACGTGAACATAAGGTTCTTGTATTATTCAAGGAATATACATTATAGCATGCACTTGGTTCATAAATACTTAATATGCAATTTGGCTCGACCCAATTGACAAGTATTTGGTCCAAAGAGAATTAAGTTATCTATAGAATTATGATATAGTCTCATAATTCTAATACTCATAGAATACCACATTATTATCGTATGTATAATGTATTGAAACAAACCTTATTCATATTGTTTGATTCATGATAGCTTTAATTGCTCTGCCTCCAAAGTATATCAAGGTTATAAAATTGCGTTTGTCGTGGATACACTCAATATAGTTCAAACCAAGAAGGTATTCAAGACAACTCATAACTGAAACCCCTAATCCCTTAGGGATTTTTGGTTTTTCCACTCAAACCAATCGAAGCCTAAACCCTTTTGGATTTTTGATTTTTCTACACTGCCTAACTTGAAGATTGTAGTTTTGGTGTTCTTCCTAGCTCGACGAAACACAAAACTGTTGCTAAAATTTTTGGTTAAAGAGTGATACAAAATTAGAGTTTTACGATAATCCCTAATTAGAGTTGTTGGAAGGAATTCCATTATGTCTTGATTTAAGTTCGGAGTTTTTTAAAATCTTATTAAGCATTTTATTAACAAATCTTGATATGAGAACTTAAAATGTATTTTGTGGTTCCCAATAAATAACAATTTATTGTTGCTTAAATACTCAAGATTTAGAGAATTGTCTCTACTTTCAAAAGTAAGTGGGAGCACATACAAATCTCAAGTTATTTGAGAACAAAATACTTAACCTTCTAAAATTCACTTATTAATGTCATACTAAGGTTAAACATGTAAATGTCTAATCAAGTATAATGTTACTCTCATTCATAAACCGCAAGGATGCCTCATCACTTGATTGATATTTTAATATCAATGCCGAGGATGTAAGTTAAGATTATTATAAATTAGCTAACTACTAAAATACATTATCACATCTTGAATCTGATAAATGTTTTTAAACTATGAATGATAAGATGCAGTCCTTAAAAAGCAAATCAAGTTTTAAGCTTGATTGTTATTTCGCCTAACAGTTAACCTACGAGGTTGGAATGAGTTTCTTTTGAAGAAAGGCTCACAAGGACAAAATTGTATACATATTAATGCATGACATTTAATAAGAAGTTTTTAATCATACTTAAGCAATTAACTGTGATTAGATTTTCTTATATATACACGCATTAATTATATAAAATAATTAATTGTCATACATGTTCCTTTAATGTGGAATATGGAAATTAAAATTTTATAACTCTTTCTTTATGATTACCTTTTGAGGACGGCATGTAATCAAAAGGGTTATGAATCTATATAATCTTTATGTAGTTTAAAATTTAAGCAATCCAAGTTTGGATTGGATCGTGCATCTAGGATCCGAGATTTTGAATTTAATTACAATATGATTTTGATTGAATTAAGATAACTCTTGAGTACATTTGACATTAAGTGGGAGCACTGTGATTTTCATTAAAATTTATATGTTCAAGATATCATTCCATTTAAGCTAGATATTAATCCTTAAGCTTGGAATGAAACTTCACCGATTTAGGGAATAAAACAAACAACCTTGAAATACATGTTATTTGGAATAAAAAATGCGGAAAATTAAGTCTAACACAAATGCAATATAATATTCAAAGCAAGTCTTAAATGGTATATTTCACTTGGAATAATTTATTACATGGATGGAAACCTTATGTTTTTAACTAAGGATTTAGATTTAAGATCATTTGAGGACAAAAATTTCTTTACATACTAAGGGATCAATATCCACCATTCATTTTTATTAGATCTAATGAATGAAATTAATCCCAACAATTAAAAAAACTCACTTTCTTCCTTTTTAAATATAAATATCTTTCAAATCGCCAATCGTCAAGTGAAAAAAATATATTCATGATGAAAGATTTAATTGTCTTTCTATAGATAGGCACTTTGATATACTTTCAACAAAAAAAATTACGTGTTTTTTTACGTTTTTTAAAGTTTTTTTTTGTTTTTTTACGTTACTGAAATTTGCGTGAAAAAATCATATATGATTTAACACTAATTTGAATATCACATGTGATATTAGTGTTAAATCATATATGATATGTATATCATATGTGATTTATCATATATGATTTAACACTAGTATCATATATGATATTACATATCATATGTGATTTAACACTAATATCACATGTGATTTTCAAATTACTGTTAAATCATATATGATATTTAATACAAATTCCAGTTTCGAAGAAAAACGAAAAAAAAAAGACGAAAAACGTGAAAAAACGATTTTTTTTCTTTTTTCGAAAGTATATCAAAGTGCTCGTCTATAGAAAGATAATTAAATGCTCGTCGCGATGGTGTAATTATTTTTGCTTAACGATTAACGGTTTAAGAGATATTTAAATTATAAAAAATAGGTGAAATAATATAATGTTTTTAATCTCAGCCATTGATTTCTTTTTAGATTAATGGTGACTCTCCTCAAGGATTTATCATGTATATATTATATTATGTATAGGACTGGTTGTTTCTTTTGTACAAGAGTAAGATGAGCTGACAACAACAATATCAAATTGAGAGTATTTAGATTATTGTTAATACCGATGTTTACGGATTATAAAACATAGTGTTGTATAAGTACAATGATGCTAGAGGATTATTAATACTAGTTAAAGTAGGATTTTATCTTTTATGATAAATCGCTAACTAGATATGCTCAACGAGAACATTGTTACATTACAACAGTTAACCTACGAGGTTGGAATGAGTTTCTTTTGAAGAAAGGCTCAAGGACAAATTGTATACATATTAATGCATGACATTTAATAAGAAGTTTTAATCATACTTAAGCAATTAATCGTGATTAGATTTTCTTATATATATACGCATTAATTATATAAAATAATTAATTGTCATACATGTTCCTTTAATGTGGAATATGGAAATTAAAATTTTATAACTCTTTCTTTATGATTACCTTTTAGGACCGGCATGTAATCAAAAGGGTTATGAATCTATATAATCTTTATGTAGTTTACAAAATTTAAGCAATCCAAGTTTGGATTGGATCGTGCATCTAGGATCCGAGATTTTGAATTTAATTACAATATGATTTTGATTGAATTAAGATAACTCTTGAGTACATTTGACATTGTGGGAAGCATCGTGATTTTCATTAAAATTTATATGTTCAAGATATCATTCCATTTAAGCTAGATATTAATCCTTAAGCTTGGAATGAAACTTCACTGGGATTTAGGGAATAAAACAAACAACCTTGAAATACATGTTATTTGGAATAAAAAAATGCGGAAAATTAAGTCTAACACAAATGCAATATAATATTCAAAGCAAGTCTTAAATGGTATATTTCACTTGGAATAATTTATTACATGGATGGAAACCTTATGTTTTTAACTAAGGATTTAGATTTAAGATCATTTGAGGACAAAAATTTCTTTACATACTAAGGGATCAATATCCACCATTCATTTTTATTAGATCTAATGAATGAAATTAATCCCAACAATTAAAAACTCACTTTCTTCCTTTTTAAATATAAATATCTTTCAATCGTCAATCGCCAAGTGAAAAAATATATTATTACGACGAGCATTTAATTGTCTTTCTATAGATAGCACTTTGATATACTTTCAACAAAAAATTACGTGTTTTTTACGCTTTTTAAAGTTTTTTTTTTTTTACGCCATCGAAATTTGCGTGAAAAATCATATATGATTTAACACTAATTTGAATATCACATGTGATATTAGTGTTAAATCATATATGATATGTATATCATATGTGATTTATCATATATGATTTAACACTAGTATCATATATGATATTACATATCATATGTGATTTAACACTAATATCACATGTGATTTTCAAATTACATTAAATCATATATGATATTTAATACAAATTCCAGCTTCAAGAAAAAACGAAAAAAAGAAAAACGTGAAAAACGATTTTTTCTTTTTTCAAAGTATATCAAAGTGCTCGCCATAGAAAGATAATTAAATGCTCGTCGCGATGGTGTAATTATTTTTGCTTAACGATTAACGGTTTAAGAGATATTTAAATTATAAAAAATAGGTGAAATAATATAATGTTTTTAATCTCAGCCATTGATTTCTTTTTAGATTAATGGTGACTCTCCTCAAGGATTTATCATGTATATATTATATTATGTATAGGACTGGTTGTTTCTTTTGTACAAGAGTAAGATGAGCTGACAACAACAATATCAAATTGAGAGTATTTAGATTATTGTTAATACCGATGTTTACGGATTATAAAACATAGTGTTGTATAAGTACAATGATGCTAGAGGATTATTAATACTAGTTAAAGTAGGATTTTATCTTTTATGATAAATCTGCTAACTAGATATGCTCAACGTAGAACATTGTTACATTACACATTAAGGAATAAGAATACTTTACATTTTAAGAAACTGTAAAGATGATTGTCAGTATATCTTTGACTTCTAATACCTCATGCAAGGTAGGGCGACATCGCCATACTATGACGCTTGCAATAGTATGAGCATATGAGATAAGATACTCATCTTATATTCAAATCCTTTACTACATGTGAAATTTGAAACAAGTATTCAAAGTTTACTCATGTAAGACTATTTAGTTTTTCTTGTAAAGAAAGGTTGAGAATGTTGAAAACATTAGACTTCAACTTACTAATTAGTCTCATGCATATCTCTTTTAGTATTTGGATAATTGGGATTGAAAGACAATTTTACTTTATGATGGATAAGATACTTGGTATTTGTTATTCATTCATATAATAATTGTTATCCTATATTTGCATGTTTAATCCTTGAATAATTTTATTGTCCTAAATATGTCCATTGTCGGTTAACAATATGGGAATATTGTTATGTAAGGCAAATGTGAGTGTTGGTTATAGTCTAACGAGAATGTGGATTGTTCCCGCCAAACTCATGTGTATTCACAAGGATGCATATTGATACCCCAACTTTCAAATATTTACTTTTAGATCCTTGTTATAAGTAAGTTTATTGAAAATGGTTTGTTAAAGTCGTCCTTAGACTTGAGATACAAGCAAGTTCTCATATGTGTGGATATCACTTTGTATGTATAAGCCAAACGTTGTCCCTAATAAGGTAGTTATAAAGCTATATTTTGGAGTGACGTGAAGCAAGATCCACAACACTTGTAGTCAATAAAGGATTTGTTACTCCACTTGATATGTGCAGAAGATACCATGGCGCCTCTCCGAAATTAATAAGACAATTTTTCACCGAATCAAAGGGTAATGCAAGATGATACTTGATTACATTTGGTATATCTAATTAAATTTTATAACGAGAATCTAAATGGTTAAACTATATGGAATGAGTTATAATCCATATCCATGGTTTAACAAAGATTCATAACAAAGGATGATTAAAGCAAGACATAAATGACCATGCATCGAAAGATTTTAAGAAACTATATCTCGTACACTTTTAGTTAATAGCGAGTGAGAGCGCTGCTAGGCGCCATCGTTGGTTTATGTGTTATCCGCTACTCCAAATCCCAAGAGGGAGTTGGATTATGGGAGTTGGTACATACGAAAACGACTAAAGTGTGTGAGCCTATGAGGGCACAACACGTTAAACACGAGTACGCTTTTATTACATTTAATACTTGAACTACTTGATCCGTCCATTTGACCCGTTATAGTCTAGGTCCGATTAACACATGTTTCGAGCCCCTAACCGGTTGCTTATGAGGAGTGCTTGGATCATTAATATGGACTAGATGAATTGTACAAGGATTAGAAAAGGGTAACTTGGTCACCAAGTTTGAAGCCCAAGTGTTAGGTTTATAGCTATATATACACCCATATGTGATCATAAATCCTAACAACATACTCCTAATCTCTCTACAAAAGATCGATCCATTCACTATCATATTAACGATTCAAACCCTAAGTCGCTTTAGGGTTCTTGATTTTGAGTCGCGACATATAAAGCCTTCAATCTTGCCTTTTCGATCCAAGATGAATTGAGGTTTGTTGGTATTGTGTCACTTTCGTTCTCGGCTCGAACAAGATGCTAAGGAAAGTGGTGTTTGTTTTTGGTTATTCTCGTAAAGTACAAGAAGTTCTCGATATACTTTTTCCGATATCGGACAAGTGTTTTATTGGTTCTTAGTTTTCGCACGATCTCGCACAACAAGGAGAAGGGTGTTCTAGGGTTGTTTGGTTCAGATAGTTCAAGTAAAGACAAAAGGTTATTTGGGTAAACGTTAATCCACTAGCTTTATCGGTGTATTCGTGGTTAAGTGTTGTGTGTAGACCTCAGAGGTATTCATTTTTAATACTTGGTTTCTTGTCGCTTAATACTAATGCTTAATTACGAGGTTAGTTTTCTTGATCCCTTTATTATTATTGTTTATTAATTATGTCTTAACTAATTGCATAATTTAGATCCATATTTCACTGCACTGTATTGTTAATTGGTTAACATGTTTTTAAAATCCCAACATTGGTGATTGGGGTGCTTACATGATATGGATTGTGAATTATGATATGATTGGGTGGTGTGAATTTTTTATGTTTAAATGGTTTGATGTTGGCGTTATGGTTATGCTTAGTTTCCATTAACTCGGAATCTTGATGTTGGCATGTATTCTGATTTGTAGTTCTTCAATCCATGTTTAAATGGTTTGATTTGTATTTTGATGTTATGTTTATGCTCGTGGTATGCTTGGTGTATCTAATTACTAGGTAATTCTTTTTGCCGCACGCCCAAGATAGTCTCATGTTCGCTTTCATGGTTGGGAAGATGTCTAATAAAAGTGGGTTTCAAATTCGACTTTGTGAGTCTTAAAGTATCCAAGATGTAAAAGCAAAGGGTCTTAATTTCTCATTTGGCCTATTACCTTTATTTGCATTCAAGGTGTAGTTATTCAGTTGATTCATATGGTTAAAACAAGCGCTTATTTTTGTTATATAACTCAACGAATATAGATCTAAAAGTAAAAAACAATAATTGTGAATGAGATGTGACAAAGGAAATGCATCATCTCCTCCTACATGCCGCACTATCAAACCCATTTTATGCCACTTCCAACAAGTCACCTTTTAACTATCCAAGTTCTCACTCAAGTTTTTTTGTTAAATAATAAGATTATCTTCTCATCCTCGAAAGGTACAAAACATGCAATAAGATTAACTTTGATGAAGTAAAAAGACCAAACATTTCTTTTATTTTACCCATAATCAAATCAAATCGCTTACTCGGCACTTATTCCAATCAAACAAACAAAACTTGAGGTTTAAGTTCAAGATATAAATCTCTAATTTCATATCACAATAACAACAAAGTTGGTTATAAACCTACATCAAGATTCGTAATAACCAAAAGATTTCATAATAGAGCAACAAAATATAAATTCCTTCGCTCATTTTGAGTCCGTATAAGAAGGAACAAAATGCATTATGTAGTTATAGCCATGCATGCACTGATGCACGTACGTGCAAATAACCAATAGCAATCTTCATTTCAAATGCAATCATACTAAAAGTAACCAAACTTTTTATATGTGTATATTCCAGCTCTACTTTATCACATCTAAAAGTATGAGTTAAAAATAAGTCAATATTTAGCTGTCCTTCAAATTTTGAGTAATTGTGCTACAACAATCTTCAAAAAAATAATAATTAGTAGTCCTTTGTAATCGAATGGAATAGCCTGAAAAAAAAGAGCATCGAGGGTATTGTAATGACATAAATAATCTCTCAAGTTAAGAGTGTATAATAATTACATCCGACAACAACCTCGAGCAACCCATCATAAGGATAAAGTTCCATGAGTTTGCGATTGGGTCAATTTTTCCCGAAAACCAATAAGACCTTTATAAAACCAAAACCGTGTTCATTTTGTATATAACTAAGGCATATTCAAACAACTTGATACATACCGCATCATCCGTTTGTAGGTTTGCCTATGTGATCCGAGACATCACACATCACTCAAGTTTATTAGTATCGAGACATCACACAACTCGCTCTTAATGCTCATAATCACATCCACCGAAAGAGTTTAATTTAATTAGTACTACAGATATGAACTAATTCTCATATTAAAGGCATATGGTCTATTTAAGGACTTAATCTAAATTAGCAACTTAAGCTAATTAAGTAAATTTACCATCTTCTTGATCAGTAGCTTAAAGCAATGGGCGAACTTGCAAAATTCATAACCATTTAAAATTGGACCGAACTGAGATCCATTAGCTTTAAATACGGCTAAATTAAGAAATTTGGTAGTTAAAAGCACATGAGTTAGAACCCTCAGATATTACATCAATGTGTTGCCTATTAATTTGTCATCATTGAAATAGATATCAAACACCTGTTGGCAATTTATCATAATCATCAAGCTCAAGAAAATGGAGGTAGAGTATATAATTAGTGTACTATACCCCGAATCTAATTATGCAAAAATTGTAAACGATCTCAATGAGTTCGAGCTAATTTATACTTGAGGCTTTGAGAGTTTGGGCGAATTAGTAGTAGGTTTTTTCCTTCTTGTCGATGCACCGCCTCTCGCTTTTTAAGAGAGGACTTTAACAATCACAATGTGTCATTTACCAATAAAACCATCCATTAACTATATGTGCCTTGTTGATGCAAAAGTTGGATCGCCTTGTTTGGAGCCCTGCCCTACACCAATTGAGAATCGTTGTTTGAGACCTGCGCACTAAGAGAAAAGACACCGTTAGGCTTATCGTGGGATTGTTTCCACGATTATCCTCCCGGCGTGAGTAAGTAACTGCTTAGGGTTCAAGGAGAGTTAGGGTTTGTAGATCGTACCTTAAACGAGGGATGTGATTCCCTTTATATACGCAAGGAATCCTTGTTGGTTCCGTGTTCCTCAACCTTCGCGTATCCCGCCTTAATCGGTGGGAATGATTATCTATCTATTTGAAAGATATCGGATATCTATTCTATCAATAGATCCGGCTTGGGCCTTCATGAGCCCAAACGTTAACTGCTTAGCCCAGCTCTGCACCGCCAAGTTAGTATTGTATTTTGTCGGGTCCACGATTCGAATATAGACTATACGTCATCATGTCCCCCAGCCTAGTATGCGCAGCATGCGTAACTCACCGATGCTAGACTAATTATCGATTCTATGAAAAATAAACGAAGCGTAGCAAGAAGCTAAAGAAAATATGCTCAGATACATTGTATCTAGCCATAAAAAGGAAACGGGCACCTCAGAATCGGGGAAAAGTTACTTGCACCCATGTCCCATCAAACAATCCCCACCACATATGTAGGGTTAGTGGAGTCCACGTGTCGATCATCGCGTGGAGGAAGAAGATTATATAACCCTTCACTTCATTTTCACCGCCTCAACACACAAGAAAAACTATCCGCCGTTAGCAAAGCTTCCAACACATCCAAGCCTTCGATCGAATACCCCTAGGTAATCGCTACCGCGCTTTGTTCTTGGTTATAACAATACCATGGTTAAGGAATTATTTGATTTTACATCCGACATAACGGAAGAGGAACTACAATAGTTTGCATCGGATTATTATATCCCTAGCGAAGACATCCGGAAGTTCCTACCGCGAATGCATCAATAGCGGATTTCCCGATGGGAAGATTGGTGTATACACGATTTTTGAATTCGCAAATCAACAAGATACCCATATCATTATTCTTAAGTGATGTATTAAATTATTACCGATTCACTTGTCCCGGTATGATCAGATAGGTGCGGCGAAATTAATTAATTTCGAGGTGAACTGCCACTTATTGGCCATAAACCCCACAATCCACCTGTTCCGGGCATTTTACCACACCACGTGGTCAAACGGGTGGGTTTCCTTCGCGAAGCGCCCGGGATCACTCCAATGCTACACGGAAAAGTTAGATGCGCTCAGAAATTGGAGGGAAACCTTTTTCTGGATTGACAACACTTGTTTTCCGTCTCATGTCGATTTTTACGCTAAGGGGACACTGCCAAAGGATGAGCGCCCCTCTCGATCATATAATGCGAGGATGCGAAACAATAAATGCAAACCGCATCCCTATAAGCTCCCACCCGAGGAGTTCTTGGTGCATATTGGCCTAAGCCACAACTATTTTGGCGCTCGTAAGAAGTTCCTATCTTCTTAGACGCCGATGGTCGTGGTGGGTGCTCATGCTGCACTCTGAATTACACATCGTAAGTTATTCACCGCTTGTTCTTCGTACTTGTTGTGAACTATGTGTATTTCTTTGTTGTGGCGCAGAGATGGACCTGCTCACATAAGAACCGACAAAGCCTATGGATGTAAGGTGGGAACTCAACCCCCAAGGAGGGAGAAGAGCCTGCTTGCTTGCGTCGCGGGCGCATCTTTAGCGATGGACCTAGGCGAGGCGGGTGAAAGTTCATCCGTGGCGCCCAAGCAACTCCCTTACGAGTATGCCGAGTACAACAAGATAGACACCTCCCGGCAACCGGGCGCCCATAGCGGCGAGCACGTGGAAGAAATAGATGAGGAAGAAGAGAGTCCCGAGTGAGCGCTAAAAGGAAGCGCTTAGCCGGGCGATGGCGCCACCTCCTCGGAAGAAGCGCCCAGCTATTTTAGTGTGAGTCATCTTCCGATGATGATGCGTCGCGCCCACCATCACCGACACATCCATTCCTCGTAAGTATCCTTGAAAGATTATGTATCAAAATACAAATGGATAGCACGAATAACCGTGATTATCTCATCGTGTTTGTAGGTTTGAACAATCCGCAGAGTCGCCCCAATCAAGTCCAATTGCATCGAATCATCTGGTCAAGAGCCAAAGCGCGAGCTCGAGACTGCTGGGATTCACCCATGGAACAACTGGTCGATGATCCGGTCTCACTTGCGACGCGGCTAAAGGTAAAGTACTCGGCGAGACTAGCCAAGGTGCGGAAAAGACCAACGAATTGCACTACTTGAGGCTCAATTGGCTAGTGCTAGAGGTGAAGCGAGAGACTCGGGTCATATGCTAAAAACTCGCCGAGGAGAAAATGGCACCGATGTGTCAAATAAATCAAGAGCGCAAGAGGGCATGAGCTATAAGTCTTCTTGTCTTTGGGCTATAAAATATTTGGAGAATGGCAAAGACGACCGACCTCCCAGCTTGAAGACTTTGGCGCCATCGTGAAAAGTGCTCGAAGCTCGGGAGGAGAAGTTTGCAAACTAAGCATAGAGTACGACGAGGAGTTATATCCGTAACTTCTCTCAACCATTGCCGAGCGCAGATGGCTCATAAGCCATGGACTCCGCCTTTGCGTGCAGTACCCTAGAGTCGCAAGAGGTGGTTGACACCTTCGGGATGTAGTTAAGTGTGCTGTTAGCGTGGGAAGTCGAAGCCATTGAGAAGTCGCAAGAGGTCGAGCTTCTAAAGGTACCCGCTGAGCGTGTACCTACTTATGATCACGAGGCTTATGACAACAGTCATTGCCATGAAGAAGATGAGGACTTGGAACTCCCAAGATTGCCGAACCGGAACGTGATCGTGACTATCCGATAAATGTAATTTTGCGGTCCGACTCTAGCCCGTCATCTCTCGGTGGAGAAGGCATTGCATGCATGCACTATTATCTTAGACCCGATGCATCCCAACCGCACGTTCCTCGTATTCACGCCGCCTAGAGATATCCTCGAACTGTTTGTCCCAGACGAGGAGGTCCCCTGAAACAAGTGTTGAAGCGCATGCGACGAGGCTTTCTTGAAAAGAAAGGTGTTAAGGGCAAGGTCAGAATGTGTGGCGTTACGCGGCGGCGCCTCCCTCGACCGGCGGGGTGCCGTGAGTGTTGCCACCGTAGCTCGTCGAGATCGGATTTGTTACTGTGAGCCGAATAGGATTGGGAATGATACTAGCCACGTGGGTAGTTCCTCCTTGAAGCGTAGTCATAGTTTTTAGATTGTCTCTTGTCAGAACTATCTTTGAGAAATAACTCGTAGTCATGAAATAAACCCCCTTTTGTTAAGTGTTTGTAAATATATTTTTCAATTTGTGATGTACACACTTATCTTGTTTGTCTTTGCGCAAAAGAAGTATTCGTTGTTACCTGCATATGCAAGTGTGAATAGTACAAAAAATTCATAATCATGTATGAAGATCCTAAGATACTAAAAAATTGTCAAGTATCATCATAATCGTGTATGTTAATGGTATGCAGCGTACTGTAAATACCAAATTAAGGAATCAAGTGTCTTGGTTCCAAAGTTGTTAAACGTGCACATGTGCATTATTGCGCATCCGTAAGGGGTGCGATTTAAGCTTATTCCAACGCCTTGAGAACAAGGTGTTTAACAAGGATACGTGATCCGGTGGCGATGGGTTTGGAACCCTCTTACTCAACAAGTTGTTTATTAGGTTAACTTATCCTTTTACCATCGTGGGTTTATATATTGCATGCACGCCATGTAGGCAAAATAAAAAAATGGTTAAGACATACAAGATATGGAAGTAACAAATTAAAGTGTGTCACGGAGTTAGCTAGAAACCGCAACGCTTTATTAATACTTGCAAGTGTTTGTGAAGAAATAAAAACATGATACTAAGGAAATAAAAAAAATACATAGTAGTGCGTTTGTCAGTAGCCATTTCTATAGGTAGCACCTCTTGAGATTGCAGATGTTCCATATGCGTGGCACCACGACCATCCAAGCCCGTAGCTTGTACGCTACTGCTCCTAGTGCTTCAAGAACCTCATAGGTCCCTCCCACTTCGGTCCAAGCTACTCGTGTCTTCTGCGTGGCTTGCATCATTAGCGCGATGATTTAAGTCACCGGTGCGAATGAGACACCTCTTACCTTAGCGTCATAGTATCCCTTCATTCTTGACTTCGATTTTTCTTCACGATAGTTGCTGCTCACGCCTTTCTTCCAGCAGATCTAGGTCAAGAGGCCGCTCTTCATCATTAGTTGCCACATTTACTTCAAAGAAGTGCGGATGGTTGGCATACCGATCTCGGCTGGTATGACGGCTTCTGTCCCGTAGACTAGAGAGAAGGGGGTATCTCCTGCTTGGTCTTGAACGAGGTGCGATGCGCCCACAAAACATGTGATAGCTCTTCCACCCATCTCCCTTTGTGCTTGTCCAGCGTGTTTTAATTCCTTCGCCTAAGCTTCGATTCGCCTGCTCCACTAGGCCATTGGTTTGTGGGTGTTTAATCGACGCAGTGTCAGGTGATGCTTAGCTTCACACCGATCCTTGAAGGGGTTGTCGCGCAATTGTTTTCCATTGTCCGAGATGATTTCCCGGGGAAGACCAAAGCGCATACAATGTTATCCCATCGAAGCGCTTCACCGGTTGCCGCTGATTGTTACCACCGCCTTTGCTTCAATCCACTTGGTGAAGTAGTCTATAGCGACTATGAGGAATTTTAATCCCCGCCATGACGTGAAAAGGGCTGCGATGTCAATACCCCACTTGTAGAATGGCCATGGTGATGTTATTGGCGTTAGCCATGCTTTGTGGTAGGCGCGGGATGGGCCTATGCACTTGGCAATCGTTACACTTCCGTATAAGTCCCGCGATCTCGGTGCATGGTAGGCCAATAGTATCCCGATCTCATGGCGCGCCACAACGGATCGTGGTCCCGAGTGCATCTTGCATGAACCTTCATGGATCTCTCGCGCACATAATTTGCCTGTAATGGGCCTACAATGAGCCATGGTTGTGAGGAAGGAGCGTCGGTGCATGTGATGTTGTCTCGATTTCAAATCTTTACCGTGCGCCGTATCCTCGCGAGCTTCCTTCGCCCCCGGTAGCATTCCTTTGTTCGTGAAGTCCATTATCGGTGTCATCCATGTAGGACCGCCCTCCTCTATGATTGTGGAGACTTCCATCTCTCGAGATAGACTTGCTTTTCGTGTTTCTACCGTAACTTGCTTTGATAGGTGTGCGAAGCTTGTCGAGGCAATCTTGCTTAGTGCATCCGCCTTGCGGTTTTCCCCTATAGGAACCTGTTTGATGGTGAACCTGTCAAAACCTTTGATCAGTGTCTTGGTCTTGGCAAGATACTGGATCATATTATCCTCCTTAGCCACGTATTCGCCCAACACGTGGTTGGCTACTAGCCGGGAATCCACGTTTGCTTCTAGGTTATGTACACCCATTCGAGCTGCAATGCGTAGTCCAAAAAGTAGAGTTTCGTACTCGCCTCATTGTTTGTCGTCAGAATTCAAAGCGCAGGCATAGGTGAATTCCATTCCTCTCGGATTTGTAAGGATAAGGCACGCCTCGAACCATCAATGCATGAGGATCCATCGTAAACAAGATCCATGGATCATGTTGTTCGCTTATTTGGTGTGGGTACCTTATTTGTTCGGCTTTTCAATGATGAAATCGCTGAAATCGCCTTTAATTTCCGCGTGGTCAGAGGAGATGTTGTGTTCGCCAAAGAATACACTCCACTTCGAGTCGGCACGATGCATCGGGTTTAGAGATGATCTGCTGATTGGTTGATCGGTGATTATCGCTGATCGGGTGCGCTGGAAATACTGCGTAGCCGTTTAGCGTTGAAACACCAATGCAAGAACCAATTTTTCCATGGCGGTGTAGTTCACCTCCGTCTTCTTTAGCGCTTTGCTTACAAAGTAGATAGGGGTTTGCACTGAATCCCTATCTTTTAGAAGTACTGCGCTGATTGCTCCATCAGTTGCGGACAAGTACATGATCCGTTCTTCCCAGTCGGGTGCGACGAGCGTTGGGAGTGTTGCCAGATGCTGTTTAAGCTGAGTGAAGGCTTCCTCTGCCTCCGTAGTCCACTTAAAATCACCCTTCTTTATGCACTTCTTGAGTGTTTTGAAAAGTGGTAACGATTTTTCTGCTGATTTAGATAGGAACCTGTTTAGGCCGGCCAACTTTTCGTTGAGAGATTGGACTTCCTTCAACGTGCGTGGTGAAGGAAGTTCGATGACCACTTTTGTCTTTTCTGGACATGGTTTTATACCGTCAGGTTCAATCAGGTATCCAAGGAACATGCCTTCAGTAGCGCCGAATGTGCACTTTTTGGGATTCAGCTTCATGTTTATCTCGTAGAGTTTTAAACGCCTCCTCAATGTCGCAGACAGCTCATCTTCAATATGGCTCTTGATGACTAGATCATCGACATAGACTTCTAGGTTGCGGCCCACCGCTTTTTAAACGTTATCCACCAACCGTTGATAGGTGGCACCGCTTTTCGTCGAAGGGCATTTTTTGTAACAAGAAATGCCTTGGCACGTGTGGAAGGCCGTCTTTTCTTCATCCTCTTTAGCCATCTCGAATTTGATGGTACCTTTGTACGCATCTAGGAAACACTTCAATGGATACCGCACAGACTCTATTTTCCAAGATCTACGGTAATGGATAGCGATCTTGTGGCACGCTTTGTTAAGATCAAGAAGTCAACACACATTCGCCACCACCGTCGCTTTTTAGACCATTATCGGGTTAGAAAGCCACCGTGGTAGTAGACTTCACGCATAACCCCGTGATCGACCAACTTGTGTACTTACGCCGGGATCGCCATGCGCGCTACGGGGCTTGGCCGCTTCTTCGGGCGGATAGGCGAGTACCATTGTCGGATTCGCAGGTTGTGTTACGTGATTGAGCGCAGGTACCCAGTCATGTGTTTTGGCTCCATGCAAAATGTCTAAGTTCTTTGCGAGGCGCACACACGGTGATTCGGCCGTTGTCCGATAGTGACCGATGGCTATTTCGCTCCGGTAGTGCGGGTGGATCGCTACTTTCAGATGTGGAATTCTGGTCGTCCGCTGTGCTGGGTTGGTGCCGTCTCGCATGCAATCGTGTTGCATTCTCTATGTGGTATAGTGGCGTTGTAAAGAGTAACAATACCACCTTCCACTGGGAACTTAAGCATCCCATGCGCTGTTGATGGCACTGCTCGCATAGCTGAAATTCCTGGTCTCCCAATGATGCCATTGTATGGCGAGGGAGATTTAATCACCATAAATTCCATCCGTGCCGCTATTGAGTGTTCTTCGTTTCAATGCCGACAGTAATCTTATTTGTCCCATAGGCCATATCTTCTCACTGTAAAACCGACCAACGATGTTCGACCGGGTTAGCTCGTTGCGATTTCAGACGCAATGCTTGAAACAGTGCTCATACATGATGTCGGCGAAGCTCCACCAAGAACATACATGCGGTGGATGTCGTGACCCCTCGCTTATCTCTATAGTAAGTGGTTCCACCACTGCGTTGTTCAGCGGTTAAGGTGCGGGAACGAGATTTTTCCCGTGAAAAACTCGGCTTACTTTCCGCTTTGGACCGCCGCCATGATTGTATCATGTAAATGGTGTCGGGCTTGTCTTTAGGCGCTTTTCTTATTGCCACTCTTACGCTTGTCCTTCCCTTCCTTGATATTCTTGACTAGATGGTCCAATCTACCTCTTTGACCATCTTGTCAATGAGTTGCGCAGATTGGACACATTCGTTAGTGGTGTGGCCCTTCTGCGCGCGATGGTAATCGCAGATCCACTCCCTACACGCCTATCCTCTGAGTGCGATTGTGGTGGTCTCGGAAGTTAGCGCCCTTTGTTGTAGTATTTCCTTTGGCGATTTGGTAAGCGGGGTATATTTGTCATTGTCGCGTCCATTCCCTTGGTTGCGATAATTCTGTTTCGATTACTATTCGTTCGTGGATTGTCTCCCGTGTTGTTCTGTGACCGGTAGTTTGAATAGCTTCTTCTTGCTATCCGCCGCAATGGCTTCTCCTTGTACAAAGGACCGTACGCTTATAACCTCATCGAAGGATCGGGGAATTTCGTCATTCAATCTTTTAATAAGTTCGGGTTGCCGATCCTGTTCATGAACCCCGAAATTTTGAGTACCGGGACATGCTTTGACTTGCATGCACTCATCCTTGAAGCGCTCCATAAAAGCACTTCAGGATTCCCTTGGCTGCTGTTTGACTCTAGCAAGTTCAATGGGGTTTTAGCGCACTTTTTCGTTGAGTAAAGTTTAGGCGAATGCCTTCCTCAACTCTTCAAAGCCATTGATGCTTCTGCGTGGAAGCTTGTTGAACCGCGCGCATTTCCCACCGTGTGGAATTGAACATGTGGCACCATACATGTGTGGCGCTTTTCAATGGTCACGGTGATTCAAAAATTTTTAGGTGATCGTCGTGGTCACCGCTCCATCATAGGTTTTAACATTAGTAGGCATGCGCTCTTTTGTTCTCTCGAGAAATCACCGATGCGTCTAGTGAACGATCTACCTTCCGACGGCGCCATGGGAGACATATCCTCCTCTTCTTGGTCACGGTTTTTCTTCGGATTTCCAATGTCCAATCTCACCGTCCTCGTTGTCGAGGAATTACTAGAGGATAGTTCTTCTCCTCCGGCGTTACCGACTGCCTCTCGAACTTGTGCTTGGGGACTCTCACTGGGAGTATCGCTCCCCAAGATATCTTGTATTCGCGGCTACCAAGTCTAGTGTGGACATTGGTGCGCCTCTCATCTTCCTCGCCGTCCCTAGGTCGTGAGTCGATGTGTCATCTTCCTCGACTCTCTTCCGATTCTATTGAACAGGGGGTCGGCGATTATCCCTCCCGCGCTCTCCTTCAAGACGCGGTGGAGATATCTCAAACTCTGTGTCAAAGTCGAGCCGAGCATGCGGAGCTTCGACCGGTCTTTCTTTGCTTCCTCTGCACGAGGATAGCTTAGGCTTCGTAGTTTTGAGAGACAAAACTACTTGGCTCTAATTCGGAACAACCCCTAGGATGGGGTATCCGCTTCTATCAACACGCCTTGTTCTTATCGGGTGCGTCAGCGCTTTGTGAAGTTAGCTTCAGCACCGATTGGAGTGGGGTAAAGGGAGCGCGCGGATCTCTCGACACGGTGGTGGTAGTTGTTGCCCGGGTTGTCCCGAGAGTGGTTCCACGGAGGAAGAATCAATCTGGCCCGATCCACGATTTTTAAAGACCGGTTGTCCCGGAGATATGCTTGGGGTTGATCCATTGTCGCCTTCTTTCCAAAGAAAGTCGATTGCGATCGCTTCGTCATTCTAGTTCTTGGTTCTTAGTGAATGGTCCCACGGATGGCGCCACTTGTTGATGCAAAAGTTGGACGTTCCTTGTTTGGAGCTCGGTTCCTACACCAATTGAGAATCGTTGCTTGAGACCGCGCACTAAGAGACAAAAGACACCGTTAGGCTTAACGTGGGATTGTTTCCACGATTATCCTCCCGTGAGAGTAAGTAATCGGTTTAGGTTCAAGGAGAGTTAGGGTTTGTAGATCGTACCTTAAACGAGGATGTGATTCCCTTTATATACGAAGGAATCCTTGTTGGTTCCGTGTTCCTCAACCTTCGCGTATCCCGCCTTAATCGGTTGGGAATGATTATCTATCTATTTGAAAGATATCGGATATCTAATCTATCAATAGATCCGCTTGGGCCTTCATGAGCCCAAACGTTTAATCCGCTAGCCCGCTTCGTCCGGGCCAAGTTAGTATTGGACTTTAGTCGGGTCCACGACCCGAATATAGACTATACGTCATCATGCCTGTTTGCTGTGTTGCAACTTGCAAGAGTAATTTCATCCCATAATGCTACATAGCACACCTGCATGGCTGCATGAACCTACCATATGAGATTATTAAAAGTAAGAGCATATGCATCCAATTAAGTTTATATTACATTTGAAAATGCAGACCTTGCGCTTTTGAAAGTTTGCGTAAAGCTTTTATTTTCGTTTGATATTATTAAACGTCTACTCTCAGTGAAGAAACTACAATGTGCACATGTAGTTTCATTCAACCTGTAATATCAGTTATTGTTAAATTATGTTTACAGTGTTCGTTTGCAAGTATGAAAAAGAAAGCTGAGGATTCATGAAGAAAAAGGACTTTGAAGAAATACTAAGAGACTGATGTGTTTCAAGATTTTATTATGTATTTGTAGGAATCATTGTAACCAATTCCCATATGTCATCACTTGGAGGGAGATTGTTAGAAATATAAAAGTGGCGACATTACGGGATTGGACTAGTAACGTAGCTAGCTAGACACGCAAGGACTAATGTTGTAAATGTGTAATAGTTAGACTTTGATGAGCCTATAATTAAATACAACTCAAAGCTCCACTTGAGAGGTGTGTACGTGTAAGACTTTCATTTATCAATAAAACATATCATTCTCACACATCCTCTCTACTCTGTCTCTCTCTAGAAATCACTATGTCGAATTTGGTGTTCTTTGATCAACCTAGACCTCTCGATCATACTTAAATCTTGATGCTAATGATTCATGTGTAAACCCCCATGCGCAAAAGAGACTTATAACTAGTATCAAATTCAGAAGATTTACAAAAGAAATTAAGAGCTAGCGTACCCCATCATTTAATTCCTTATGGCTTTATGTACCGTATAGCGTTTTTGATAACTATACCAAGATTAAAAAGGACGCCAAAAGGACATCCCTTAACGTATTTCATCTTAACAATCAACTACATAATGCATAAAGTGTAACTACACAGGTTCTCATCGACATAATAAAATACCACTAAGCATCCTATAGCTCTTTTTCGGCTCTATACACTATAGGCAACGTCATCTCTTAGGCTAATTAACACGTTCATTCTCTATAAAAGAGTAAAGGGTTTACTGAACGTGTAACTTTGTAAGACAATCTAAATGGTGAAAACTTATTATTCAAGGATATGATATATAATTATATATGAATAATGTGGTTGTTGGCTTGTTGCGATAATACGTATCCTAGTTGAAACTTTTAGATGAATACATCATGTAAAAATTTTGATTACATTTGCACACACTCACTTTAATATATGATGCACAAATAGAGTGCGGAAAACACAAGTGTTTGGCTTGTGAATAAAGTAATCAAGAAAGTTGACATAAAACTGTTTGCATGATCCATGCAACACAAACATTCCCTTTACTCCCACATGACATAATACATACCTAATACTTATATAAATTTGAGATTAAATTCTCCTCGGTTCTTTTTCTCACATGAATCATGCTTTCTATCAAAATTGCTATATACGTTGTGCTCAAAAAATTATACAGTACAACTAAACATAGCACAAGTGTTATATATGTTGGAGGCCGTACGTATGTTTCTCAATAAGATATTGTCAACTTTTTCTTGTTTATGTCATTTTTTGCAAATTGCAATATATAAACTAAACAGCTAGTTCTTAAATGGGTTAAAAAGGCTTTAACTTTTATGTTTGTTACTGTATTTTAGGGTTATATATATTTGGCAAAAATCGTTTGGCAACTTCAAACTAGTTATAGTCAGAAACTGTATCGATCTAAAGCTTATTGTGTAAAGCTCCTTGAAGCGGCTTATGAATTACCAGTAATAACTTAATTAAGGCGTATCACACAACAAACCATCACATGTGAGAAACAAATTCAAGATCTTGTTAGTCATCGGCGCCTGTTCTTATGATGTATCTTACCTTGCAAGAATTTCTCTTCCAAAATTTCCATATTGAAATATTTGGCATAACCCCGAAGGCCAGTATGTGCTAAAAAAACCTACAAGACCGATTAATCACTTCCTAGAAGCTAATCGGGCGCCAACTTTTTTGATTTTTGTAAATAGGTCAACCTTGGTCAATGGCGGTCAAAAACCGCGCGCCAATGGTGGTCAAACTTACAGAAAATCTGCAAATCTTGCAGGAAATACCAAAAACTCATCGTAAATTTGTTTTAATCACTTATAGTCGCTGTTTATATCTATTACAAGTTGTCTTTTAAGGAAAATCTTGCCGGAAATACCCAAAACTTGCTGGAAATACCTAAAACTTGCCGGAAATGCCAATCCAATTAATCGCCGATTAATCACGCCTAGACCGATTACAAGCTACAAGAAGGTCGATCGACCGACTACCGATTCGCAATTTTGCAACCTTGAAGTTTCGTATAAAGGAATACATTTGTGCATAAAGATATACGCTATCTGTATTGATGAATCAATGTAGTTGACTATAGCTACAAACAA
This sequence comes from Chrysanthemum lavandulifolium, assembly GCA_022545495.1. Lineage (NCBI taxonomy): Eukaryota > Viridiplantae > Streptophyta > Magnoliopsida > Asterales > Asteraceae > Chrysanthemum > Chrysanthemum lavandulifolium. The sequence goes on from CM040243.1 coordinate 51,480,320, forward strand.
CAATGTGTTAGTCTATAATTGTATGCTTCACAATTTGTATAAGATTATATTAATCTGGTAACGAAAATACAGGGTATGTTTGCTATTCTTTTCACCACTATCAGAAAAAGAAACGATTATAGGAGTAATAATTAGGCGAATGATTGAAAAAAGTATCATCTTATGTCACTTTTTTGTGGGTAGCGAACAAATTTTTTTTTTGTGGGTCTTCTTCTTCAAATTCATCCTTTTAGGGTAATAAACCTCAGTTTCTGACTATATCTCACTTCTATAAGTTGCAAGCTCCATCTTTATTCCTAAAGCAAACCAACTAAGAGAGAGAATATCTGGAAAGACCGAAAGAGCAAGAAGATGATGAAAATGATCAAAGGGATTGCACTATTGGTGTTTATAGGGTACCTTTTCCTATGGGTGATCACACCTACTAAGGTTTTAAGACAGAGTGGCTAGTTAAGGTTAAAGCCCAGACCACTTCTACTTACTTTGGAGATCAAGGTTTGATTCTACCTAGTTTTGCAACTACTATATATACCACTTTTTCATTCGATTTGTAAATTAACATAGCTCGTTTGTAACTTTGCACAAGCTTAACTTAAAAAGTTTGATTTTTGAGCTAAAAGATTTAATTTGTTTTCACGTATTTTTGTTTGCTTGTTCTTAGATTAAAATCATTACGTATATCAACTGATATACATAATGATTTTAATCTAATAACAATATGATAATACATTTAAACATTCCTGCAAGACTTCAAGGTATTTGAAAATAACACACATTTTAGGTACTTCAAGTAAGATACATTGTTCTACATAACAGGTATTCATATCGAGTCTCATTTTACTAGCTAGCTTTTTGGTTATCATGATATTAAAATGAATAAAAAGTACATATTACTTACATCTTTATAATTTTTTTCTTCTAGTTGTTCTTATTTTCCATTGAATATATATTTTGTTTAGGTACAACGATATTGCTATACACATTCCCGGTTTTGTTCATGCCGTTTTGGCAAGTGTTTATATACATGTAAAGAATAAATCAAACCAAAACCGCAACAAAGGGTATAATAGTCATTTCAGTTGAATATTTATGTTCAATTTCATTATTCCAAGATACTAAGCCTTATTTTGTATTCAAAATTTTAGGAAAAAAGAAGCTACCAACGATAAGCTGAGTATATGGAAAAGGCCAATGATCATCAAAGGTCTGGGGATAGTCTCAAAAACCGAGCTTGCTTTCCTTTTAATGTTCATCGCTCTTCTTGTCTGGTCCTTTGTGACATATCTACATGTTAGTTTCGCAAGAATCACCCCTAAATCAGCAGCAAAAAAGGGAGAGGAAGTGTACGTGAATTGATTTCTCTCTTTAGCTCTTTATTATTTGACTTTACATCGCATTTTATATCACTTTATTTATTCGAGATTGTTTTGTTACACAGGTGGGAATCAAAGTTGAATTCAGTGGCTGTACGGTTTGGGCTAATTGGTAATTTGTGTCTAGCATTTCTGTTTTTCCCAGTGACTCGAGGCTCTTCTATATTGTCGTTATTTGGGCTCACATCCGAGGCTAGCATCAAGTATCATGTATGGCTCGGGCATATCGTTATGATTCTCTTCTCTTCACATGGCATTTGTTACATTATTTACTGGATCGCAACTAGCCAAACATCAGAGGTATTTTCTTTCCTTTATATCTCATTTTATATGTTTTCTAAGATCCAAATATGTAGGTTTACAAAATATCAAAACGTAAACGCCTAGATTACGTTAGCTCACAAAATATATTTGGACAATGATAAGTTAAAGTGCATGATGAGTAGAATATATTCCACTTAAAAAAGTAAACTTTTATGATGGTCTAAAATTATAGACCAATCGGTCAAATATCTCCCACAAACAAAATCCCTTTATGGTGGAAATTTATTCATATCATGGCATAATGACAACTTTGATATCTAGACGCATTAGTTACAGTAAAATAAAATGTCAATTGTATCATGAAACTATCATATCATGATACTGTTATATACAGTATAATCGAATTATGTTTGATGGTGACTTTAGATGTTGAAATGGGCAAACACCGGCATATCAAATGTAGCCGGAGAGTTGGCTTTAGTAGCAGGATTGATTATGTGGGGCGACAACGTTTCCTAGAATTAGGCGTTAAAAGATGTTTGAGGTTTTCTTCTATACTCACCACTTGTCGACATCCTCTTCATGGTGTTCTTCCTTATGGTGTTCTTTGTGCTCCATGTTGGCATATCTTATGCCTCCATAATGCTTCCTGGATTCTACCTCTTCATGATTGATCGATTTTAAGATTCTTACAATCAAAGGAAATGTTCGTTTGATTTCTTCTCGTGTTCTTCCTTGTGAAACTCTCGAGCTCAACTTCTCCAAAAGCCAAGGTACTATTGAGCACACAAATATTTAACATAAAAAAATTAAGTGATAATTAATGTTTAACAAGATTTTCTTTTATAGGTTTGAGTTTTACACCAACTAGCATCATATTCATTAATGTTCCCATCATTTCAAAGGCTCAATGGCATCCGTATACAATTAGTTCAAGTAGTAATTTGGAGCCTGAAAAGCTAAGTGTTATGATCAAAGGTGAAGGAAGTTGGTCTAAGCTCTACCAAATGTTATCATCCCCAAATCCTGTTGACCAACTTGACATGTTCATTGAAGGACCTTATGGACCTGCCTCGACCAACTTTCTAAGGTAAAATGTTCATAAGAACGATAACTGCTAGGTGTCTTGGTTAGGTTTATTTGTGTATGCTAAATCTACTTATTGTTTCAGGCACGATATGCTAGTGATGGTGAGCGGAGGAAGTGGGATCACACCCTTTATTTCGATATTTAGGGAACTAGTTTTTACTACAGAGACCCTAAAATGCAAAGCTCCTAAAATTCTCTTGATAAGTGCATTTAAAGACTCTTCTGATATTACCATGCTTGAATTGCTCTTGCCATCATCTGGTGCACCAATAGAATTTACAAAACTTGATCTCCACATCGAGGCGTATGTGACAAGAGAGAACCAACCTGTGGCCAATGTTAAAAAATCAATAAGAACCATTTGGCTCAAAGCAAACCCCTCTGACGCTCCCATAACCCCTATTTTAGGACAGAATGGTTGGTTATGGCTTGCTGCAATTATTTCATGTTCTTTTGTGATTTTCCTTTTGTCTATGGGACTTTTAACGCAGTTCTACATCTACCATGTTGATAAAAACACGAACAAAGTGTACTCATTTGCGTCAAGAGCCGTCCTAAATATGTTGCTCATTTGCATCTCAATAATGGTAACATGTAGTATTGGTTTTGGTGGAATAAAAGAAAAATGCAATGGATTCAAAGCAAATTCAAAACATGGAGGGTGTGACATCGGTTAACTCACTTAATTCGTGGTTTTATAATGCGGATAGAGAGCTCGAAAGTGTTCCCCAACAGTCACTCCTCCAATCCACAAACGTGCATTATGGTGAAAGACCGGATCTAAAGAGTAAGCACATCTCCAACTTTCTTTAAATGACATAGTGATCTTATATTTTAAACCAAATACAAGAGAAAACTAATAAATTTAAATTCTTTTTCTTCTTGTAGGAATGTTGTCTGAGCAAAAGAATCCAGTGTTGGAGTTCTTGTTTGTGGGCCAAAGAAGATGAGGCATGAGGTTGCAAACATATGTTCATCTAGATTGGCTTCAAACTTGCATTTTGAGTCCATCAGTTTTAGCTGGTGATTTGATTTATCAACTTACCAAAAATGGCGTGAAACAGAATTCTTTTTCGTGTCATTGACAACCACAGTCATTTTAACATTTCAAAGTTAAAGGGTTCGATTGCACTTATGATTAGGGGTCTCAAAGCTAGAAATCTATGTTTGTGTGTATATGTGTATACGAATCGGAGAGAAGGTGTAAATCATCCTTTTGTTTTAACATTTTGATGGAATTAATCATAAACCATACATTCCATTTTGATGGAATTAATTATAAACCACACATGCATGCACAATATATCCTTTTGGGCATAGAGTGGCGGACCCGGTCGAAATCCCAAGTGGTTTCTTAACTAATTAGTCGAATGAGAAAATCAACAGGCGAACAAGTCAAATGGATCGGGTCGGTTTGGACCCAATTTAACACAAGTTTATCGAATCATCATATGTTTATATTATATAAATCGTCAAAATTCATACATGTAAATCTTGAAGATTTGATAACTTGCAGATACTTTGAATTTATTGTTGCTACTGTGATACTTAGTCAAAGGAATACTCTGTATGTTTAAAAGGTACTACATCTGTTAAGATAATGACTAAAATAAATATGACTGGTTCCCAAAAGATAGAATCGACTGCTTTGGTACAGTAGCTTTGTATTAATAATTTTCTTTAACATGCAATTATTCACCATTAAAAAGATATATATGCAATCCCTTGTATTAGTTGTATTTTCATGTAGGAGTTGTTTTATTAGTTACATTAATTGTAGGTGTTAATGACACAATTACACACTGTTCTAAAAGACTCATGAATGCCCGCAAAACCCTCACAAAGACGCGTGAGGGCGATCACGACGCCACGCCATATCGCCACGCCTTTATTACACATGTTTTTGTAAACTCGATATAAATTAATTAGACTAAAATACATTGGTCCTTAAACTTGGCAAGACGCACCGCGATGGGACAAAACTCGGCCTTTTCATCGTCGGGGGTCCCTATTTCAAGGTTTATTCTCGCTACAGGTCCTTTGACCATATTGCCGTTAGTCAATGACATCTTATGGCGTTAGATTTGTCTTTTGTCCAAGGGCACTTTTGTCATTTTACCACTGTCCATTAATTACCGTGCCAGCCCACTTGTTTAACCAGAGACGCTACAGTAAAACCTCGCTAATAAAAGGGACATTTTATCACCACTCATCCTTTATCTTTCTTAACAACTAAAATTTTATCTTCTTCACCGACGGTAAAATCTGAAAAATGGTGGTGTGTTCATGCAACAGAAGGGTCGTCATTAGAACCTGCTGGAACAACACGAACCCCGGCAGGAGGTTATATGCATGTCCAAGACAGGTTGGGACACTTAATTTTATTTCATATTAAAGTTGGCATGTAGTGGTTTACCTTAAAATGTGTTGATTATGATAGTATATATGTTTTATTATAATTGTGATTTTATACAAGTGGGTTTAGTTGGTGTTTATGAGGCAGCGATGCTAACATTTTGATTATCAATTATAGGCTACAAAGATGTCCATTCATTGGGTGGTACGATCCACCCATCCAAAGAGAGCAAGAGATGTGATCATCTACTTGCAGAGAACAATCTACTGTGAATGAGGCGGCATTACAAGAATACGGCCGCCTCATTTACTGAGACTATGGAGGCGGTCAGCCGGTGGCCCGAGCAAGCGAGCTAGAGGTCGCTCACCAAGCGCCTTGGCCGATCTCCTTGTTGAGAAGGAGAAAGTTTGTCGTCTCGGGAACTTTTGTGTGTTGTCTTGGATGGTCATCTTCTTGTTTTTCTATGGTTGTTCTATAGGGTTTAGATAGGTCTTGGTTTTAGTGTTTTGAATCGGTGGTGGATGGTCTAGTTGTGTTTAAGAAGTTTTGAAATACGTTGACTAAGAATAGTCTTTTGGTGTATAATGTTTGGTCCTTGTACAATGTTAATATATTTCTTTTATGCTTTGGTCCTTATCTTGTCTTTTGCTTTACTAGTAGGTCCGTTGCCCCAAAATGTATATATCACTTGCCACACAAATGGTCAAACTCATAATGAGATCGAGTTTCAAAGATGGATGAATGATGAGGATGGATGAGCAGACACCAATTTCGAGTATCAACATAAACTTGATATGGTGTTGTTCATCCATCTTTCATCCTTCATTCACATTTGTGATGATAGAATAACCGTATCCAACTCAAACCCATATTCAAGTATCAAAGATGGATGAATGATCTCGGATGGATGAACAGACACCACTTTTGAGTATCAACATAAACTTGATATGGTGTTGTTCATCCATCTTTGATCCTTCATTCCTGTTTGTGATGATAGAATAACCGTATCCAACTCAAAACCCATATCCAACTTCAACAGATCCTAGATTCATAGACATATGAAGTCTCAAAGATGGATGTATGGCACCACTTTTAAGTATCAACATAAACTTGATATGGTGTTGCTCATCCATCTTTGATCCTTCATTAGTGTTTGTGATAATAGAATAATAGTAACCAACTCAAAACACAAATCCAAGTTCAACAGATCCAAGATTCATAGACGTATGAAGTCTCAAGGATGGGTGAACTGACACCATTTCTGAGTATCAACATAAACTTGATATGGTGTTGTTCATCCATCTTTGATCCTTCATTAGTGTTTGTGATAATAGAATAACAGTATCCAACTCAAAAAGCGGATGTATGAAGACTCTATAAAACAATACAATAAAAACACAATTAAACCCATACACTAACATGACATGATTTCATACATAACGCAAATGGATATATTTCAAATGCATAAAATTTTGTAGTCTACAAAGTTCGAAACATACATTGTTTAAACACGACAAATAATGTTTAGGGAATACATATTCAATGGATAACATTGGCTTTCATATGCTTAAACAAAGATTTTTTGTGGTGAAGAAAGCTTTGTTGCTATAATCTTGGTCTTAGTCCAAAATTATTTTGGAGACCCACCGACAAGATCAACTTGACTTCAGATTGAGACCGGACCACACTTGGTTGATCATTACCTTCATAGTTGTCACCTATAACCTTTGCCTTCTTATTTGCGGTAACTTTTGGTGAGATGAACTGTTTTTGAGAATATTGTGTAGTGCCTTGACTTCTGTTACACCTCCTTGCCCAAGACATGTTTTCTTGTTGTGTCCAAGATTGCCACAAATACCACAAACCACACTCTTACTAGATTGTGACAAGTTCTTGGTTTTTCACTATTATCATTTTCATTAAAAGCCACGGTTCTTTTCTTTTCGTAGCCTACCTAATGGTTTATGATGTTTAGGTGGAAGAATGGTTGTAGGCACCTGTGACTTATACCAATGCTCATAACCATTTATTGGCTGGATGTGGTGTTTGTAAGTTTCTTCCCAAGTCTTAAGCAAGTAACATGGATGCACCCATGATTCAACAGATCCTATTTGCATTCCATTCAACCTCATACACCGGTGGGTAGCAACAACATCTTTACATGGCATACTTGTAAGCTCCCATCTTCTACATGTACAAGCCCTAGCTTCAACATTCACAATACACTTGTCTCCCTATCCACTGACCTCATACTTTTCTCCTTCAACCCGTAAAGCAGTGTACTTATAAGCCTCTTTCTTGATTACATCTAACATGAGTGTTGCCTTTGGTGTTAATGGTCCGGCACACTTTTGAATCACATTCACAACGTTCACTATTCTTTTCATCTGATGCTCTCTAATGTATTCCAAAGCAAGAATGATGGGTTGGTGCCTACCTCCCACTAGTTTCCCATTAAACACCTCACACATGTTATTAAGTAGCACATCGAATGAGCCCTCCTACAACATGTTTGGTTAGGTACCTTAAAATGTCGTACAACAAAAGATGTACAAGTAGACATAGATTTGGTTAGGTACACGAAAATGCGACCTTGACCAATGGGTTGGTATCTTACTTAACCAAGCATGGGCGGGTTCGCTAAACCTCTTGAATGCCGGCATGGCTCCCTCAAAGTGTTGGACGGTTGTTCTTCTGCACATCTCCACAAATGTTCCTTGTATGCTTTAGCATTCCATTGCAATTTCATATTATCATGGATGTGCTTCAAACAATATACGTGTTCAACACTGGGAAAACTTACGCTAATTTGGAATGATACCCTGCACAAATAAACATCAATTCCTTACTAATAAAACTTGCATTTAACAAAAATACAAGTGAATCTAATCAACTAAATGGTAAAACCATCTTTTGTCATCATTGATAAAAGTGTAGTTTGAGTTTGGTTGCAAGTCAAGATCATCTCTTAGACATTCAAGAAAACCAAATCCATGAGTTTTGCTTTAAACACGCAACCGCGTAGGCTAAAGGGTATATTCCATTGTTCTTTGTCTATACCGACTCTGTAAGTCGGCCAGAAAAGGATCCTCATAAAAGCACCATCTAACCCCAACAACTCTCTTTGACAAGCTTTATATCCTTCCTTCAAAGCGCCTAAGCATACATACATTCTCTTGAAAACTATGGTTGGACTTGTTGCATCATTGCTGGTTTGTACACTTATCCTAACTGTTGTATCCAGGTTAGTTTTACGCAACTCTTCAACATAGTCTCTTAAAAGGGTGTATTGTCGCTATGATCACCCCTAATCTCATTTTACGCCTTGTTTTTGCCCTTAATGCTTTTTGCATAGACACACGAACTTCAAACTTTTCTCGAAATTGGTCTTGAGCAATACGATTGGAATATCTGGATTGACTTGAACTTGGTCAACTATTTGCTTCGAAAGAAACTTGTAGTCACAAGCTTTAATCTCTCTTGATTGCAAACATTGGTGTTCATCCCTGAAAGTTCGAACAATCCATACATCTTTATCTGTATTTTTGGCTACATACAACAACCATGGACAATTTGTTGCTTGCTCCTTGCGTGTTCGCAAATATACATCCCTACCAAGGCCTCTAGTTATCGGACCATTTTTCCCCTTTGACCTTCGGTTATTCCACAAACAGGTATTTGTCCGAGACACCTAACCCTAATTCTCTGTTTGTCATTCTTAATTAGTTGCAATTTCCTCCTAGTCTTTATTGAAAGCATGTAGATCCTATCTTTCACTTCTTTGCGGTTACAAAACTTTGACCACGAGAAAAAAATATTTTGTCCTCTGTTTGTCTTGCCTCACTTAACTTTTGTTTCTTGTATGCCCTTAATTTGTTCCTCCTAATAACATACTCATCCTCATTCTCGAACCACTTGCAAAATCATTATCATCTAATGATCTAACTCATTTTCTTAAAAAATCATGTGGTACCGGTGGTGGTACCTATAGATGGTAAATCAGTAGTCTCGGTCACTTTGAGCAGTTAACATCAAAATCGGGCTCCTCAAAAGTATTAGCCTCATCGACAACGTGTTTCCATCACCGGTGTTCTCAATATCATCATCGCCACTCATATAAGTGTATGTCTCACTCACATTGTCATCACTTAAAGCTTCATCGATTTCACACACCGCATGATTTACCTTTTGGATATGATCCACGAGATTAGATGTTTCCTCCTCATGATGACCTAACTCTTGATCATTTTGACATACCTTATCAAGACTATCTATTTGGATATGCTCAACATGTTTATCTATATCTTGGTTGACATCACCTACAACATCTTGATCGACAGACTCTCTGAGATGGAAACAAGGGTTGTGTTTACGGCATCGACTAGATTGTACCAAAGTATTGACTTCCAAAGGTTGATGTAACCTCACATATATCCACTACAATGATTTATTAACAACGTTTTCTAAGAACAATTTGTTTGAGAAATATGAAACAATAGCAAGAGTTGCCTTTTTCTTTGTTGCATCCGCCTCACCATAATCGTCTAATTGACTTTGGTGACATTTGATCAACATCCAATGTTATCTTACCATTTTCAACATAAACCTCTATCATCTTATGGTCATCAACAAGATCTTTCAATATTTCTAAATTAGCACTCTCACTTAAGCTATACAAACCATCATCTAAATTACTACCAGGCTTAACAAAGTAATAGAATTTTTTAAACCAAGCTTCATAACCCAATTCATACATAAGAACATCCAACTCTTCAACTGACACACTATCAACATCAACCAAATCAACTAAAGTTTCCATACCTCCAACGTATATTCTACCGGGCGATTTAAAGACACCATTGTGATGAACCCTCATGCTAAACATATTAGATCTACCACCGAAAACATGTCCATATATGTTTAAAGCATTCTAAAACTTAATTGGGAAACAATAAATACCCAATTACAAATTTCAATGACTATTAAAAAAAAAAAAACAAGATCAGTATTTCTTCTTAGCAGTCGTATAGGGACGGTATCATCAATTGGATAACTGGATGTCTTCTTACTTTCCATAGAGTAAAGTCCATGTTTCGGTTTTATGATTGATAAGCAGGGGTTTTGTGACTTGCAATTAGGGTTTGTGAATTCGATAATTCTTGTAACGAAAGTTCTTGGACGAATAATAATAGAGACTATGTGTTTATTGGGCGGGAAGAGGTTACATTACATGTGGCAATAATTAAGAAATTTTAATTGAAATATGGAATTGACAAAAGTGCCCTTGGAGAAAAGACAAATCTAACGCCATAAGATGTCCTTGACTAACGGCAATATGGTCAAAGGACCTGTAGCGAGTATAAACCTTGAAATAGGGACCCCCAACGATGAAAAGGCCGAGTTTTGTCCCATCGCGATGCGTCTTGCCAAGTTTAGGGACCAACAGTGTATTTTAGTCTATTAATTATGATATAAAGATATATAAATATTTCATACTTTTTGCCGCCTTATAAACGCAAAAGCTTCGCCTTAGCCGCAAAGGCATAAGGCTTGGTCATGCCGCCATGCCACGCCTCACGCTATTTATAACCTTGCAATTACATAATAAGTAAGTGTGTAAACTTAAAAAATATTTTAAAACTTTTATTTTGGGAATGTCCCAAATGTTTTGTAATGTACTAGAGATATGTTTGTCCATACAAATTTAGACCTTAACATGACACAAATTTTGAGTTTAGCGAAAATAAAGCGGCAAAAGGTTTTGTTAGTTTTAGAAGAAAGAAAATGTTTTTGTTGTTTAAAAATAAAGAAAAAAATATGACCCGACCGGGTTTATCAAATCAATTCGACCCGTGTCAATTAAAAATCATCGGTTCAATCTTGTTCTCAAATAAGTAAAAACCCGACTACATCCGGCCCGGTCTTCTAACCGGTTCAACCAGCCGGGTCGACCCGGGTTTTAAAACATTGGTTTTATATTTCTCTTTTCTCTCAAAATGGTCATCTTCTACATACCAACCTCATATCCACCAGCCATGGCATGTTGGAATTTTCAGAGAACAACTTTACAAACTTCACGTTTTTCACCTTAGGTTCTCACAAGGTGGTTCTTAACCTAAATCTAAGGTAGGTCGTCCGAAAAACAGTACAACGATTCTAAAGGATTTTTGTTTCTAAGGTGGTTCCTGGGCTGCACCTTACTAAAGGGTGGGTCTGCCTCTACCGGTTCTCGATTCAACTGATCGGGTCGACCCGGGTTTTAAACCATTGGTTTTATATTTTCTCTCTTCTCTCAAAATGGTCATCTTCTACATACCAACCTCAGAAACCACATGTGACAACTAACATTTTCAGGTTAACATTTATCCATTAACTTGAATATTTTATTCTAAACACGTGAATATTTGACTTTAAGTATAACCGTTATGTTATCCCATGACACTGAGAAACATCTTTGAATGTAATCCATCACTATACTAAGTTTAGTCTACGTTAAACAAGTACATTATTACTCATGAGCATGTTTTATAAATCATATGCATTCGGTTTTACAAGTGTTACATAAATCATCCAAGTCTTACATTATGTTTCATGCATGCATCCAATATAAGCCAACAACCTTCACCACCTTTGCTACTATGTATAACACTTATGATAATTCAAAAACTAACTTTTCCCTCCCCATTTTAATAGTCCAAAACCGACCAAGCCATAATAGGAAGTTCAACACACACTTTTCATCTTGTAACACTCATATTACCCGAACTATGTCGAAATAAGAACTAGCAAACTATGAAAAGCAATCCCCCCCCCTTCACCTTTCATGTACACCACTCAAGAGATTCGTGTGACCCTATTTCCCCTTTTGATCTTGCACCACCTTGTAACACCAAAGAACACTCTTGACCATTCCAAAAATGCCACTATAAAATGAGGTAACTAGCAACTATTTTCACACACCAATAACACACAAACTCACTCACTTTTATCTCTATATTTTTGGCAGCAACAATATTCACACAAGGATATTTAGGTGTTGGTAAAGTTTGGTTAAGATTTTACATAAAAGGGTTGCAAGAAAACTAGGGTTTGGTTTTCAAACTAAGGGTTTTTTAAGGATTCTTGGTTAGTTCTTGTTAGGAATTAGAAAATTCAGTCGTTAAAGAGTCGGTCACCTCAAGTATATGTATTCGTTAGAAAGCTCGTGAGTCGTAGTCTAGTTATATTATTAAGTTGTTTGTCTTGTAACACCGTGGAGGACAGACGGGTCTTCTGTATGCATGATCCACACCCGTAGGTGGCGTTTGTTTGTAAGAAACTATAAATACCTCTACCTCCCAAGGTAGAGGGTTGGGCTCAATACCATTTTCTTTGTTTCACATAGTTCCCAACTCTCTTCCCTTTCTCTCTCTAGAACTTTCTTTCTCTAAACATACTTGAACGCCCCACATGTTTATGGTTTAGTGTGTTTGTGAAATCCTATATCTTACAATTGGTATCAAGAGCCATGGTTTGATCACTCATCTTTCATGCTCTTTGTTTTGGTGGATTTCATAAGGTTTTTGGGGTATTAAGTGTTTAGAAGAGTTTGATTCATTTGGACAAATTTTAGTGTTAAAGTTTGAATTTTGCTTGTACTTTTGTGTTTAGGATCATCATATGTGTTTATGTTTTGAATTGGAAGGCTTAAATCATTGTGGTTTGGTTGTTTGGATTGATAAAGTGGTTATTTTTGAACTTTGTACTAAGCGAGTTGATTCTCGGATATTTAGTTCTTCAAAGCGAGTTGCTTTGTTCTTGGATCGAGTTGATATATGCGACTTGGCTATTTAGCGAGTTAAGCTTTTAGCGACTTGGTGGTTAAGCGAGTTGTGTCATTTGCGACTTGCTATTAAGCGAGTTGATTCTAAAGCGACTTGTTTCTTTAAGCGAGTTGATTGTGTTGCATGTTGATACTAAAGCGAGTTGGCTATTTAGCGACTTGTTTCATCAAGCGAGTTGATTGTGTTGCGAGTTGATACTAATGCGACTTGGCTATTTAGCGAGTTGATTCCTTAGCGACTTGTTCCTTTGAGCGAGTTGGTTGTTAGCGAGTTGATCACTAAGCGAGTTGAGTGTTTAGCTACTTGTCTATTTAGACTTGTTACTTCTTCGTGATACATTCTTACGGTTGTTCTTTTGGTTTAGTAAAATCCGTGAAAGAATCAATTTCCGGTTTAATCAAAGAATAGTAAAATCCGTAGAACTTGTAATCATGGCAAACATCGTTCCTACTATTTCTTCCGTAGGCGAGGGCGTTCAAGCGGGGTCGATACACGTCCACCTATGCTTGATGTAGGCGATTATGACTCATGGGCACAACGAATCCGATTGTCTTGTTTGGGAAAAGAAAGCGGAGTCAACATTCTCAAGTCAATCGATGAAGGACCTTATCAAATTGAGACTACTAGAGACTTAATTGATACAATTGCGGATGGAACAATGATCTATGGAATAGACGGACCAAAGGCGTATGATGAGCTCGATGATAAGGAGAAAAAGAGATTCGATGCGATATCGTGGCTTCTAACATTATACTTCAAAGTCTTCCAAAAGACATCTACAAGCTTATTAATCACAACATGAAGCAAAGGATGTATGGGATAATGTCAAGATGCTTCTTTATGGTTACGAATTAACTATGGAAGATGAGAATCACAACTCTATGATGAATTTGAGCACTTCAAGATGAAACCAGGATGAGAGTGTCTATGAGTATTACGTGAGATTCCACAAGCTTGTTAATGACATGAGGAACATCGAATGACTATGCCAAACATTCGGTTGAACTCAAAGTTTGTGAACAACATGAATCCCGAATGGCACAAGTTTGTCACCTCGTGAAACTAACCAAAGGATTGAAGAATACGAACTATGAGCAACTCTATGCTTTCCTTCTTCGAATGAGAGACATGCTATGTTTGAAAAAGGATTCTTGATCGGTTCAAAACCAACCGTGGAGAGACAAGCTCATCAAATGATTCAACCGCCTTCTACTCAAACATTGGAATTACCACCAAATCATCTCAAGTTATACCCATGGGTAATGGTAATCACAAACTCATTCCCAATCCAATGTTCAAACAAGTCGATGTTGATGCACACGTGGAAACTTCATTAATCAACGGCTCTCATGATTAGTCAAAACATGAACTCTCCCACACACCAACAACAACCTCGAACAACATCCAATCCACACAATCAAGCCACCGCCGAGATGGGAAGGTTATGGTACAACCAGTTCAAGAAAGGCGGTATGAACAAGGGAGAGGTGGGCGGTAGAGGATATGTGGCAAATCGAATAGGGAAGGAATGGAAATCAAGGACAAGCAAAGCCGATCAAATGCTACAAGCAGTAGCGGTGAGGACACATTGCAAGGAACCGCACATCTCCAACGTCCTCGAATCTTGAGTACTTGAGGATAAGATGTTGCTTGTTCAAGCTCGGGATAATGGAGCCGCTTTGGATGAAGAGGAGTTATTGTTTCTTCTTGAAGGAATGCCAAGACTTATGATGCGATGTTGATGAATAGCCAATTCAAAATATGGGTCATAATCATCGAATGCCTTCCAAGTCATCGATCGTGATGCATACGACTCAAGTCGATGATGAACCCTCTGCACAAACAATTTTCATGGCTAGCATATCTCCAATGGTCTCTCCTAAGGTCTCATCACCACACAAGTCTGGTCCATCCAAAGAATCAATCATCTCGTAGGTATTAAAACTATATGATGATGTTGAGGTGCGAAAGATGCATAATGAAGTACAATCTCTTGAGACTTATGAATCGATATTGATGATGAGGATAATAGCAATATTGTCCCATATGATCAATATGTGAAACAAGGTGAAAGTGAGGTTGTACCGAGCGATGCATCTTCCACAGTCAATAATGATTATGTCTTTGATGAATATACTGCATGCACCCCTAATGATTCTGTTATCTCTGAACTAAATACCTATAAAGAACAAGTTGCTATTTATGAACAGCGTGCTAAGTTTGAGTTAACCACACGTGAGCAGGAAATGGATAACCAAATGCGTACAATTATTCGAAAAAGTAATTTTAGAGAAGAAGTATTAAAACAAGAGTTAAACTCCTTACAAGAAAAGCTTTCTATAAGCGCTAAGCAAAACAAGAACTTCAAGAAAATGTTAAAATGCTTAAGCAAGAATTCAATGCTAAGGAATCAAAACTTTTGAATGATTTTTCCAATCTAAAAACTTTGAAAACAAGCTTGAAAATAAGTTGTACATACAAGGAATACCATTCGATCGCTTCACAAGATCACTAAGCATAGAGTCTTAAGCGATAAGCATAGCATTCCCTTGTTGAGGAACCAAATCAGAGGTCATTAAAATGCTAGAACCGCTCATAAGGTAATCTATGATGGCAATGAAATCCTTAAGCCTAGACAAAACCTAGTTGTGTTGAGTGCGGAGGAAGATAAGAAATCGATGAGGTCACTAGGAGAAAATGGATAAGAAACTCAACAATCCTTCATGTAAAGAGAAAACATAATTATCAAACCCCATGACTACAAAAGGAAAATTGGATTTCCTTGAACATGTTTAAGCCTCAAACATTGTTAACACCCGAACAAGTGTTCGGAAAAGGATCTAGATAAAAAAGCGAGAGAATCTTGTTGTAACAAACCCCTCTTAGGAAAATGCCTTCGACCATCGTGTATCCTCCTAATACACCAATGCATCTAGTCCCTAGAACTATTGTCACTAAAAGCAAGACCTTAATCGGTCAATATGTCATCTTCCAATTATTTGTTGACTTTGAGAAAACTTGTAAGAAAAGGATCACACCCTTGGGATAATGAGAAGGAAAGGGTTTTGAGCAAACTAAAGAATGCTATTTAACCGAGGTCATGCCTTTATTTAAACAACTAAAAGATCAATTTGAGAGTCTTAAAGGGGATGGATTCGGATATTAAAGAAATGGAAAAGGAATTTGATGCAATGATAGTTGAGGTTCTGACTATGAGCATGAATTAAAATATAATGAGATTGAAAGGAAGAACTTGCACACATTAAATGAGAATCTTATTTTCGAATGTATTGCTCAAGATGTGTTTTACATCGCTACGAATCACTCCATTATCGCTTCTCGATTTCATGAATTATCTATTGCATTAAAAGTATCTCATGATCGTGTCATTGAGCTTGAAAACAAAACTCATAACTTAGTGTGAAAATTGATCGAGATGATCACGATAATTTGGTAAAACATCTTTCTAAACTAGAAGTTGAACATTTTGATTTGCAACTAAAATATCAACATCTTAAAGAAAATGTTAAAACCTCAAATATCAAGACATCCTCAGATGGTCCAGAGTTTGATGCAGTTTTTCAGATAAATAAATGTGATGAACAGATTCAAGCTCATTGTTGCACGATCAGAAAATTAAAAGCCCAAATTTCTCAATTAAAGGGTGAAAAGAACAATGTGACTGGCTCCCAAATGCCTCCTCCTTTAGACTCTCAGTATTCTCAAACTTTTCATCTTCAACAGTTAGTAAATGCTTTATAAAAGGAAAACGAGAACTTTCTAGAAGAAAATGAAAAAGTTAAACGTCACTTTAAAGAGTTATATGATTCAATGAAAGTCACTCGTGACAAAAACAACGAAAAAATAACTTCTTTACAAAAGGAAATTGAGAATCGAGGGTCGGGAAAAGGAAGCGCCACTTGTCTTTAATGAGAATGTCGCTTCAAAGTCATCCTCGATCGCAAATATACTATGATATTAAATATATTCCTCCTCATCTTAGGAATAATGAACTTGTGTTTCATAACTACTATGCTCACCTTAAGGATAGTCTAGAATGTCTCCGTGAGATTGTGGAGGAGGATTACCTAAATAAGCCTCTTGATAGAGAAATTAGGTTTGCGTGCATTCGGGCCAAACGATCTCGGGAAGCGCTAGAATGCTTAATTGCAACATGTCCTAAACCCTTAGGTGCGAAAGGTAAAGTCTGTGATGCCTCGTTCTATGCCTAGTGCCAAGCATACAAACCATTCTATACCCGGTTTTAAGAAAGTGAACACTAATGTGCCTTCGACTAGTTCGATCCTTGCACATCTAGTTCGGGAATGCAAAGGTAGATCAACCAACTAATGTTCCCATAATTCCTCTATAGGAGTAACTAGTGACATTAAAGCAAGCGGTCAAAGCCTCCTTGCAATACCAAGCAAGATAGGACCTCATGAAGCTAAGAATGCACACCGGAAGAGTAGAAGACCAACCTAGGAACTTTAAGTTTGAGTTGAATAAAACGAATTGTGTTGATTCTAGTATTAGCCATAGGCGTCTTGTAATTAATTCAATTCTAATACTATCTACAAACCATGTAATGATGTGCTTGAATTACATTGCTAATCATGAATGTGGTGTGAATGTTTTGTCTAATGTTGTCAATTGCCCGTGAAAATTGTTAATGCTAAAATCATGCTAAGAAGGCTAAAAGGCAAAGACGAAAGAAAGTTAGAAAATAGTGGAAACCCACAGGAAGAACATTTAGTAAGATAGGTTATCAATGGATACCTTCTGGCCATAAGACTAATCAGTTATGCCCTCAATCTACTAAGAAAATGCCCACTAGAAAATGGATGCCTACTGGTAGAACCATTCCCTTAAGAAGTGAACACACTTTAAATAGGTTGAATATTGACATTAGCACTGCATCTATTTCTGATGATTCTATTGTTTCTACTCCTGATGTGGGTGTTCCAATCACTGTTACTAACCAAGTGGAACCCATTATTGCATGGGGTTCCCAATTATCCGATTATCCATTCTTGTCGTGTTCAACCGCAGATCGTTCAAATCGTTCGTGGTACTGGACTCAGTCGTTCCAAGCATATGATTTGGAGACCGATCGCGGCTCATGAACTTCGTGAGCAAATTCATCGGGACTGTTAGATTCGGGAATGATCATTTCGGTGCAATTATGGGTTATGGAGATTATGTTGTTGGTGATAGTGTTATCTCCAGGGTATATTATGTGGAAGGCCTGGGTCATAACCTGTTCTCTGTTGGTCAATTCTGTGACTCTGATCTAGAAGTAGCCTTCAGAAAACATACTTGTTTCATTAGAGAACTTGATGGTAAGGAACTTTTAAGAGGAACACATGGTTCAAATCTATACACCATCTCTATCGAAGATATGATGAAGTCTTCTCCAATTTGCTTGTTGTCAAAGGCTTCGAAAACAAAGTCATGGTTATGGCATCGTCGTCTCAATCACTTGAACTTCGGCGCCATCAATGATCTCTCCATAAAGGACTTAGTTGTAGGTTTACCTAGACTGAAGTATGAAAAGGATCATCTTTGTTCAGCATGCCAATTGGGAAAAAGCAAGAAGTATGCCCATAAACCCAAACCTACAAACTCAATTACAGAAGTTCTTCATACCATTCACATGGATTTATGTGGACCAATGAGAGTGCGAATATCTTTGGGAAGAAATATGTGTTAGTTGTGGTTGATGATTACTCTAGATTCACAGGTCAAGTTCTTAAGGACAAAGGATGAAACTCCGGATATCATCATCAAACTCATCAAACAATGCAGTTCGACTTAACAAAACCGCGAGAATCATCCGAGCAGACAATGGAACCGGGTTTGTTAACAAACAACTTAGTGAGTTTTATGAAAGTGTTGGAATCGGTCATCAAAGAAGCGTTCCACCTAACTCCTCAACGAGCAGTGTAGTTGAAAGACAATTTGAACTCTTGTGGAAGCCGCAAGAACAATGCTAATTTACTCAAAGGTTCTAATGTTTCTCTGGGCTGAAGCCATTGCCACTGCATGCTATACAAAATCAATCCCTAATTCACACTGCTCATGGAAAAATTCCATATGAACTTGTCCACAATAGAAAACCTAATCTCTCATTCCTTCGTGTGTTTGGTGCATTGTGCTATCCAACTAATGAGGGCCAAGACTTAGGCAAGCTTAAAGCTAAAGCAGACATTGGAGTATTTGTAGGATATGCACCAAACAAAAAGGGATACCGAATCTACAACAAAAGAACCCGAAATATCATGGAAACTATTCACGTTACGTTTGATGAGCTGACCGGTCAAATGGCTCCTGGACAATCCAGTTCTGGACCCGCACTTCAAAACATTCCCATTGGTTCTCCCTTGTACCAAATCCTCTCACAGACTCCATATGTACCTCCATCGAAGATGATTTAATAAAATTGTTTGATCCAATGTTCGATGAACACTATGAACCAAATCTTGATGAAATGTCAAATCCATCTACTGAGGCTGCTCTATCCCCGTGAATAAAGTTAACCTTCGGTTTCTATGGCTAAGTCAAGAAGCGCTTGTCGCCGATCACTGTCTCATCAACAAATCATCAATCATCGGGTGTACACAATGATAATGTTCTGTCACATTACATGATGATGAAAATTTTTGCTCCTCCGTAAGATGAACCCTTTGAAAACATATTTGCTCACGAGTCATCATCGAACCATCTTCTTCGAGAGATTTCAACTCGCTACTTGGTTCTTTAACAACAACCACATGAACACCTTAGAAAATGGACACATGATCATCCATTGGACAACATTATTGGAAACCTTTCCCATCCAAGATCCACACGGAAACGACTTGCAACCGATGCCTTATGGTGCTTCTTCAACTCGTACTCTCTAAGGTCGAACCAAAGATGTTAAAGCGCCATGAATGAAGACAATGGTTCAATGCCATGCAAGAAGAAATTCATGAGTTTGATCGACTTGATGTATGCGAATTAGTACCGCTCCAGTTGTGCTATGATCATTGCTCTAAAGTGGATCTTCAAAGTGAAGCTTGATGAGCATGGCGATGTATTAAAGAACAAGGCTAGATTGGTTGCAAAAGGATACCGTCGGGAGGAAGGTATTGACTTTGAAGAATCATTTGCTCTCGTGGCACGCATCAAGGCAATCGAATCTTCTTGGCTAATCTTGCAAGTAAGAACATGGTAGTCTATCGATGGATGTAAAGACGGCATTTCTTAATGGAGATCTTAAAGAAGTCGTATCGTCGACCAACCCTGAAGGCTTTGTGAATCCGAGCATCCTACTCATGTTTATCGTTTGAAGAAGGCTCTTTACGGTTTGAAGCAAGCTCCGAGGCATGGTATGATACGCTATCAAAGTTTCTTCTATCTCTGGATTTTGCAAAGGAGCGATTGATCCGACATTGTTCACCGTGAAGTCAGCAAACATTTAATTCACGTTCAAATATATGTTGATGATATCATATTTGCCTCGATCGACCCCAATGAATGTGATCGTTTTTCAAATGAAATGGGTTCCAAATATCAAATGTCAATGATGGGACAAATGTCATTTTTCTTGGGATTACAAATTTCACAAAGTCCCGGAGGCATTTTTATAAATCAATCTAAATATGCTAATGAGATTTTAAAGAAATTTTGATTTGATTCTAGTGACCCTGTTTACACTCCCATGATTGAGCGTACTAAACTGGATGTGGACCACTCAAGGATCATGGTAGACCAAACGAAATATCGTAGTATGATTGGATCCCCGATGTACCTTACGACCCGAGAGACCGATATTACATTCGTTGTATGCATGTGTGCTAGATACCGTGCTAAGCCTACCAAAAGCACCTTGAAGCGGTTAAGCGGGTCTTTCGGTACCTCAAGGTCCATCAACATGGGACTTTGGAACCCGAAGGACTCCGGTATGTCACTAACAACATATGCGGATGCGGATCATGCGTGGTGTCAAGATACCCGTCGAAATGCGTGGAGGTGCTCGGTTTTGGGTGATAAGCTTGTGAGTTGGTCGTCAAAGAAGCAAATGAGTACTTATTTCTCTACAGAGGTGAATACATAGCCATGTCATCTGTTGTGCTCAAATCCTATGGATGAGATCTCAATTAACCGACTATGGCTTTGAATTCAACAAAATCCTCTGCATCTTGTGATAATAAAGTGCTATTGCTCTCATGCAACAACGTTCAGACTCAAGAGCTAAGCATATCGACATTCGACATCATTTCATCGGGAACAAGTGGAAAAAGGTGTGGTGGAACTCTATTTTGTGAGGACTCAATACCAATTAGCGAGACATCTTCACCAAAGCTCTTCCTAGAGAACGTTTGAGTTTATCCTTCCACGTCTTGGTCTAAAGAGTTTACAACGGAAACACTTAAGCGTCTTCAAGAGGAAGACGAGGAGTAAAGGTCTATACTCATCTATCTCTTGTATATATTTATTCAAAAAGTAAAATACAAAACTTGAAAAACCCACAAAAGAAAATATAAAAATATAAAATTCTCAAAATCCATAAAATTATAAAATCTTGAAAAATTCCAAAATATTGTTATTTTGTCATGTTTTTCCTTATTCGATATCATTTACGGACTTTGTGTTGACATTCAAAGAACGTCACGGGTCTTTAGATGTTCTTCAATGTACATAGTTAAAAAAAAAAAAAAAAAAAAAAAAAAAAAAAAAAAAGCGGAGAAAAATGGTGGTTTACTATCATTTCAGCAAGAACCCGCTCTAAAAAGTAAAGAATGATCCATGCTTTATCTTATTTTTCAAATCTCATGCTCGATTCTTAAAACAAATGTTTTCATCTAAAAGACAAATGTTTATCCTTCCAAATATTTTTCCGTCTAATGATTCTTCCGAAAATATTTGCCATCTAATGAAAACTAAATTGCTTTGAAAATACCTCGTACTTTATCACGTGTAAATCATTTGTGCTTTTAATCATCAAAATCTCTATCTCTCAATCAACAACTTGTGTCATTGATTGAGGGGAGAATGATTTTATTCGAATTAAAAGGTTATTTTCAAACAATTGGCACGTAAATGAGCAAGGTTTATTGTTGAAAATCAAAAGGAATTATGTTTATAACGATTGATTTAAAACCTTTGCTAATATTTTGTTTTCAAAAGACAATCATGCATGATTAATCAATGAGTTTAAAGTCTCAAAATCCGATCCTTATCGGTTAAAACGTTTTCATAATCAAGTCACAATTCTCCTTAAAAGCTTTCAAAATCAATTTAAATCTCTGAGATCACAAATCTCAAATGATTTGATAATTGTGATCGGGGAGAATTTGTGATTTAAATTGGATTAAAACTGATAACTCGGTAAATGGTTTTATAAGGATGTACAAGCTCTCATTCCCACATGTGCCAAACGATTTTAAGTTTTTCATGCACATGTTGAGGGGAAGCATCTATCTGAAACCACTAAAATTTGAAACATGATCAATTTATGTCAATGTGCAGTCTTTCCCTCTAGTATGTGCAAAACTCTTTCAAACCTAGAAGCACATATTGAGGGGGAGCAAAATTTTGAAAACCTCATCCTTCCCCAAAATGCGGTTTCTACTTAATTTGATTAGGGAAGTGATGTTGATATTTGTTAGACACTAGAAATCAAAAAAGTTAATTCTTCCTCTTGCCTCCGTGTGCCAAAAGATTTCAAAACATGAAGCACATGTTGAGGGGAGCTCTTGTTCTAAAAATATCAAAAAAATTCAGTTCAAAATGCTTTGATAATATATCACAAGTATCCGGATTGATTTTCAAATGGTTTTCAATTGGTTCCAATGGCGGATGAACAATACCAAATAAACCGACCAACTTTATTTTATGTATGGTGATATAAGGATGATAAGGTTAGGTATTTGTTCTCATGATCCGCTGAGCCGGAGGGATCTACCGAGGACAATCCACTAGATAGTGTAGAGTCCTTAGGTATGATGAAAAAGGAGAAAAGTCGGTTATGGGAAGAGTGCGGATCGAGACCGAGCTAATCTTGGAATAAACCCAACAAGGTTCTAGTAATGAAGTCTCGTAAGCATCAAGGGTTGAAGAATGAAAAGAATTGAATGTGAAAAGGGTGAAAAGAAATAGCCCTCCATTTATTCAACCTTAGGCGTAAATCGGGTTCAATTCATATACTACTGGTGGTTACCAAGGTATCACCGGTATTGAAGACAAGACGTCATGGACCCAGTGATGCTCTGCACTACAACTTCCCAAGCCACTCAAGTTCCTCTTAAAAGGACTTGTTTCATTCTCACGGGAACCGACATAATCTATCGACTTTCTCTTAGAGTTTGTTGATATTGAAGAAGGATACCTTCTCCTAGTCTCCTAATAGGAACCAAATATGCACAATTGAGTCTAGAGCCACGAGATCATCAATAAATCTCATTAGGACACTTTCAATGAAGACTCTGCTTCACACAATGTGGAAAGAGATTATATCTTGAGTCCCTTTGTATCCTTGCGTATTGCTGAACATCCGAGTGATATGTAAACATATTCACAATGAAGATGGAAAGCCTTCGAGCCAACATCAAACAAGCTCTGGTAGGTGGCATGTGAGATCTATTCAATAGATCAACCATGTGACAACTAAACAGAAACAATGGGGCGATTCAATCTTTTGATTCAATCTGGTTCGAGGTTATGGATTGACGGATACCTTTGAAAAACCGGTCGTTGTGCTTAAAAACTCTTTTCTTTAGCACATCGACCATGTACGAATATTTTAAATCAAAAGGTGTTTATGATTGATAATTGATCTTCATTAAAACCTTCGTTGTATTGCAAAACAATTTCTATTGAGCAATACACGATTGTTTTTCAAATCTTTTTTATCAATCGATGAATCTCAATTATTTGGTTCACTCACTCCGTGTTGTCTTCTTTGAGACGTTCGGTTTGAGAACGTTTAGAGCATCTGCGAAACCTGTCAAGGAAATTCTTGAATTATACACGATCACGGCGATCGTGTCTTGATCAACTGGGAACCATGGGTCGTGTACTCAATTCAACGAAGTGATCAAAGACACTTTCGTGCACTTTATTGCTAATTGTTGTATGCAGTCGCCCGACGCTTGCGGTGATCGAATGAAGCGGTCAATCCATAGCCGCATGCTCACTCAACACATTCATCTCGAAGAAATCATGATTAGTGCATCAATGACTCGATATTTTCACTTCATGCTTCGCTACGCCGCCAATATCATGAATCAATAAAAGCTTCCGCTACTCGATAAGAATACATCATGATCCGTAAAGTGAGCATGCGGTCCAAATGTCACAACATCACATAATACCAACACCACAATGGAAGAGTCAAAGATTTATGTCACCGATGATCTCAAAGTTGGCTCAAAGCTCATCATCACGTGGATTAGTTAAAGACCTCCACTCGAATTATCCAAACATGCAAAACATGAAGAATCAAAGACTACGAGCTCTCGAGCAAAGGACTTAATCAAGAATCCTCGAGAAATCTAATGTAATATCTGTTTGTATTCATTGTAAATTGAGGTGACCTCCTTAGGGGAGATTGTTAGAATTAGAAAATTCGATCGTTAAAGAGTGGTCACCTCAAGTATATGTATTCGTTAGAAAGCTCGTAGTCGTAGTCTAGTTATATTATTAAGTTGTTTGTCTTGTAACACCGTGGAGGACTGACGGGTCTTTACCCATTGTATGCTTGATCCACGGCCGTAGGTGGCGTTTGTTTGTAAGAAACTATAAATACCCTCTACCTCCCAAGGTAGAGGGTTGAGCTCAATACCATTTTCTTTGTTTCACATAGTTCCCAACTCTCTTCCTTTCTCTCTAGAACTTTCTCTCTAAACATACTTGAGCATACATGTTTATGGTTTAGTGTGTTTGTGAAATCCTATATCTTCGGTTCTTGTGCACTTATGGACCTCCAATCACACCACCATTCTTGTAAGTGTCTCATGATACTCTATTTTACTCATATTAAATATATCGACATTATTTCATATCACCTATATAGATTTGTAGTGTCGAAGTTGATTTAAACTTGTTTGTGGATATACTAAAATTAGGCGAAAACGATCGACTTGCTAGCTAGTTTTAACCACTTTGAAAATACTTATGGAAAATTTATTTTCATCTCCGTATACTAATAGGTTTTAGGTAGATTCCATCCCAAATTTACAAATTATTGAACTTTATTACTATTTTTAAACATTTTCACCAAAGAAGTTGTCCAATAGCTCAAGTCATTGAATCCGTGTAGTATAGTCAACTTTGGATGACTTAAACTAAGAATCTTGGAATGTAATTATGGTAGTTGGAAAGGTAAGACATAGACCTAACTCTTGGAAATTGAATTTTGAAAATTTATTGAGAAACGAGGAAGTTATAGCCTCTCGAAGTCGGGTAAAGTTTCTGAGTAAAACTGTCATTTGAGGTCCGTGTCTTATGAGGTACTTTTGGGTAACTAAAACTTAATTTCACTAAAAGAGGAAATTTTTTCTTGAAATTAGACACATAAACCTACGTCATAGGCTTTGAATGACCAAAATTGGCCAAGAAACGAGTGAGTTATAGCCGTTTGAATTCGAGAAAACCCTCCTAACAGCTTTTGAAACTTTAGTATAAAAGGAAATAGTTACTTTGTTTTTCAAGTATTTCCCGTATATCAAAACTTTGAAAACCTCACTACAAGTTTATACGGTGATAAAACTTTCTAAAACTCATATGCATATTGAACATATCGTATCATTCCTAAGGCGCCTTATAGAATTAGGTCGCGTTCGGACATTTTGTTTCATTCAAGCTTGTGTACTTATTCTCGTTATCATTACTTTGTTGAGTGAGTTTGATGTGGAATGAATTAGGGCTACTTGTGAGAGTAATTTTCATACACACTCCATCCTAATTTTATGATGATAGTAATTTTCATTCAAGCTTGCGTACTTTAGCCACATCAAATGCATTCAACCTCACTCTGAGGTTTATACGGGTGATAAAACTTTCTAAAACTCATATGCATATCGAACATATAAATCTTCCGTCTAATTTTAATGATGATAGTAATTTTTATTCAAGCTTGCATACTTAGTCTCTACGTAAAATCTTTTTCCTCATTTGCTAATTAGTACTATCAATATCGTCCTAACTAGTATCAATATCGTCGTTCGTCACTGCTACAACCATCGCACAGTTGTCGAAGGCTCATCGGTGTATCAACCACCGCACCACCACCATGCCTCTTTGCCGGTGATTGTTAACAGCCGGGATGACGGGTTTTAATGGTCGGAATAGAACTTTAGCCGAAACCACCATGCCCGAAGATCTATTGTTAGAAAATCACTAAAACCACAAGAAAGATAATACCCGAAAATCATTCAAAACACCAACAACCCACTGACACCAACAACCAAACTAAACAAACAAAGCCACCTAACCCATCGAAACAACCAAAACCACAGCGATATGGTGGCTATCTCACAGATGGCGGCATTGTAGTGGTTATTGTTAGCGGCGATGAAGTGGCGGCATGTGTCTATGGTGGCGACGAACTTGGTGGTGGCGGCGTTGTTCAAATTGATGATTGTGATAATAGCATGTATGTGTTTAGAAGTTCGAGATGAAAGTATGTTAGTTTGTAGGCTTTTATATAGGAAATATGCATTAAAATGATAGTTATAGTATAGATGGTAATTTTATTAAAATCACGTTTGCTTTTTTTTTTTTTTTTTTTAGTTGGGTTGTTAAATCACATTGATTAAATGGGCTACTACAAATTAATGGGGTTTATAAATATTAGAGGATGTTACAATTGAAGAGATTAAAATCCATAATGTAATGTAAATCATATTCATATGTATGTGTTAGTATGAAATCTTTCCAATTTAAAATTTTTTTGTCTTAATTTCTTAAGACTTCCTCTTTTGAAGTCCTTAATTCATTAGTATGTAGTATAGATTAAACCTTGATCTCACCATATGTTGACATTTTAGCATGTATTTCTTAGGTCCTTAATTTCATTAGCTTGGATTGCATGGAGCATCGCATTAGAGTTGCATTTTGTGGTTTCTTCATGACGAAGACTTGTTGCATGACTTACGTTCGATTGTGAAACAAAAGCTTCGTTATATTTTGTAAACACTTGGGTTATGTCTTTGTAAAACTTTATTTCTTTGATCGAACGGGTATTTTTTCAAACGGCTCATGTAGAGGTCGTTCTTTATATCTTGTATCTATGTGCTATAAAGTTATGCCCGGTTATCTTCTGATACAATATTTTAGGGTGTGACACCACAAATCCACCGGCCATGGCAAGTTGGAATTTTCCGCAAGCAACTTCATGTTTTCACCTCAGGTTCTCACACAAG
Source organism: Chrysanthemum lavandulifolium (assembly GCA_022545495.1). Classification (NCBI taxonomy): domain Eukaryota; kingdom Viridiplantae; phylum Streptophyta; class Magnoliopsida; order Asterales; family Asteraceae; genus Chrysanthemum; species Chrysanthemum lavandulifolium. Next base: position 51,507,633 of record CM040243.1, read on the forward strand.
GTGGTTCCTAACCTAAATCTGCTGTAGATCTTCTTAAAAACAGATGATTGATTCTAAAGGCTTTTTGTTTCTAAGGTGGTTCCTGGTCATCATCTTACTAAAGGGTGGGTCCGCTTCAGTCGACACATACCTATCGGCAAGTGTAAGTTACAAACGTATGAAATTATTAAACAAGGACCCCCACCATCCATTTTGCCATCATTCGATTTCTACATAGATAAAAATGTCAAGAGAAAAAGTTTATTTATTCTCCATAGTCCATACTAGAAGAAGAAAAAACTTTAAATCTCCAACCAAGAACATGGGAGAGAGAAAGAATATGTTGATAGAAAAGACACTTCCAATAGTAACAAATTGTCACATTCTTATATTTTTGGCTGAATATACAAAAAGTATGTATGTTTTGATACTTTATTTGATAGAAACATTGTCTATAGATAAAGAAAAACTTTAACAAAGTTCCACACAGTTTCGATTTATAAGGAATTTGATGGCCTTGTTTTAGTTATAAAAGTCCGATTTACATCAAATTTTGAAACTTAAATGGGTCAAACCAAGGACAAATATTAAAAATGGTAGAATCAGTAACCAAATTGAAGTCTAGTTTCTATTATAAAGTTCAAAACGGAAAGGTAAAATAGCGCAAACATGGTCCATTCGTTTCAAGTTTGGCCAGTCCCGCACTGAGTGCGCAAATCATACAGCACTATGTGCGTTTTACTTGCATAAAGGGAATCTTAATTGGAGTGACCACACACTTGTTACTGGGTATCTTTTTCGTGTAGAAGCTCATATGCCAACAAGTGATTAGACAAACAGGTCATTTGTGTCCAAATGCTTTTTTCTTTTCTATTAAATCTCATACTATGAAGATATATCATTTTCTAGTGCTTAAGTAATCAATCCATATTTGAACTCCATGAAAACAATTTGTGGCCTCCACATGCCATGCTCAAAGTCCCTTGCAACTTTAACGAAACATGTGGCGAACTGTCGTAGCGTAATTCACTAATTCTGATGGATTTGACAGTTACTGTATTGGAAAACGCAGTATGTGATTCTGATGGATTTGACGGTTACTGTATCAGAAAACGTATTCATGTTCCTTAGGCCGTGCACGTGTGTGGCTGTGCGAGAGAAGAGTTGCATAGTTTGAACACAATGTCTTATATACATTAATATTATAATTATTCAGGAACTACATATAGTAATTCGTTCAACTTCTGGTCTTCAGAACCCACACTAGCTCTTTCTCAAAGTCGGGAAAACCAAGATAACTATAAATAAATACAAAATGATACAACTTGTCAAAAACATGGATCAAGCTAAACGGACAGTAAAAAAGCAAGACCTCTCCTTCTAACACTAACAAGACGCTTTTCTGGCTTGTTGAGATATGACCATATATTGCACAACCAATACAGAAACTACTTGTTTTCCTCATGGACTAGCTCTTGGACGAATGATTCATCCCTCTCTTCAGATAAAATCTCTCCTTTTAGGCCTGAAGATATCTTTGAGCTTTTCAGGGGTTCAAAATTTGTGTGTCCCCATCAGGCCTCTTCTGTAATTTCATTGGATGAAAGTTTCTCTCCCAAGGCTCCGAGCAAATCATGGTATTCAGAAAATGATGGATGTGACTGGCCCATATACATGATATTAGTGAAGCGTTTAAGTAAATGAATTCAAGATAGAGGTGGCAAAATGGACCATCTAGGTAATGCCATAAAACATGTAATTTTAAGTGCAGAGAGACACGGGTTGGGTGACCCGCAAACAGATGTTTGAATTATATGAATAAATATATTAGTAAAAAATATATTTTAACCTTACGAAATAAAATAGCTAAGAAGTTTTTATGCATTTAAATACAATTGCAGATGACTCTCAACCCTTTAGACCCATTATAAATAGCACCTAACCAAAATCGAACAATTTTTATGTAAACAAGTCAAAAATTGCCACCGGTAATTAAATATATATGGAAAGAAGTTATGAAACATACCTCCAACGTTGCACTATATGCTTTCCACAACCGCATATCATGACGAAATAAATCAATGAGAACCTGCCAAAATTGCGTAAAAATGAAAACATTATTATTTTGTACGAATCTTATTAGTTTAGAGGAAATCAAGACCCAATACACTGTGATCCAGTAACTAATTTGCAAGTGCCTTATATAACATTCAACGATCAACAAAACAAGGTGCTTTTTCAAAACCAACTTAATAGCATTCAATTTGTCGCAATGGAATGAAAATAGTTTATCGTAAATAGATCTATTTTAATACGAAATGTCGCAATCAGCGGTGAATCCACGATTTATAATCAGGGTACTTGGTATTATAACAAAGACACGACACTTCAGATAAAACATTTAAATCACAAGGTTACATTTTTTTTTCCCAAAGTGTGTACCTCAGATCGCCTTAAAAGGGTTGCCAAAACTACGATCCACTCTTTAAACTTGACTGAGCACATATGAGATAAGAGGAATTCTGCATCCAACCGGCTTTGTAAAGTTCCCATTTGAAGCTGAAATGAAAATATAAGGTTACTTTTTTAAATAGAAATTACAAGAAATCATAAAGAAACTTCACACAGTAAGTCGACTCTAACAACTGAAAAGTTAGTGTGGCAAATTTGACAGAGTTTAAACTAGAGTTTAAATTCTAATTCAGAAGCCATCACCCTTAACAATACTTAAGAATAGTAACTTAAAACTTGATGTGGAAAACACCATAGTAATATCATCCTAATGTTCGTTCAAAAAAAATATCATCCTAATGACCTATAACATACGAAGGACGATATAGGTGATATTTAGATGTTAAAGTGAATTTCCACAACATTCAGTTTTGAGTGATTGACAAAATTTGATTTTTATTAGATTCCAGATTATTTACAGAAATTAAAATCAGATTTGAAAAACCAGAAAAGGATGAGTTGTACGAAACTTGATTGTTGAAGTAAAATGTTAAATTACATATTTCACTAGCTTTATTTAACTAATTATAGAACTATTTTGTTACAAGTCTTCAAGTAGCAATCAGCACTTTGGAAATGCACACAGAAACTCCCCTGTAATCTAACAGCAGAGGTCAACTGTACAGATATAATACGATAATGTCAAAGAGAATACCTTCTGGCTAATTAATTCTAGTCCAGAAGCAAAATTCTCCAAACGCGCACTTCCATATTTTTCGCGTTGTAGATATTCCTGCCAACAGAAATTGTAGTTGAATTACATATAAGAATATATACCAAAACTTCCTTTTAAGAGCATTGTGCGATGAAAAGCTTGTCTTACCACTAGATCAAACTGAGTGCCTTTCACAAATGCAACAAGCTTAGAGAGTTCTTTCCCAGACATCAAGTAGCTAGCATGACTTTCTAAAATATTCTTGACAGAAGCAACATGTGCATTCTGCTCTTTGAACGAAGGGCTGTTTGGTAAAAGAACAAATAGGGTAAGATCCTCGACAAAAACATTTGGCACAAGGAATCACAAACATAGTAGTGAATGGTTACCTTTTGGGCTCTGTAGACTGTTTCTTATAACTAGAAGGGAAAAGAAAGTAGCCTAGAAATCTGGGAGATAGTTTATCCGAATCTGTTGTTGCAGGTTCATATTCCCTTCCAGATCTTAATAGAAATCTCACCTGGGTAAAAAACAGAAGACCAATCAATACTCTTGCAGTCTTGCAGCATTTGGGTCACGTCAGAAATAAATTATCCGGTGGATTTTATCAAAAACTACTGTATTAAATATGATTAGGAAATGAAGATGATAGAAATACTAATCTAATTATTCTAATAAAGTGATGTAAGAAGTTTTAAGCATTTAAAATCGCTCCAGGTCACTTTCACCCATATGACCCATTCCCTATTTTCAACAGGTTTTCTGGCTTTACCATTTAACACGTTAAAGTGAAAATCAAAAGCAAATCAATAGATAACTTAATTTCTCGAGCACATACCAGTTCACCAGCAAGTTCGTATAAAGATTCATCCAGTGTCGCCTGCACAAGCCCACAGTTCAGATCAGATCACAAGAGATAAATAGAGGGAATATATAGAATTTATCACCATATGATTTACCTGTAACAAGCGTAGAGCACAGTATTGACTCACAGGTATTCCCTCGAGTTTTGCTATCACCTAAAAAATTAGGATGTAGAGCAAGATAAGGCAAAATCATAAACTTCATTACGCAAAAATACAATTGTTGAAGTCAGAATTAAATTTAACAATATAAAATAACCTGCGTAGACATCTTAAGCAAGCACTAAGACAAGAGCTTTCTTAAGCAAACATTAGAATTCAATAGAGATTCAAATCACTTACAAGTATATAGTTAGCAGCAGTCTGATACCATCTCCTCTGGAAGCATTCTTCAAACAATCTGGAGGAAGGAAAATAATTCAAACGCCCATTTTATCAAATCTCAATATTCCACCATTAACAACAACTTATCTAATATAAATTATCAACCAACAAACACATCAGCGATACAAATGAAATATCCATGAAGATTTATAGACAAGTGAAGAAAAAAATGCATCGGCTCACTTCCATAATTCCAGTAGTTAAGTTGACACATAACTACATAAGTCATTTATTTATGTAATAAGAAAAAACTTACTCTGTAGTTCTTCCAGCAGCAGAAAATAAATCTGCCCAATGACGACCATCAGTCTTTCTTGCCACACTAACCACAACGTCAAAGTACTCCGGAATTTCTTGATTAAATCACAGGTTTTCTCCAAAAGAGACGGCTCATCTCTGGTTGCATTTTGGCTGACAAAGGAAGTTTCTGTTAAAAACTATCAACTGCGATATTCTAAGTGAGAAAATCGGCATAAGATGGGAAACATGTGTGCAAACTTGTTGAAAATCTATTAGTCTACATGGATAAATAACACTACTGTAATATATGATTTGTATAACGAAATATAGGAGCTCAAACATTCTTCCAATTGAAAATTTTAGTAGTACATCAGAAAAATAGAAGCATGCCAGTTCAAAGCTAAATTACCTGGAAATTTCAGCTTCAAAAACAGTAAAAAGAAGCCACTCTAAGCAGTGAGAAAAATGAGGCTTCTCCTCTGATAATCTCGCCAGTTGTAAAGCTTCTTCACTCTTATCTCTCTATTTACGATAAAAATAAATAAATAAACAGAAAGAAGATTTCAAAATTCTAAGCCAGTTTTATATATAGGGTTTATGTTGCATCAATCTAGTCAGCTTTCACCATTTTATCAATGAAGTTAACCCTTTATTCTAGTGGGTGGATCAATAACTTTATGTCTTGTTCAACCAGTATAAATTTTTTCCCAAACTATTGATCAAGTCTATAAACTTAATTGTCTTTGATAGAAAATATATCCCATTTATATATGTTACAAAAACATAATAGGTTTAGGAATGAATCAGTACAAAAAAGCAAGGAACTTAATGGATAGTTCGTTTAATCCAATATCACCCTTGTAGAGTAATTAACAGTGAGGGAGATTAGTGTTACACTGCAACATACCTGAAGAAGGTGCCTAAGCAGGCAATGTAGTATCGTTTGAGCTTGAGGATGGCTCAAAACATGGAAACTCTGTGCATGCTGAAAATGATAGTCTCTGGGTGATGCCAACTATGATTCCAGCATTAGGAAGTAGACCAAGAGGATAAACCTCACGATCAAACTCAAGCTCGGGATCCAACTACAAGTATATATATATAGTTAGATAGTTAGATAGGGTTAAGTTACAATTCCAACTCAATTTCATGAAGTTGACAAACAAAGAAATCAAAAACCAAAGGCAGCAAAAAAAGAAAACAGAAGTATGGATGATAGGAAAGGACCAGCAACCTGCTAAGCCTGATAATTTCCTCTCATTTTATCTTTAGTAGAATATAAAAAAAGTGATTTATTAGAATATAATTTCCTCTCGTTTAATCTTTAGTATACAATATAAATATAAAATCTTGGAATATTTTGGAATTTTTATCAACTATAACATCACTTGTTATGTGGGTTTATTATTCCGAAGCAAAATTCTTTCATGTATAGTTTAGTAGGTGCCCACATATTAGTTTCAGTGTGCAACATAAATTATGTAAGTTTTACAATAACTGATACGTGCCATGTCTACCCAATAAAAGTTTATCATCACTCTTCATATGTTGAACGCTATAGAATTCTCATTCAATAGAGTCGTTTACTTTTTAAATCTCAGCAACAAATAAGACAACGCTGCTGACGCGACAAACTTGAGTACGGTCAACATTGACTCGTCACTAGAAGTTACAATTGCATCATGTCAAAAAGAAATGGAAAACCGTTACAGGGCTCACAAGTAAAAAATGAGTCAAACCCATAAAACATTTCCCTTAAAATATCATTTTCTATAATCATATAAGATGAGAACATATGCATTGAATCTGCTTACCTGCAAGAATTCTTCCTGTTTATAAGGGTCGACATCTGAAGATGGATACCAAACCTGTAAACAGTAGTTATATCATACATACGTTAAGGTTAAACTAATAAAAACTAGAGGTGCCGATTCCAACCTGTTAACTTATGAATGGATCGATTTGGATCGTTGTTTATTTCAAATGGAACAAATCGATAAATTTAGACAATAGAGAAACGGATCAATTGGTTAGAAGCCAAAAGTCTATTAATCTTACAACTTCCTAAATCGTTTTTCAAGGATTTAGATTATTGTTTAATAATCATAATTAACGCATTAACTATTTAAAAAAATTGGGCAAAATACGTTTGTGGCCCAACGTAACCCGACCAACCCGCCGATCTGCCTACCTTCACAACTTCAGCTAAAACCTAAGATTTTTGCTAGTGAATAAAACTATTACCTGCATTCCGCGATGACCGTAGTCTAACCATGAAACTTCCTCAATCAAATTTGTTTTATCCATTGACCGGCCGCACGTAACCCAAAACAACTCTATAGAATCTGTGAGCTCCCTTTCCCGACCATCAATCAAATCAAGTAACGATAGCTCTCCATTTGCCCTTAATATTAAACATCTGCAAGAAACGTAATACTAAATTATTTAAATCCAAATCAATTTTCATATAGATGCTTATACAAGAAACACAAACCGAATGGGTTCTTTTCTAATAAATCTGAAGATGATGTAGTATCTTTATTGGATGATGGGTCACTTTCAAGCTGATCAGGTATAAAACGCATTGCAGCAGGATGGCACTTTGCAGTCATGATGGATAGCTCTCGTACTGTAGAAAGCTGTTTGTCATTTTATCACTTAAAAATGCAGGATGAAACTTTAAGTCTACAGTAACCCTCACTCATCATACTGTGTACCAAATTAAATCTAATGATCACAAACGTAAGATAGTACGCGGATTTCTTTACCTGTATATCCGGAGTACTGGAAGGTGTCAAGTCACCAGATACCTTCACATGATATATATGCACATCAAATGGATGGTAGGTTACAAGTAAATAGTCATTATAGACATCCATCACCATGGGTTGTGCGAGCAATGGTTTCTGATAAAGAAGCGAACTTTGATCAAGATGATATCTAGGGTAGAAGAGCAACTCATACCTGCAAATTGTCAATATGATTTAGATTTTTGACCTAGAGCATGCTACTCACTGTTGAAAAACTTATTCCCAAGAAACTACTATGTACTCTAAACAAGGTGAAACTAAGTAAACATATAATTATGAAGATAGTGCATAAATTTATAACATGAGAAAAATGAAGCGATTTAAAACGTGAGGTATTCATATTAGTGTTATCGGAACCTTAATAGAGTAGATCATGAGATTGTCACTTAGTTCACATAAAAGGGTATACGCCAGACAAAAATTCTTTACCAATTAAACACGAGACACAAAGAGGCTAAATGTGCAAAAAGTACTCACGTGTTGGATGACTTAATGTAATTGCAAACCACAACGATCTTCCCCATCCATAACAAGCCTGTGCATTGAATCTTTTGTTCCTGAGTAACATCACCAAAAATCTCCATCTATTTAATCGAATGTCGATAAAATCAACCCATGAAGACCAGCAACAGCTAGATACATCCCATCCTCACTAGCCGCCACATGAAGAACAGGCCAATTTTGGGAGATATAAGAAACCTGCATATGAAGAAAACTATATGAGCAAACTATTTACAAAAAAAGAAAATTAAGGAGAAAACCACTCCAATATTAGTACTACACATAACTGGAAGGTTAAGATGCATTAATTTGAGTTCATCGGTATCCTCAGACTGTACAACAAGCAACCGATCTTCACCATAGATAACTTGGCGGACATGAGTTTTGCCTGAAACCCTCTATTGAGGCAGCATTTGCCAAAAGAAAACGCAAGTATTCTCTCTGAAGAACCTGCTTCAACAGCATATAGTCTATAACCATATTCATCCCACTCCATAAATGATGTGCCACTCATTAAAGGTTCGTAATTGCCATCTGGGCTTTGCTTAATCCCTGGAGAAGACACTGAATTTAAACCGATCTGACGGATTGTAGACATTAAACGACAGCCAGATATAGACCACACTGTAAGTCCTCTTAACTTCCACCCAACTGCAAAAGCAGAACTATCTGGTGTCCATGCAATACAACTAACTGCGCCAGTATCATCCATCGAATATCTACAAAAAGAAACATGTGAAAAATAAGTCCTTTATTACATATTATATAGATGATTTTCAGGAAATCACCAGACTAATTTATGACCTGCCTAATATGTTATTACTTAGAAACAACGACTATGTTTCACTAGCTTTTAGATGGTCAACGCCATAAATGCCATTCAGGATAGGTTAAAATGATAGACACGTTGCAAAAAAATATATATATTCACGTCAGAAGTCCTACCCATTTACATAAATGAAGAAAGGTAACACATTATCAAGAGACAAAAAGTACACCCGCAAAAACGTGAATTACAATGCCGAACACATAATGGCAGAAAGAAAATGTGTTACAATCAGCTGATACGTGGTAAAAGATAAAACAATAAAAGTCGCATCCGCACTATTGGGTTCTACACATATTCCCAGAAACAGCACAAATATTACATCTCTTTTTCAAATTCTCAAACTTCTTATCGTAGTGTGTAACATGAAATATGACTGATTTTCTGAAACTTAAATGTCATAAAAGGAATAACTTACCCCCAGTCATGTAAAGATACAGAGCGAATAAGTGATGCGGGTTCACTAATTTCATACAACTCTATGACACCTTTTCTAGTGCCAACAGCAAGTATTTGTTGGTCTGGCGAAACTGAAACGCAGACCGCATCATCGGAGCCCAACCAATATTCAGGTTTTATAGAGTCGGCTTGCTTTAGACCTCTTTTACTTACTGAACATACAACCAATTGTCCATTGGAGAATAGAACAAATAAAAGCCTCAGTGGCAAAGAAAACTCCAAATAAGTGATGGCCGACTTTCTTGGCAAAGAATGTGTGGATGATTTAACACCTTGTGTCCCTCCCGAAGTAATACCATTGGACAATTTCGTATGGCCATTTTCATTATGCAAATGGATGTCCAGGTCTAAGGCTCCATAAAACTGTGAAACAGAATATCAAAAAGGAAAGATATAACTAACAAACATTTTAATCTTTTTTACTAATTACTGCAGAAAATGCACGAATAAAACAATATATTCATGAGTTTACCACTACTAGGCTTGCATTACCTCACCCTTCCAAGACATGTTATACAAAGTTCCATTAGAAAGTCCAACCAGCAAGTTTTGTTGTCACAAATGATATTGCTCCTGTCACGAAGGCAGAAAAAGAATTAGATGTTTACAAGGAATAATATGCTGTCACAAGGAATCAAACCCACAAATTTCAGAATTTTCTACTTCGCTTTCAGTCTCTCCTTTTCTCTCATTTTGAGAAAAACAAACACTTGCGACCACTTTAGACTTAAAAACAGAGTTGACAATAAAGCTAAGGTGAAAATTCAAAGTTAAGATTATAACTTTTTATCACCCTAACAGTTAAGTAAAAAAAGAATAATTCATCTTTAAGAAGTTAGAGGTGGTCCTTACACTGCCAGGTCCTTGCCTGAAAAGGGGACCTCCTCGCTCATGAGCAAAGAAATAGTGGCAAGAGACAGATTGGATGGTTGCTTTCCTCCTATGTTTATTTTTTTCTCGGAAAATTGAACTTTAAAAATGTGAAGATGAAAAGAAGATGTCTGCAAGCAAAGGAAACGGTAAAAAAGTTACATCACTCTACACTCAATGTGCTTTAAAAATTCCATATAAGATGTTTACAAAAGTTACAGAACAAAGGACAACCATTGCTGGTCAGATATCCCATACTTACAAGAATAGCAATCAATTTAGTATCAGGGCTCCAGATAGCCTGCATATTCTCCCCCTCCTTTGCTATTGAATCTGGACCTCGCTTGTACTTCCCTAATCTCACCCTATGCTGCACCAAATTTAGATCAAAGCAAAAAATTTCATCTTTAAGATCGAAATATTACCTTAAACCCCACACACACATATAATGCATATGAGATTATGACCAGCCTTAACAAACAGTACTGATCTTGAACCAGCTTAAACACACATACAAAGTAAATTGTTCATTCAATATCACTCATTAACAAGTTCAATCAAACAATGTAAACTTTAAGTTCATTGCACTCATAATCATACATACAAAAATCCTACACCCACTTCACATCAAAGGAAAAGAGTTTTGCCTTCAACAATATACCGCCTCCACCTCAGACGCATCCACCTCAGACGGACTGTGCTTTTCCCCCAAAAGTCCAAAACAATCTACCAAAAGTAAGTTTCTATTTTTTACTCAAATAAGCAACAATTTGTTCAATATAGTACTTCATTAGTAATGCGTCGTATAGAAACTCAGCTACGGTTCCACACACAACTACCGGCATAACTTATTCCATAAGCCCATGATCATCAAACGAAAATCAAATGCACCATTTCCTCCTATAACACATCACTGCTTTTAGCAAGACAAATTAATAACCAATCTAAAGACAATAAGACATGTGGCATCATTTCATTATTTCAAGTAGTGCATCATTCCTAATGCATCTAATACAAAATCAACAACAGTTCCACACACAACAGTCAACAACCTTTACACTCATAATCGTCTACCTCTGTCATTTGCAATACTAAGCTTCAAAACCTAACTACGTATTCCTTTGTTTCATTGTTCAACAATAACAACAACAATACCCAACCCCGTCGTAGCGGGGTATGGGGGAGGTAGAATGTAGACAAATCATACCCCTACGGCCCTACCCAAGGGGATACCCGAAAGTAGGGAGACTGTGTGTCAGTGTGAAGTTACAAGGGTAGAGACTCATCAACATACATGGATTATGGATAGAGAGAGATACTATCATAAAAGCATAGAATAATAAACATATAAGCATACAAACATATAAAAGCATATAATATATAAAGCGCATAAAAGCTAGTGAAAATGGACCTATGGGTAGATATAATTCTATGTCCTAAGGATGCGACGAAGTTTGTACATGAATATAGCTATGGGGCTCTACACCAAAGCAAAGGCAAATATATACACGTGAGGTTACTAAAATCACCTAAAAATCATAAAGGAAAACTAGCTATGAATCTCTATCCCTAAAATGCGGAAAACTAGCTATGAATCTCTATCCCTAAAATGCGGAAAACTAGCTACGAATCTCTATCCCTAAAATGCGGAAAACTAGCTACGAATCTCTATCCCTAAAATGCGGAAAACTAGCTATGAATCTCTATCCCTAAAATGCGCGGGTAAATATGTCAAGTGAGACTACTAAAATCTTCTAGAACGCTAAACGCGGGCACATATGTACCAAGGCTACTAAAAATCACCTAGAAAGCCTAAACGAAAAACTTCCTTGTAACACGAAACCACCTAGACCCTCTAACCGTCTATTCTAATTCTAGCTCTCCACACATTCGTATTAGAGGTCATGTTTTCAGAGAAGAGAAGCTCCTTCTACCCGCCCACCTAAGTATTGATCTACCCCTTCTCCTTATACCATTACCAAAGCTTCCACTCTCCTAAGTGGCGATGTCCAAACCATGTCAGCCGCCATTCACTCGTCTTGTTGATGATAGTTGCAACTTCAAGTTACACTCTTAAAACTTCATTTAAAATCATTTCTAACATGGTTTTACCACAAGTCCACCTTAGCATTCTCAATTCCGCCACTTCCACCCTAGTGCTTGAGCTTTCGGAATCGACCAGCACTCTAACGAATCCAACATAAAACTCAAGTACAGTTCCACATACATCTACCAACAAAATATATGATAAGCATCGAATGAGTGAATGAAATGCAACATTTCTGCCTAAAACACCAATTGTAAAACAATCTAAGGATATATGCATCATTCCATTTAAGGCGTAATCGTACCTCCTTTTTATATATCTCTCGTTATTTGGAACCCTATTCACCTCATTGGGCTTCTATTGAATCCAAAAATAGGTTTGATTGTTGTTTGTACCAGTGCTTCATTCCTAATGCTTCTAACAGAAACTCAAATGCAGTTCCACACACAGTTGTCAATAAACTTTATACTCATAACCTCTCCTAAAATACATCGCCACTTTTAGCAATACCAAAATAAAAACAACTAAACTTCACCGCACACCTACGTATCGCTTCATTTCATTTCTCGTAGCACTAAAATCCTAATGCATCTAACGTAAACTCAACTGCAGTTCCACACACAAACGACAACAACATCCATGCTCAATCACTCACAAATCATCAATCTCGCCTGTAAGGCTATAATACATCACTAAAATTACTAAAACCTAACAATCTAATTTCAACTAATTTCACGATCTAACGATCTAATTCAAACTAAATTGATAACTTAGTCATCTAATCCAAACTATTTTCATAACCTAGTGACCTAATTCAAACTATTTCATAACTTAACACTCTAATTTCATAACCTAACGATCTAATTTCATAACCTAATGTTCTAATATCAACTAATTGCATAACCTAACGCTCTAATTCAAACTAATTCCATAACCTAACGCTCTAAAATCAACTAATGTCATAACGTAACGATCTAATTATAACGTAACGATCTAATATCAACTAATTTTATAACCTAACGCTCTAATTCAAACTATTTTCATAACCTAACGCTCTAATCTCAAATAATGTCATAACCTATCGCTCTAATATCAACTAGTTTCATAACCTAACGCTCTAATTCAAACTAATTTCATAACCTAACGCTCTAAAATCAACTAATGTCATAACCCAACGCTCTAATTCAAACTAACTCCATAACCTAATGCTCTAATATTAACTAATTTCATAACCTAACGCTCTAATCTCAACTAATTTTATAACCTAATAATTACATCAACAGATCACAGATAGAAATGAGCTTAAACAACTAACTTGATAACCTAACAAACTAACGGCAACATATACACATTACAGTTCAATGAATAAAAAATAATAATCACTTTCGAGTCTCGAATGCATCACTATAAGTAACTAAATTCATAACCTAACACTCTAATTCAAACTAATTTACATAACTTAACAATCTAATATCAACTAATTTCATAACCTAACACTCTAATCTCAACTAATTTTATAACCTAACAAACTAACATCAACAAATCATAAACATCAATATATACTCATAACAGTTCAATCAATACAGATAATAATGCATCACTATAAGTAACTAAATTGATAACCTAATGATCTAATTCAATCAACAGTATGTATACCTGAGATGAACTCCATAGCTCAAAATGTGAAGGACAAACAACTAAAAGCAAGCGATCAACGACTTTTAAATAAACAATCTGCTGCGAAGAAGTAGGACACAGTCCTGATTCCAACGGAATCACTTGCGGCCATCCGTACGCCATATACATCTTCGATTACTGATTTTTTATATGTAATTATAGTGATTGAAATGTTAGGGTTTTGTGTAGTGATGATGATGATCAGGTAGCATTGGGGGGATGATGATGAGTGTGTTTGGATCTGAGATTTTGAAAATGATGTGTGATTTTTAAGTTATGAGAGGGTTGGTTTTGTAAATTTGGAGGTCGTTGTTTGGTGAGAATGTGACGGTTATTTATGAGATGAGTGAAAGTACAAGTCATCCCAAACTAGAATGATGAGTGATGATTATTTATGGAGACTCTCAAAAGTTAAAGTTATTGGTACACTCAAATTAATAGTATTTGGACATTTATACCCTCATAGTTACACTTACATTTTCACTCCTGTGAGGGTATAAATGTCCAAACATAATTATTTTGAGTGTGTAATCATTTTAGATGTCTGCATAAATCAACTTTTTTTAAGTATGCTAATTTTTTTTTTTAAATAATAATAAAATAAAATAATTGAATTGTATTAAATTTTTTTATTTTTTTTAAGAGAAAAAATCTTCTTGTTTTTACTTTCTATGATTAAATGACACATGTGTGCGTGGATTTATTTTTGTAAAAATTATGTGAGTGTAGTATTTCTCAAATTTTTTATAAGCTATTGAATAAATGAATGAAACTTGGGGACATATCCACTCGCGAGTCACTTCTCACAAGATGTGTAAAAACTTCAAACTTCATTACTTGCAAATTTAAAGTTTGTCGAAGAATAATCAAAAACCGTCAGGGATATATAATGGTTAATCCGCGTAAAGGGTCGTCATGGAGATATAATGGGCAATCCCATCAACTAAGTCAAGGCCTTCGAGTAATCTATTAAAAAAAAAAAAAAAAAAAAAAAAAAACGTTTACCATGTTTATGTAAATTTGGTTACATGTTTAAATAACTTGTGACTAAATGAGATATGCACTTTTTATTACTTTCTACTTCTAATGATAACAAAAATAAGAAAATAACATTTGAGCCAATTTTACTATCAAACACAAAGTTATTTAATTGATAATCTGAAATTTTAGATTAAAGTCTTTAGATCCATCAAGTAAATTTAATCAACCATTTTAAGCGTCGGTTTTTAATCTCTTAGCCTCCATCGTGATTAAACTTTAATTTAAGTGATTAATGGGTGGCTTCATTAGGTCATCAGCTATGATAAAAGATTTATATTGTTAATAATACATCATGAAATTATAAACGTTTTCATATCATAAACATATTACTCCTAATATATATTTAGTAGGCTTGCTATAGGGCAATCCTATTTTTGCTACTGCCACACTCAATGGGTGTCAAAAGTGGGTGCAATGAACAGTAACTAACGGTCGTTATATAACAACCGTTATATATTAATGGCCGTTAACTAACAATCGTTATCTTACATTTTTTTAAATTTATTTCAATATTTAAAACAAAAATTTACGTAATTGGTCCTTCATATAACAGGTTCGTTGCAAAGTCGGTCTTTCATAACTAACTTTGCAACAAACACTAACGTAAGGACAATTTTCGTAACAAAATTAAAAAAAATTACAAAAATAGGCCTTGAGGTTATTGATCCGTTACAGATTTAGTCCAACGCGTTCCGCGGCGGAGAGCAACGAAAATCAATAATTTTATATTCAAAAATCCCGCCTCGAAAGGCTGGCCTTCACACCTCGTTTCTATATATTAACATATTCAAAAAGTTTTTCACGTCATTAAATACAATCAACATTTTTAAAAAAATATTAAAAAATAAATTAGAAAATAGTTTAGACCACTTCACGATCTTAGACTTTTCCATAACACCTAAGATTGATATGGTAGGTGAGTATGGTTCACATATTTCTGATATCTTCAAAAATAATTGAATCTATTCATAAACCACCATGTGCTCTTATTACTTGTGTAAGCAAATATAAGCATATAATTGATTTTTAATAAAGTTTATAAATTGTTATGCAGTTTGCGGTTAAAGTGTTTATTATTAGCAACACTTAACTTATGTAGTGACGTGCCTTGTACAAAAACAAGTGAATCTATATTAATCATGCTAGAGTTATTTCTTGTTGCAACTGTTAAACATTGAAACCGGTATTATGTTTATTATTAACCACTATTTATAATGAGAATTACATACGAGCTATTAAACCCTAATGGACCCTAAGCTCGATGATCGGGCTTAGGCCAACTCTATTCTCTAATACTCCCTCGCAATTTGAGCGGGCAAATTGCGAAAAATCAGACTGAAGATGCAAGAAGCAAATATAAAAGCTTAAACTAATTTGTTTTTGAAAGCATCCGGCATTAAGCGGAGACACGTCTTCGAGTTCCACCACGTCTTTGATTTTTATTTTTATTTTTGTTTTCCTTTTGAATCTGAATTACCTACAAGAATAGCAATATTGATGGTGGACCAAATACAAGACAAACCAATCATAGATATATTTGACGTGAAAGAAAAAATAAAAATGAAAAGCAACAGAAAAACATAATATGAAGAAACTAATATAAGATTCTTTGATAAGGGATGCAATGTAAGATTGAAAAAGAGGGTAAAGCAATGAGAAAAACTGTTTTTTTTTTTCTTTTTTTAACGAGCATTACTTAAGAATTGGATGGAGAAAAAGAAAATTAGACAAAAACACTAGTTTGTGGTGTGAGATAACAACCAAACATTGTATAACTAGAGCAAAAGATAAAGAGATTTTCGGGAAGAAGATGGCATGCAGCCATTATTTTTTTTCTTTTGCATATATATGGTTGATTAGGGTTGAAGAGAATTGATCTGATTTGTGGGGTGGCGGTGACTAGGGTTTAAGATCGACACCCGCTCTGATACCATGTTAAACATTGAAACCCCGTGAGTATTATGTTTATTACTAACCACTATTTATAATGAAAATTACTGATAAGGATTTAAAACGTACGCTTTTAGGGGGTCATTTAAGCCCTATTTCGACACATTTTATATCCGCTATCGCTTAATTCGTTCCTTTTCATTTTTTAGGTCTTTGGAAGCAAAATCTTGGAATGAAGCACATTTGGATGAAAAGAGCAAAAACATGAAGAAAATGGCAAAGTCAAGATCGAAGCCACCCAAGTGGTCGTGAGAACTCGACGTGATCCCATCCAAAGCGGCGACGCCCGTCCTCTATGAAGACTTGATCAAAACATGCACTGACGGCTCAATGAAATTTACGGTCATACAACTGACGGCGTCACGCTTTAAATATGGAGGTGCCACTCAAAGTTTTCACCCATACGGCCTAGATCTAGAATCAAGACGACGTCTCAACTAAAGACCGACCGGCCACAACTCTAAAGTGATGTCGCCCCATCGATGACTTGGCCCAGACGAAACCTAATGACGGCGACGACGACGTCAGATGCAAAAGGCGGCGCCGTCGCGATTGTAGATCTATATATAGAATTTGATTTTTCTGTATTTTAGGAGGTAGAATTTTGGAGAGCAAATCATAACTCAGTTGTAGTCCGACTTGGACATTATTCTAGGGTCCCATACCATATTTTACACATCAAGATAACTTTGTCAATCCAATTTATCATTATGTCTACCCCATGTTTGATTGATTGTGTATATGCTTGCTTGTCTAACATGTCTAGCTAAATTACTTGTGTGTTTGCTCAGATCTATGAAACCTAGTTATTGATTGTTGTTAGGTTGTTTCTTGTCTTAATTGAAATTGGCTTAAAAGTGCATCTAGGCTATCGTTGTATTTAATGCTTGAGTATGCTTAATGATGATATAGTGCTCGGATGGAATAACTTAGGTTTGTTGATTCCATGAATCATATACGAGAGATAACCTCATAGAACTAGGGAATACGCACACCCTACGACTTTTAGGAATACAACACGTTAAGATATAGGACGTGACAACTCAATCAACCAATAAAAGATAACTAGGGAGTAATAACATCTAAGTGAATACATCTTTAATCATCATACGAGCACACCTCAATTAAACATAGTTATCCGTAGTAATTAGATAATTAGTAGAACTAGAGTAATCGGTAGAAGTACCCCCCCCCCCCCCCCAACCAATTGCCCCGAGATTTTACTTTAGCTTTCTAAAAACCATAAAAGATTAAAAAAATATATATATATATATATATATATATATATATATATATATATATATATATATATATATATATATATATATATATATATATATATATATATATATATATATATATATATATATATATCCTATAATCCCAACCCCTACCGTCATATATTTATTACTAGCATTTATATTCCCAGAGAACGATATAAATCCCGAGGCTTACCCATACTACACTACAACGATTAGGTTCATCTGCTGAGGAGGTTGAAAAACTTGCTCGTAGAAAAGGAGGTTTTCTCGACCCCGAACGTGCCCTTTCTGCGCACATCAAGTTTTTGGCGCCGCTGCCGGGAAATAGAATAGCTAGTTAAATTTCTATCTCGTTTAGGTCCACTCGCTTGATTCCTATCAAGTGAGCTTTTTTTTCTCTTTTCATTAGCTTCCTTATAGTCTATCCCCCTTCATTGTGTTTGTGTTCGTAAAACCCTTTTCATTTGTCGCTATGGCAAGCGAAGTTGCATTTGAATCATTAACAAATGAGAAACAATTGAATTTCACAGATAGGATTGCTTTTTATTGTTCTAATGAATTTGTGAGTGGTCTTAGAGATATCCAAAAGGAGACGGGTGTTAGGTTAGATGGATTTGATAAATTTTGTATTTGTGTGGCTTATATTCAACAATCATTGTTAAGATCAACTCCTTTTGGTGAGACCCTCTGGAAATTTTTTGAGAAAAGCTTCCTAAGCATAAACCATCTACATCACGGTTTGAGGAAGCAGATAAGGAGGAATCCTTTAGGCAAATAAAACATAGTAATCAAGTTTTTGAGAACGATTCTTATGAATCGGACCAAGAATTTCAAATGGCCAAAGAAGGATTTGAGATGCTTAGGAGTGTATTTGGGTTAGATCATACTAAAACACATGATGAACATATAGGAGATCTAGATATAATGGAGAATGAGGTGAAAACTCCAAGCCCACAAGTCCTATCGTCACTTGAGGAACACACACCGCCTATAACTTACCCGGAAAAGGTAGAAGAGACTATAGGAACCCCAATTAATATAGAACCTTTAGACCAAACACCACTAGAGAATGTAGGTTTATATGCTTGTTGTCATGACCTTTCTCTTAGTTCTAAGGAAGTTCCTAGTTTTGATGAACCGGAGCCTCAACCAAAACCCTTACCCAATTTTCCGTCTTTAGATGTGAATCTATGAATTGAATTAGGCCCCAATTCACCCATCAAAATAAATAGTCCGGGTAGTTGCGTGATAATGGTAGTAGACTCTAAGCCATGTAGATTGGAAGCTAATATAGGAGTAACCCATGACCTTACACACATACATCACCCATTCATGGTTGATAACAAGAAACATTATGGGTTTAAACCGGGTTTATTAGGTCAAGATGGATCCTTAACTAAGAATCTCTTGAAGTTAATATAAGATGATCCATTTCTAGGAGAAAGACTTGATTCACCCGCTACACCAATAGAATTAGGTAAGGTTATAATGAATGAATCATACCCCTTTGAGCATATAAATCACTCATCACCCTCTCCTCACGTAGCAAATTTCCACCCTAAGGGTGTGTGTCACTACTATCACCCGCACTTAAGCTTAAGTGTAGGGAAAACTTCCCCTTTATCCGTTAAATAAGGGTAGAGTCAAGCTCGTGACTCGAACAAAAACAAGCGCTTCGTGGGAGGCAACCCATGACTAATTGTTTGCTTGTTTTGTTTTTCAATTTTTGTGTGTCTTATATGTTAATACAAATAAGCCGTAAAAACGTTTATTTATATTTTACGATCTTCTAATGTTTTGTCGATAATAAACGTAAAATCATTTTAACGAAACAAATAAAATGCATAAATAGTTTGAGCCAATAGTTTTCTAACACAGTTACGTTTTCACATAAAACACTAAAACAAGTATAAGTGATTTTATGATTTAGTAATACATATATACAACAACTCGTGTTTACATATTGGGAAAAATATATACATAACTAGTATGTAGTATAAAATGGGTAAAAACTACAACCCATGTAATATATCTATAACCTATGGTACTGACCCATACCCATTTGACTAGGTACATTGCACTCATTAGATACATTGTATTTAATAAAAGACCCATGGATCAACCCATAACCCATAACCAAAATACCCATGGGCAAAGAGGAGCGTCCCACGGATCCCTAGTTTATAACTAGACGGATCCCTTAAGGGAGGGATCCGTGAGATCCGGGGAACAGTAAGCATTTTTCCTCTATAAATAGTGAGCCATTTATTCCTTTTAGCTTGCCACTCTTACACATACTTTCCCCAAGTATTGTAACTCTATAACCACTGATCCTAAGGGATCTTTCTATGTAGTTCGTCTTTTGTTTTTGTGTGATTCTCTAGGTTCCTCTTAAAGGCGAGATGACCACCTCTTGAAGTCGAGCAAGCTCAAGTCCATGAGTTGCCATGCTTCGTCATCATCAAGACTACTGAGGTTCTCTTGTTGATAGTTCTTTCCTTCTCTATAGAAGTGTTGTGTCAAATGCATTAGTGAAGGATGCCGAAAGAGTAAAGACCAAAGCATTAGTGAAAGATGCTTTACGTCCGTGTCAAAAGCATTAGTGAAGAATGCTAAAGGTGTCAAGATGAAGGCATTAGTGAAATGTGCCAAGCGTTGTGTCAAGGGCATTAGTGAAGGATGCTTAGAAATCAAATCAAGTGGCATTAGTGAAGAATGCCAAGGTCGTATAATCGATGAGGTGCATCGTTATACATATAGTGATGTTTTGTTTCAAGGATGTTGATATCCTTGATGGTGTTGTAATAAGGAGTGGGTCTCCTTTGGGATTAGGTGTTGTGTAGTGTTAGGTAGTAGTTCCTCCATTGTAATGGAGCTCGGTATTAGCCTAGTACGGATAAAGGGTGGCTGACGTTGTGGTAGGTGTGGTTCACCTTGGTGTGAAAGAACCCGGTGGTTAGCCTAATCTGGGAAAAGAGTGGCGGCGTTGTGAAGGCTTCTCCGCCATAAGGAGTTGGTGTCGCGTAGTGATTACGAACTCGAGTAGGTGACTCGGGGAGTAGAGTAGGGCAAGAAGGTGTCCTTGTGGCGAACCACTATAAATACTCGTGTTGTGGTTATGTGCTTTACTCTTTATCTTTCATTACACTCTTTATATATCTATCTATCAACGTCCAACATACACATCTAAATAGATTAACATAAGTTGATCTAAATGTATTAAAACGAAGTTTTAATTGGTAAAACTATTCAACCCCCCCTTCTAGTTTTCCACAATATCTTTTTCATTGTTTTTTATTCTCATGTTAGATTTTGTGAAAATGCTTTATTTTGTCTTTAACATCGTCTTAATTGCATATAAAGGTATTTTACAAAAAGATAAGTGTAGGGAAGATCACATAAGTTTTTAAGAACATGAACATGAGGAATTGCAACTATTGAAATTGATATATATATATGTGTTTGTTAGAGTCGAATGCTTGTATCGAGTCATAATAGATGTTTTGTAGGAATTTTTACGGGTTTTAATGATGTAATTTTCCATATTTTTTCGGAAAAGCATGAGACCACTTTCTGTCGGGACAACTGGACGGGTCGAGATTAAAACAGCGATGTCGGGCTATGTAAACAGTTACTCGGTTTTCATTTATGTGCAACTTATAAATTTTGGAAATTCCAGGTCTTAATTTCGGAAAAGCGCAAACATCCATTCATGAGCATTATATCTTACTTGCTTTCTAGTGTAGTTATGTGTCATATATAGTTTTACCCCGATTTCTGTGAAGGTTTCGTTTGTTTTCTTATAAGTGTGTAGGTTATATTGGGCAAAAGAAGAAACACATATTGGATTAAGCTTATTACTTATGCATTCTTCTTGAAAAAGAATTTAACCGCAACTTCATACATATCCTACCGAGATAATCGGGAGTACTAGTTTCTTTTCCTTACTTACCTTCCTTTATCATAACTTTGATGCTTTCGGGAACATTGGGACAATGTTCGGTTTAAATGTAGGGAGGAGAACAAAGCAGGAACTTAGAAACTATTCACTCACTTGATCATTTGTCTTAATCCCGTAATTTGTATAATAAACTATGAGAAATATTTGTTAGAGCAATTTTAGCGCCAAATTTAAAATTTTTTATGACATTTACAAGCTAAACTTTAGTCTTAATAAAGCGTCTCATGGATAGGAATTATATGACTTGCAAAAAACCGTTTACCACTCAAATTCCACCCCAAAAATGTGAGGTTCGCCCCTAGATCTTTAGGAATTAAAGCATTCATCTTAAATGCTTAGAGAGTGTACCGGTAGTATAATAGATTCTAGAACTTGTTTTGTGATGCATTCCGAGATCGCTAGTGAGACTACACTTGTGTAGTTAGGAGTAACTAAGTGATAAGAGGCATTAGGATAACCCTTGTTTGAAACATGTATTATAATTACATCTTCCACATCGGTTGAGTAATTACCCCACACCCTTGTGATGTACTCATCTTTAGTACACGATACCCCTAGTTAACCCATCAGAGCCTATCCTTTTCGCGGTTCTCGTGATGTTTTGGTTTTCCGGAATATCAATGAAGAGCATTGTTTATAATCTACCCCCAAATGTACACCCAAATAGCCTTAGCCTACCTTGTATGCACTCATCTTTAGTGCATTATTGTTATCATTGCTAAACCCTTAGTTCAAATATCTAATTACTTGCATGGTTGCTAAGTCGAGTCATATCTTTTGTACACAGTTTTGGGACAATTAGGACTCATGGGTAAAAAGTAATATTTTATGGAGTAACGGGAAAGAACTACAAATTCAAATTCCATTTGTCTACATAATTAAATACTCCAAGTGTTTTGATCTTTTCAAATCGGGTCAACTAGTGTTAGAGAAATAAAAACTCAAGTGTAGGGATGCTCCTATAAATCCCTTATTTTTTGATGTTATCGTAGAGGATGGTAGAGTAAAAAGGTATGAAAAAAAGTCGAAAAAAAAGAGAGTGTCTAAAAAAATGAAAAATATAAAGAAAAACATATGGGCTACCATCCTACATCTATCTTTATGTTTATATTTTTAAATTTATGTTTGTTTTGTTTCAAGTTATCTAGTGTTAGTGAGTCGAGTCTTGACTTAGCAACGCCACGCTTTACATGCTTGTAACATAAGATTTTTGACTTACCACCACTAAATATCCCCTATCCAACAAAGCCCTTTGTTTCTCTACCCTAAGCCTAAGGTTACAACCCTTGTAAAGACCTCTTAGATAGTTGTTCCTAGGTGCTTACTGATAAGGTTTTAAAAGGTACCATTTTTAGGGGTCGTTTAAGCCCTTATTTGATCACTTTTGTATCCGTTATTACTTAATATCGTTCCTTTTCACTTTTAGGTCTCTTGAAGGCAAAATCTGGAATGGCACTTATTTGGACGAAAAGCGCGAATATCTGAAGAAAATGGCCAAATTCAGAATCGAGACACTCAAAGCTGCGAAAGCAGGCGGCGGCGTCCATCTTATCTGCTGACGCCGTCGTGGGATTTTAATGACGATCTGAGCCAAAACCCTATTTTCAAGTGTGACGTCGGGCTTTAAAGAATAGGCTATCGCTACTCGGACGGCCTAGATGCGACCAGACGGCGTCGAAGTTGAAGAGGACGGCGTCACAAACATAAGGTGGCGCCGTCACAAGGTTAACGTGGCGAAGCGAAACCCTAATGGCGGCGACACGACGGCGTCACAAAACATAAGGTGACGCCGTCGCATATGTAATATATATATAGAATCGAATTTTTCGGTTTTAAAGGAGTCTTTTGGAGTAAAACCTAAAACCGAACCAAGGGTGTCTTATACGTATTTTAGGGTTTCAAACCTATCTTACATCAAGATAAGTATTTACTTCATCAATTCAATTATGTCTTTGATTATTTGTGTGTATGCTTGCATGTTCTCCATGTCAAGCTAATTTATTTGTGTGTTTGCTTAGGGAGTATGAAACTTAACTATTGAATATTGATTGGTTGTTTCTTATCTTAGTTGATTAATGATCTAGTAATGCGATAGGTCATTCGTTGTGTATAATGCTTGATTCATCTTTGTGAACCTTAGAATATAATTACGAGTAGTTGTAAGCTAAACCATCCAAAGAGTGCCTTAGAGTAAGAGTTTATTATCCCTAGTGGGTTTGTAGGCGAGACCCTTTGGTAAGTTCAAAGAGTTGGGAGAAAGCGCATACCTACAACTTTAGACACAAGCGTAACTAAGAATAAGGGCGTGACAACTCAACCATCAATAGGAGATAATTAAGGAGTAGTAAAACTTAAGTAAACACATCTTTAAACTATCATACGAGCACACATTAATTAGACATAGACTACCACCACCTTAGTTTAGATAACTAGATAATAGTAGAGTAATCGGTGAAATACCAACCCCAAATCCAATACAGAGATTCGTACCTTTCAATTTCCTAAAAACATAAAAGATAAAAATAATCTTCCTCAACCTCGACCTTAGCGTAGTAACTTCTCACTAGCATTCCTATTCCCCAGAGAACGATATCAATACCGTGGCTTACCCTAATTACTACACTACAACGATTAGGTTCCTTTGCCTGGGGTGTTATAAAACTTGCTCGAAGAAAGGAAGTTTCCTTGACCCCGACGACGCGTGTGGCGTTATCAAGTTTTGGCGCGTGCTGCGGGAATAGAATAGCTAGTTAGTAGTCCACCTCGTTTAGGTTTCTTTGTGATTCCTATCAAGTAAATTTTCTCATTTTAGCTTCTCATAGTACATCCCCATTCTTCGTGACCTTTGTTCATAACCCATCACTTTTCAACATGGAAGGTGATAACCAACCACCACTCATCAACCCACCACCTAATGACCCGCCAAGAGCCCGTACTCTTGGTGAATACTCAAGACCAAGCCACCTAGGCTATAGGAACACCATTGAGCTTCCCGACCAAGCCCAAACTACGGCCTGCGATCCGACACCATCCGGTTGGTGCAAAGCGGATGTGCATTCCATGGACTTCGTTAGAAGATCCAAATCGACATCGAGGATTTCCTCAAAATTGTCGATTCCATCGACCTTGATGCTACTACTCGGGAGACCACGCGCTGCGTCTCTTCCAATTCTCTCTACGGGACCAAGCTAGTAATTGGCTTGGCGACTTCCGCGGCTCCATCTCAAGTTGGGATGATCTTACCTCTCGCTTCCTTGCTCGATTTTTCCCACGGGAGAACCACTAAGCTTAGGAATGACATCTTGATGTTCCAACAACGTCAAGGTGAATCTCTCTGAAGCATGGACCCGATTCAAGGACTTACTTCATAAAGTCCCTCATCACGGCATTGATCTTTGGCTCCAGTCCAAATCTTTTATGATCATGTCAACTTCCCACTAAGCGATCCATTGACCAAGCGGCGGTGGAAAACTTAGTGATGTCACCGCGGAAGAATCATGGGGTATAATAGAGGACCTTGCCTCACGACAACGAAAGTTGGGATGACCCCGTGAGCTACCTAAAACCGTCAAGGCAATCTCCTTGCCTTCCATCGACTACTCACAACCTTCCGGCCGTAGGATGATCGAACTTGAAGATCAAGTTAAATTCCTCATGAGTTCTACGAAAATCCTAAGTCTTCACACCATGTGAACAAAGTTTCTCCCCGTGCGAGCCGTTTGTGATCCTCATAACACGCAGCACTGCACCCGATCCCCGAACACGCTTCCGTTGACTCGCATCCTCGGCGTATTAATGGGCGGAGGAAGATTCCTACAACACCGGACCTAGGAATTTCAATGAAACCCGTGAGGTATGGAAAAGCAATCCCGACTTCTCCGAGGACAAACCAAAGAATTCACCTCTAATGATTTCTCATGGCCCCACTAACGGTCCTAACCAACAAAACATCGAAGGATGTTGCAAAACCTAGTTGCATCCCAAGAAACCCGAATAGCTAAGCTCTTGGACCGCTTTAACCATCAACAAGGCGAGATGGATAGGAAGATAGACAACCTTTTGAAAGCCATAACCAATAGTGATAGGAAGGTTAGTGCTATCTCGACTCCGAACCCGGTATAGATATTAAGGATCCAAGCAAGCTAACTAAGCACGTTCGATTCGTCAATACCATCGCCTTAGTGAACACGATAGAAACGGATGGCGAAGAGGACCATACGCTTGTGAATAATGAAACACGAGGAAGTAGATGAAGTAGACATTAACTATTTCAACAAATTTCCTACGGAAGAAGAACTATCTCGCCACCCTCACTTAGTGCGTGACCTTCGTCACATGTATGTTAGGAAAAGCCCTAGAATCAAGTTTGGGAACCCTTGGAATCTTAACATACCATGTTGCATTGGATACCTTTTGTGGCAAAGGCCTACATTGATCGCAAATCCCAATCAACATAATGACTAGCACTACTACAATTGGATAATGAAGAAGCCTATCCCAACTAGGCAAGACCCCGATAATCCTAGGGATAAGTGCAATTTTCTTGGTAGAGTTAAGGGATTGCCCATCATGTAGGTAGTTTCACGTTCTCACGGACTTCATAATTGTGGATGATATTAGCACGACCATAGACTCTAGCTTGTCCCGCGTTATTCTAGGAAAACCTTTCATAGAAAGCACTAGGATGACCTATGACCCTCGTTAGGAGTAGTGCGATTCAAGGATGAGACCGGCGACATAGCTTACCAAATGCCGTTTAAGATTGAGAAGTTTTCATCACTCTCAATGATGAAAAGGAACTTAAAATTGTCGATCTATTATAGGAATGATAAGGATAGGGAAAGGGAGTAGATTATGTTATGGCTAAGATTTTGGATTCTATAAGGATTATTTGAACTTAGGACGAAATATAGGACCGAGTGGGGAGAGGACGAACTCTTGAGAGGAGCATCATAGGACACTTCTACAACATGGAATCCCCGGTAGAGACCGTCGAGAGGCGGTAATGAGAAAGCGTGAGGCGCGACTACGAGTCTAGCTACAAGACTCTTAAATAAAGAAAAGCGCTTCGTGGGAGGCAACCCATGCTTAATTGTTTGCTTGTTAGTGTCATATATCTTTTATTAATTGTTTATCCTCATGTTTAAATTTGTAAAAATGCTTTATTTTGTTCTTAACCTCGTCTTAATTGCATATAAAGGTATTTTACATAAAGGATAAGTGTAGGGAGGATTACACACGTTTTCATAAGAAAGCGTGAACATGGAATAACAATTCATTAAAAGATATATTTGCGTGTTTGTTCGAGTCAAATGCTTGTATCGAGTCATAATGGATGTTTTTGAGAAATTTTCCAGATTCTAAAGATGTAAATTTTCCGAATTTTTTCGAGAAAATCGAGACCGCTTTTTGTCGGGATAACTTTGACTGGCGTCGAGATTGCAACTTGGCGGCGTCGGGAAGGAGTAAAACATCGGATCACTTTTTCTCGTTTTACGAGCCACTTATAAATTTTGGAATTTTCCGGATCTTAATTTTCTTAGAAATTCTATAAACATCCATTCCACAAGCATTATATCCTAGTTTAAATCGAGTCTTATATATATTATTACCATGATTTTATGCGAAGGTTTCGTTTGTTTTCTTCAGTGTGCGAGTTTAGTTTGTCAGAAGAAGTTACACAAGATTGGAAGGAGCTTTTCACGCAATAATTCTTCTTGGAAAGGATTTAACCACCACTTTACGGATCCTACCGAGCTAATCGGGGAGTATTAGTTTCTTTCATTTTTGATTACCTTCTTTTATCATAACTTTGATATTTTCGGGAACATTGGGGACAATGTTCGGTTTAAGTGTAGGAGGGAAAATAAAGCGGAACTTTGAAACTATACTTATCCTTGACTATTTGCTTTGTCCAATTGCATTTGCGTAATAAACCATGAGAAAATGTCGGTTAGGATAATTTTGGCACCAAATTTAAAATTTTCATGACATATAGGAGTAGGCCATTAGTCTTAACAAAAGCGTCTCACGGATAGGAAGTTATATGACTAGCACAAAACCCTTTACCACCCAAATTCCACCCAAAATGTGAGGATCGCCTTAGATTAGTAGGAATTAAAAGCATTCATCTTCAATGCTTAGAGTGTGAACCGGTAGTATATTAGATTCTAGAACTTGTTTTGTGATGCATTCCGAGATCGCAAGTGAGACTACACTTGTGTAGTTAGGAATAACTAAATGATAAGAGGCATTAGGATAACCCTTTTTGATACAGTAATATAATTACTTCTTCCACATCGGTTGAGTAATTCCCCACACCCTATGTTGTACTCATCTTTAGTACACGATACCTGAGTTAACCCTCGAGCCTATCCTTTTCGCGGTTCTCGTGATGTTTCGGTTTTCGAATATCAATGAAAACATTGTTTACACCCCACCCCAAATATACACCCAAATCGCCTTAGCCTACCCCTTATGCACTCACTTTTAGTGCAAATGTTTGTTATCACCCTAAACCCTTAGTTCAATTATCCGGTTGCTTACATGAGTTGCTAAGTCGAGTCATATCCTTTGTATCTGATTTTGGGACGATTGGGATTCATGGGAAAAGTTAAAGTTTATGAAATGACGGGAAGGGCGTTAAATTCAAATTCCTTTGTTTGCATAATAATGTACCCCAAGTGTTTTGATCTTTTCAATTCGGGTCAAATTAGTGTTAGAGTAATAAAAACTCAAGTGTAGGGATGTGCCTATAAATCCCTATCATTTTGATGTTACCGTAGGGGATGGTAGAGTAAAAGTGTATGAAAAAAAAAACACATACGGGCTACCATCCTACATCTATCCTTTAAATTTATGTTTGTTTATTTCCTTTACCTAGAGTTTTAGAGTGTCGAGTCTTGGCTTAGCAACGCCATTCTTCGTATACTTGCAACATAGAGATTTTGACTTTCCACCACTACATAGCCTATCCCACCAAACCCTTTATTTCCTACCTTAAGCCTAACATTACAACCCTTTAAAAGACCTCTTTGATAGTCTTTCCTAGGTGCTTACGTAAGCGATGGAGGTTTGATCTATTCTCAAGCCTATGGTAATCTATGTACTAGGACCGGTTAATGAGTGTTTATCTTCCATTTCCTATTTGTTATATTTCATATATACACCCGAGAGATGTGAGTATCCAAACACCCCATGTGAGGTGCTAGTATGTAATTTCGTGCTTGTTATGACTTTCTTGGGCTTATATGTGTTGTGGACCGTTTGAATCAATGCTTCATGACCCCTAACTTATAAATTAATTGGCTAAAAGCACATTTGCTTGAGGACAAGCAAATAACAAGTGTAGGGATATTTGATAAGGTTTTAAAAGGTACCATTTGAGGGTCGTTTAAGCCCTTATTTGATCACTTTTGTATCTGTTATTACTTAATATCGTTCCTTTTCACTTTTTAGGTCTCTTGAAGGCAAAATCTGGAATGGCACTTATTTGGACGAAAAGCGCGAATATCTGAAGAAAATGGCCAAAGTCATAATCGAGACACTCAAAGTCTTTGAAAAAAGAAGGCGGCATCGTCTGCTTATCTGTGGCAGTCGTGAGGATTTTTGTGACGATCTGAGCCAAAACCCTATTTTCAAGTGACGACGTCGGGCTTTAAAAGAATAGGCTATCGCTACTCGGGCGGCCTAGATGCGACCAGACGGCGTCGAAGTCTGAAGAGGACGGCGTCGCAAACATAAGGTGACGCCGTCACAAGGTTAACGTGGCGAGCGAAACCACAATGAGCGGCGATCGGCGGCGTCACAAAACATAAGGTGGCGCGTCGCATATGTAATATTATATATAGAATCCAATTTTTCGGTTTTAAAGGAGTCTTTTGGGTAAAACCTAAAACCGAACCAAGGGTGTCTTACAAGATATTTTAGGGCTTGAACCCTATCTTACATCAAGATAAGTATTTACTTCATCAATTCAATTATGTCTTTGATTATTTGTGTGTATGCTTGCATGTTCTCCATGTCCGGCTAATTTATTTGTGTGTTTGCTTAGGGAGTATGAAACTTAACTATTGAATATTGATTGGTTGTTTCTTATCTTAGTTGATTAATGATCTAGTAATGCGATAGGTCATTCGTTGTGTATAATGCTTGATTCATCTTTGTGAACCTTAGAATATAATTACGAGTAGTTGTAAGCTAAACCATCCAAAGAGTGCCTTAGAGTAAGAGTTTATTATCCCTAGTGGGTTTTGTAGGCGAGACCTTTGGTAAGTTCAAAGAGTTGGGAGAAACGCATACCTACAACTTTAGACACACAGCGTAACTAAGAATAAGGGCGTGACAACTCGACCATCAATAGGAGATAATTAAGGAGTAGTAAAACTTAAGTAAACACATCTTTAAACTATCATACGAAACACATTAATTAGACATAGACTACCACCACCTTAGTTTAGATAATTAGATAATAGTAGAGTAATCGGTGAAATACCAACCCCAAATCCAATACGAGAGATTAGTACCTTTCAATTTCCTAAAAACATAAAAAGATAAAAATAATCTTCCTCAACCTCAACCTTAGCGTAGTAACTTCTCACTAGCATTCCTATTCCCCAGAGCGATATCAATACCGTGGCTTACCCTAATTACTACACTACAGCGATTAGGTTCACTTTGCTAGGGTGTTATAAAACTTGCTCGAAGAAAAGGAAGTTTCCTTGACCCCGAGCAGCGTGTGGCGTTATCACTACGCGTAAGCGGTGGAGGTTTGATCTATTCTCAAGCTTATGGTAATCTATGTACTATGCCAAGTAATGAGTGTTTATCTTCCATTTCCATTCATATTATATTTCATATAAACCGAGAGATGAGAGAATCAAACACCACTTGTGAGGTGCTAGTATATAATTTCCGTGCTTGTTATGACTATTGTGGCGCTTTTACTTGTTCAGACTATTTTAAACCAATGCTTCATGCCCCTAACTTATAAATTGATTGGTCAAAAGCACATTCGCTGAGGACAAGCAAATACCAAGCGTAGGGATATTTGATAAGGATTTAAAACATACGCTTTTAGGGGTCATTTAAGCCTATTTGACACATTTATATCCGTTCTTGCTTAATTTCGTTCCTTTTCACTTTTAGGTATTTTGGAAGCAAAATCTGGAATGAAGGACATTTGGATGAAAAGAGCAAAACATGAAGAAAATGGCAATGTCAAGATCGAAGCCACCCAAGATCGATCGTGAGAACTCGTGGCGTCCCATCAAAATGGCGGCATCCCTCTATGAAGACTTGATCAAAACATGCACGCGACGGCTCAATGAAATTTCTGGGTCATACAACCTGGCGGCGTCACGCTTTAAATATGAAGGGTGTTACTCAAAGTTTTCACTCCAGACGACCCAGATCTAGAATCAAGACGACGTCTCAACTAAAGATCGACGGCGTCACAACTCTAAAGTGATGTCGTCTCATCGATGACTTGGACCAGACGAAACCCTAATGACGGCGACCTGACGGCGTCGCATCCAAAAGGCGACGCCGTCGCGATTGTAAATCTATATATAGTGTTAATACAAATAAGCCGTAAAACGTTTATTTATATTTTACGATCTTCTAATGTTTTGTCGATAACAAACGTAAAATCATTTTAACGAAACAAATAAAATACGTAAATGGTTTGAACTACTAGTTCCTAACATATTCACATTTTCACATAAAACACTAAAACAAGTATAAGTGTTTCTATGATTTAATATTACATATGTACAACAACTAGTGTTTACATATTTAGGTAAAATATACACATAACTAGTATGTAATATATTGGGTAATATAAATGGGTAGAAACTTAAGTATCATAACCCATTGGGCAAATACATTGAATGTAGTTGGGTACAACCCAAAGCCCATGACCCATGGAGCTTGACCCATAACCCAATGCATGACATCATGCTTATATCATATATGGATAATATCCATAACCCATGGTTTTGACCCATATCCATATGACTAGGTGCATTGCACTCAAGAGATACATTGTATCTAGCTAAAGACCCATGGATCAACCCATGACCCATGACCTATAACCAAAATACCCATGGGTAAAGGGGAGCGTCCCACGGATCCCTAGCTTTACGCTAGACGGATCACTTGTGGAAGGGATCCATGGGATCCGGGGAACAGTAGAATTTTTCCTCTATAAATAGTGAGCCATTTCCTCATTGTTTCTCACCCTTTTATAACATACTTTCCCCTAGAGTTGAAAACTCTCTAACCTCATATCCAAGAGATCTATGTTTGTAGTTTTATTTTTGTGTGATATTTTAGGTTCCTCTTAAAGGCGAGATCACCACCTTTGAAGCCGAGCAAACTCAAGTCCATGAGTTGCCATGCTTCCTCATCATCAAGACTACTGAAGTCTTCTTGTTGATGATTGTTTATCTTTTCCTAAGAAGTGTTGAAGACATTTGTGAAAGGTGTCTCAAGTGTCGAGGCGAAGATATTAGTGAAGGGTATCTATCGTCCACATCATTAGCACTTGTGGTAGGTGCTTAGAAGCAAGACTAGAAGCATTATTGAAGGGTGCTTAAAAAGTCAAGACACAAGACATTAGTGAAGGGTGTCTTGAAGATCTAGTTAAAGGCATTAGTGAAAGGTGCCTTAGATGTACATTCGATATGGTGTGTTTCGATGTACAAGATAGACTAGTACTAGATCGAGGATATTGATATCCTTGATGATGTTGTAAAAAGGTGGATCTCCTTTGGGATTAGTCGTTGGTGTAGTGTTGGGTAGTAGTTCCTCTATTGCAATGGAACTAGGTGCTTAGCCTAGTACCTAATAAAGGGTAGGCGACGTTGTGTAGGTGTGGTTCACCTGGTGTGAAAGAACTAGGTACTTAGCCTAGTACCTTATAAAGGGTAGGCGACGTTGTGTAGGTGTGGTTCACCTTGGGTGAAAGAACCCGGTGGTTAGCCTAGACCGGAAAAAGGGTGGCGACGTTGTGAAGGCTTCTCCGCCATAAGGAGATTGGTGTAGTGTTTACGAACTCGAGTAGGTGACTCGGGGGTGGAGTAGGGCAAGGAAGGTGTCCTTGTAGCGAACCACTATAAATACTCGCGTTGTGGTTTTAAGCTTCTTACTCTTATCTTTTCATTACATACTTTTATATGCTTGTTTATCAACATCTAACACACACGTTCAAATAGATTGACATAAGTCGAACTAAATAGTTTAAAAGGAAGTTTTAATTGGCAAAACTATTCAACCCACCCTTCTATTTTTCCACAATTGGCATCGAGCTTCGTTACAAGTTTCTTGAAGTATATTGTACTTTAAAACTTGATACGATCCATAGTTAATTGAAAACTACAAAGAAGGTTTTCATAAAACAAACACCATGTCTTTTAAAACTATATGCTTGGATGTTGATTTGATAACAACATTTTTCTTATTCTCTTTTCATTTAGTTGCACTAATCTTCTTTGCCATGTTGATTAGTCAAAGCTCATACTCACCAAGCTATAGGAATCACTTGGTAACAAGAATACCTTCCATAAGGAGGTATCTTAAGCATAAGGCGCGGAATCGTCTAAGTGACATTTGTTATGTCATTTGTAAAGACATTCCTAAGTCTTATTAGAGGTATGACTTTCTTTTTATTTTCCTTGATAATTAAGTATGCCTATTTAGGTATTTATATGATTATCTTTTGTGCATATACATGTATTACATGAAGCTTCATTAGGAAGCCTTTTCTCACATACGTGTCACTCTTTCGTCTATAGTCGTGGTTTATAAAACTTGTGTTTTATTTTAAAATATATCTTTCTAATAATAAAACAAAAACACAAACATGAAAAAATCCTCCTTTCCATAAATACTCCCACCGTCAATCACTTTATCCCACTTTTTCAAATCTTCCAATTTCAAAAATTTCTTTCATTCAAAACTTCATCTTCTCTCCATTTCGTCTCAATGAAACCAAAAGGATCATCTTGACATGGTTTACATCGCCTCGTGCTCATCGCCTTAACACTCATCGCACTTGTGTTCCCTATGATGAAGTTCACATACGGAGACATTTACTTTGTGTTGTTAATCTACATTGGGGTTATATACCCAATCCTTTGTATCATTCTAAGCATTGAAATGAAATATTATTAATAGTCTAGTTTATCTAGATTATTATTATCATAATGTGTTTGTCATTTCTTTTGTTTCATATGTTTCTTACTCCTTCGTGATACATTAGAAGTCATGTATCCATGCTAAAAGAAAATGTAGGCTAAAACACATATCTTGGGAATAAAATTGTAAAACATATGTTTTTGTAAAATCATTTACGTAACTACGGATCTACGGATCCGGAAGATATACTAGCGGATCCACTTTGTAAAGGCAGTGGGATCAGTCCTCTTGGAAAACAATTTTCATGCAAAATAAAACCACTTTCTCTCAAAAGAAATATTCCACTAGAATGTCAAAACCATAAGTGAGTTAAGTGTCATTGTTGTTAAAACCATTGTTAATAAAATCTAGTAAAAACATTAGATAATCATAGGTTGAACACAAACATCATTTTCTATTAACTCTCCATTTCTATAGGTTTAACTATGACGCATGAATATGAGTTTGATTTTTCACTCACTAGCGTCTACTCTCCGAACATCTCCTTGAACCCAACACACACGGCATTCATGTCCGTGGGTTCAATAACCTCGAAAACCGTCACTTCCACGAAGGGCGTGTGTAGACACCTCTCTGATTCGAAGAAGGTATCAATACCTCCTTAGAACCATAGGACTAGAATGTCTTCTTGAAATCAACGAGAAGATATGTCGAGGTTCATAATGGAATTCTTCGTCAAGTTGAACTCGTTCGTAACGAGGATCGCTCTCTATCTCTTTGGTTTTATATCAAAACCAAGCGTTTACTTTAACCCTTGGGCATTTTGCTCACATTCTCCGAATTACAAATCATGGACAATGTGCCTTCACGAAGATTGGTCACTTGATTCTCTCATCAACTTCGTGAAGAAAATAGTCCATATTGTTCTCACATACCCTCCCGGAAGATTTACATCGCATAATATGCCAACCTCGACCATATTACTCCGATCCAAACATTATCTTCACACGGGACATCCGAGAAGAGTACAAGCCCTTGCACTCATCCTACGTGAAAATGTTTGGAGTCTTAGGGAAATCGAGAAATCCTTCCGCTTGTTGTGCTCACATATTGTATTGTTTGCTAACACAACAACCATACACTCGCCTACTTCTTCGCAGAGGCTAATTGTAAATCTTCAAGGCTCTAAGAATAAACTCATCCCTTATAGAATGTTCTTGACATGCCTCTATCATAACGTTATGCACTTTCATCCTCAATTTCAAAGTCCGTTATGCGTGCTTGTGAACAAGATGATGGAACCGCTAAACATATCTCTATGAAGACTTTCTTCATTCTTAATTCCACCAACACTCATCAAAACATGATGATCCTCTAGCGAAAACACTCAAGGAACCTAGTAGTATTTCAAATAGGATCAATCTTCTTGTACTCGTGCTTTATCAATGTAATCATATTTCCTTCATGAAATAAAACATCTTACATTTGATATCTTAGTGTTAGAACCCTTTAAACTAACCTTGGAATATAATGCATTGTCAAGATCATTGCATACCTTTAGTAAAGGTTCTGTGAGCGGATGAGCGGATCCAAAGTTTGTGCTAGGCAGATCCTACATCTAGGGAACCGTGGGATCCGACAAGCGAAAATGCAATTACAAGCATTGTATTTCAAACATATCCTTAGAACACCTCACACTAAGCTAAACATAGTGTCTTAAGGCAAATTAAGTCCTTATCAAATTAAGTAGATTCTTCCCACACACATAAACTCACCTAGATCACACCCAAAGATGCTTGTAGATCCATCATTTCATTTTAATCCATTACTCTTCCACTCTTAGCTCACATCACTTTTCACAATGGTCCCTCATATCTAAGCGTTGGAAACCTTTTATAGCAAAATCGATCATAATCATCCTTACGACAAAATTGGTCAAAATTGATCAAATCCTAGTTTTCCATCTTAAGCCTCTAGGATATTTTCCAAATGATTTATCTAAGTCACTATCGATCTCTAGGATCATTTAGCTTCCTTGACACTCTCAAAATCTTTAGTGTCATCCTTGTTCATTCATTGGTGCTCATGAAAGTTCCAATTCCTTCCATAAAAGGCAATCATTAGCTACATCACTCATTACCTTCAAGCACTTAAGCACCCTTCATTTAAGACACTTAGGAGGTGAAACACTCAAGGTGATATAGATCTTAGATCTTAGAAACATCATTTCCACTTTTTCATAGTCTGAGGCGGGATCCCTAGGATTAGTCTAGGCGGATCCTACGAGAAGGGCGTGGGATCGGATGACGGTTTATGTCAACTCTAGCTAAATCATTTCAAGCTCATCCTCTAACTCAAACACTCCATCTCATCTTAAATGAGTTCCTAGATCAAGTACAAACTCTTGAGTTGACTCTTGTGCATGTTAATCATCACATTCCAATGAATTTTAGTAGCTTAAGGTTTAAATGCACTTGCCAAATCTCTTGCTTTATAAACCACATTGTTAGGACTTCCATAGTCATCACCTTCATCCTAATTTTCAAGACTTAAGAAACCCACAAACTTCTTGAAATCATCTCATCATGAGAAAAACTCCAAGTTGTAACTTATCCACCAAAGAACCACCTAAGAAAATTGCTCGTGTTGTACACGAAATCTCTTCAACCGAATCATCTCCGGTCAAGCAAACAAATGCAAGTATTGCTCTCAACCAATCAAACCAATTCTTAGAAGGATAGTACCCACAAAACTACCTATGCGAACACCACCATACCTCCTAGAGCTATTTCTTTTACATCTCCACTATCATCACCACACCTCTACAATTTAGAGGATTTTCCTCTAGGTAGTCTCATCCGCCTCATGAGCAACATTCTCCTCATTAGGAGGAATAATGGTACAAAATCAAGGTGTTGAGTCAACACTAGCTCAGAAGCTTCCTTTTCGCGTTTCCATAATATAATCCCATTTGGATTATGAGAAATCATCAAAGTCGACCACCCGACCATATGGAAGTTGACACTTTTCTACCACCACCATCATTCTTGGTCGAGCCATTCTCAAATCGCCTCCACCAATCCTCCATCGTTTGGAGCTCCATGACGCTTCACTTGATCCGTCGCATCAAGCCATTTCATTTCTTCCACCACCACTACCTAGCCATGACAAAGATTGCTATCATTGTCAACATGTTAAAAGTTTGATACATGAAGTGCGAGAAGACCAGCGTTTCATGTTCTATCATCTCCTCGAGCGTTTCGGCGAGATTAAACCTAAACAAAACTTGAGCTAGAAGATTTTAGTGGTGTCCTAGCATCAAGCGATAGTTGGTCTAGAAATTCCTAGTCATGTATTTTTTGTTGTTAGAGTCATGTATATCATAACTCTAGTTTTATTAACTAAAATTACATGCTACTTGTTAGACTTTTGAGTATATGATTACGTTGTATTCATATCTCACCTTTGTGATAGCATTACTTGTTAGGAATTAGAAAATTCCATAGTGAAGAGTCGGTCACCCCAAATGTTATCTAGCTTAAGTTAGCTCGTAGACTTGTCGTTAGTTACGTTATTTATCGGTTTATTAGTTAGTTATTAGTTTAGTTTAGCGTAGTGCAACACCGTGGAGGAAGGTCGGTCTTTACCCTTGTATCCACGATCCACAGCCGATAGGAGGTCGTGTATTGTAAGTATAAATACCCCTTCCATCCATGGAAGGGTGGTGCTCATTCAATCTAATATTTCCATACTTTTGTAAACCTCTAGCAAGAACACCTCTCTACTAACTCTCTAACTATGGCAAACATGTATTTTGATCATCCAAGACCACCGAATCATCAACACAATAAATATAACGATCCTACAATTGGTACGAGCCAAGGTTATGGTGTGTTGATGATTTCTTCTGATTTAAATCGTGTTTGTGGCTGTTTGTTTGTACTATTTGTCTTGGTCGGATAAAGTTTTTTCCAAATATTATGATAAGCGGTGTTTTACATGGTTTGATTATCCTTTATTGGTAAAAATTATGTCTGTATCACGTTGTTACGTCCAAATATTTACGCATAATCCTTGAAGTTGGTCATGTATTTGTGCATATGATCAAAATAGTCAATATGGTCATATATTTGTGGTCCTAATGGTTTTCTGGTAACTTTTCATGGTCAAAACAGTCAAAAAGTATCATCTTTTATGCAACTTTTCTGGGTTTATTTGAAGCTGGCCGGAAAAGCAGTCGGTAAAACTCATCGGAAAACTCATATATTCATGCTAGCGAGTTGTTCTTAAAAGATGTCAAGATACAATGTTTTCAAAGCGAGTTGACTATTGAGTCAACTGCTGCTAGCGACTTGGCTATGCTAGCGAGTTGGCTATGCTAGCGACTTGGCTATGCTAGCGAGTTGGCTATGCTAGCGACTTGGCTATGCTAGCGACTTGGCTATGCTAGCGAGTTGGCTATGCTAGCGACTTGGCTCATTATCTAGCGACTTGGCTCACATCTTAGACCTAGCGACTTGCTTTGAAAAAAATAAAACTTGCTAGCGACTTGACTCCAATAGATGGATAGCGACTAACAACAGAAAGGTAGAAGAAGAATGCAGACCACGACCAAATGACCAACATCAAATAGCAAACACCAAAACAACAACCAAATACAAAAATCTAAAATGACCACGACTTAACACAAAAATACCATTAACCAAACATCACGACCTCAAGTATTCAAGAACATCATCAGTCAAAAACATCAAATCCAACTCCAACATCTAACTACAATCTTATCCTAGCTCTTGCTCCATCTCATTCTAGGTTCTAACAATCATGGTGAAGAAATGTTAAAGTGATCTCGGTTTGCCTATTTACATCGTATGCTAAAGCGCCATAGATCTCAAAAGATCTTTACGACTTTGTTCAAACCATCATGGATCCATGTTTTAATGATAATATCCGAAAGTAATGAAGAAAGATCAAAACCATTTGGGGTTTCATCTTTCTCCTTGATTCGACTATAAGGAGATACTCAAGCGGGACTAAAGGTGATCTCGGTTTGTTTTTCGTGGTCTCGCATGTTACATCCAAGACTATCAAGAGTCTTAAACACGAAACAAATCAAACCCTCATTGATCCATGTGGAATAAAACATCCTCTTTATTATCAGAAAAGACAAAGAGCGTGTTATAACAAATATGTTACACCGTCTCTTTAGTTCGTTCTTTGCACAAACACAAAAGTTAAGACATCAAAACAATCAATACCTACGTGTTTGTTATGATCGATCTCGTTGCAAACTCTATACTAGAACCATCCACATGGATAAGTCTAGTCGTGCCTCAAGCTATCTACGTGGCTAAGTCAAGCGGGTCTCAATCTTGATGCCATCCACAGCTTACGTTTTGAACCAAATGAGATATATTGTCTTCGCTAATGGAAGGATAAGGTTGTGATATTGATTCGATGGTGTGAAAAATCTGCCTTGGATATTAGTTTGATGAGATTATAAGAGAATAAAGGTGGATGGATCATTCTTTTGTGAGGCGTTTTTTTTTAGAGGAAAAAGAGGCGGTTTATAAAAGTGTTTAGGGTTATGATATGTGAGAATTATTAGGGTAACACATCATTTATATCACTCCTATTTCGACCAGGTTGTGTACAACTTTCGCTTTGGGCCTACATGCGTGGATTGGGGTAATTGATTGGATGACGGGAAACATTGTAACATTTACTTACATTGTATTTGCTTTGGAATTGGAATGGATTGGATTGTTTACGGGCTTATGGCATGATCCGATTATTTCTTGGGTTGGACGAGTTAATGGGAACATGTATATTGTTTTGATGATGTTGGGATTTCGGTTGGTCACATAACTAAGCTTGAATGGGCATGATGAATATCACAAAGTTGTTCAAGCGTAATAAGATTTTCGTTGAGCATTAAGTCGCATATTATTAATGGACTCGAGAAAGGAATGTTAATGGGATTCTCAATGAAAATCTTGTCGCATTTTTATCGGTTTATGGTTTCTTATTGGGCCGTGTGACAAATGGTGCTAATTTAAGGACGAGTTTTACGGTGATTTTGGGCCTCGATTCTAATCATTTGAATCGGATAACAGGAGACTCGTACTCTTCTGAAATTAATGATGTGAGTGAGCTTTTCAAGAATTGGATTTTATGTGACTTGGATAAAATGAGATTCTTTGAAGAAATTTGACAATCATGAGATGAGATGATGAGATTTGTTGCGTTATACTGATTGACACTTTGATGTATACATTTTCACGAAAAATATTTTGTCACGGCTCGAATTGTTATTGGAACTAGGTTGACTATGGGGTCGTTTGGACGATATTTCTTATTTGGATTTGAAGTGAGGTTTTTTGGGCGAGTTCACTTATTTCGTCTTCTTTCATTCTACCTTTCCGCGAAGATGACTTGTTTGGGCATTCACAAAGTGTGATAAAGACTTGGATATTTAGTTACGTTTGTGATTCTTTCTCACTTAACCCACAGCGTAACTATTACTACGGTGTCTCACGCGATTGAGGATATGTCAAGAGGTTTTGTACATTGGGTACACGTTTCTTCTTCACAAGGATTAGTGCAAGCTTAAGTAACAAATCGGGAATTCTACTTCATGATCAAGTTTGGTATATCGGGTTTACTTCTCCATGTGGTCCTTACAATAGTCGACGAATCGTGAATGATGTGTTTATCAAAGTGTTGATTGGATGATTGATGATTTTGTTGATGTTGGATAATGAGCCGTTGATGAACCGCTGCATGTTCCCTAAAGCAGATATTCACGAAACCAAAATTGTCATAACTCATTCAAGGCGGCGTTGTTTACGGTTTTGTCTTGATTTTGTAAAATCATGAAGAATCTATTTCTCGGTTTAAATCATAGACTTGTAAAATCCGTGACAATGGAAACATCACGGTAATAGTAAAGTGCATTTCGGATCTATCTTACGGTTTATTCTTGGTTTTGTAAAATCCCATGAAAGAATCTATTTCTCGGTTTAAACCATAGAGTTGTAAAATCCGTAATGATGGAACCATCTTGGAGAAAGGAAAGTGTATTTGGGATCTCATTTGATGTTGGTGCTACGGTTTACGCTTGAAGAAGGATAAAGGTGTATTTCTTGAATTGGATGTGTGATTGGATTATCGTCATGGCGGTTTGGTTATTACATGGTTTTACGGGGTGATGTGCTTTTAACCATGGTCGGGATGAAACCATTATCAAAGTTCGTTTAAATGTCAAAGAAGGCTAGATTTGAGCGATTCGGAAGATGTGAGCAGCGTTAATTGATATTATTTATTTGAGGTGAAGTGAAATATCACAGGCGAGTGTACTTAGTATCGAAGGTATCGGGGATGGATGGATGAAGATTCTTCAAGATCCTTGTTCAAGCTTATCATAAAAAGCGAAGACTTGGAAATCTAGTTATTGTTGGGTGTCTTTTACCTTTTCTTTTACCACTTGGGGGAATTGGGCTCTTACCACTACAAAATAACTATCACTTAAGGAGTTACGTTGTAGTGCTCGATGTCACATTCAATTGTGGATTTTCAAGAGGTAATGTCGTCTATTACTTGATGGTTGGTTGGTTGAAGAGTATAGAGTACTTAAGAGATTCAATGGAGCATGAATTCTCGGCACCGCTCTTTGTTACATATGTGCAAGTTTAAGTCACAAGTTCGGGTTAGTTTACTTGAGGTCAAATTCATCATATTGGGTTTTCTCCATCATTTGTCACGACAAAGAGCCTCTTGAATGATAATGGGGTTGATTACATGTTTTGCTAAGAGAGTGAAAAGAGAGAGATTATGGCGTCATTGAACACATCAGTTCGGGCCTCGTACTCCAAAGAAAAGAAATGTATGCGTTTGATGCGCATTATCTTGAAAGAAGAAATCTTCTTATGACGTATGTTCACTTGATTCGGGCCTCGTACTTCAAAGAAAAGAAAAGTGTGCGTGTCGATGCGCTTTATCTTGAAAGAAGAGAAAT
The DNA here is from genome assembly GCA_022545495.1 of Chrysanthemum lavandulifolium. Lineage (NCBI taxonomy): Eukaryota > Viridiplantae > Streptophyta > Magnoliopsida > Asterales > Asteraceae > Chrysanthemum > Chrysanthemum lavandulifolium. The sequence continues at coordinate 51,549,824 of CM040243.1, forward strand.
CTTCTCATTAATGACCATTCTCATCAACATGCTTCATGCTTTTTCCATGCGCTTTCATTTATCAAGTGAACCGGACTACCGATGATTGTTTTCTTATTCCACTTGCTCAACTATGATGGCGATGGCAACATCTGTGCTAATCTTGCGGGGAGAAGTGTGAATTGACTACATTTGAATAATTTTCACTTGTTTAATCAAGAATGGCATCTCCGTATGCAATTCTTGAGGAAAAAAGTGTGATAATTTTGCATGGTTGATTGATATATGAGAATAAATGGTCAAACGGCTCCAAACTCATGTAAGAACCGAGCTTCTTCTTGATCGGATCATCTTTACATGGTGTTTCTTTGAAGAGTCGTTGGTTGACATCTTCACTCGGATTGATGAGTTTATCGACAAAGTGCTTCGGTTAATGCTTCACGTATGCATCAACATGATGATTCGAACAATCTCTGTTCTTGTTTGATGTGATTGGTAGTTTGGTGTTACCATCTTATGTGTTCGTTGAGGCACGATTCTTTGATTTTCTTGATGAACATCCTTCGATCTTGTTTGATTGGGAGGATTTTAGCTAAGGGATATGCAAGATGTAAGTTAATTGGGATGCTTTTGGTGAGATGCTTTTTGGTGTGAGTTGAAGATGTTAACTATCTATTCCCCAATGTATAATCTTGAAGAAGGTCGAGTCTCGATCATTCTACATTCTACGCTACATGTTAGAAGACTAAAGGCGAGTTGCATTTGATTATCAAAGACTTCTTCTTATTCGTGCATTTATTAAAAGATTGTCGGTTTAGGGAGAGCACTAATTGGGGAGAGTGAAAAGCGGTTTAATCCCCAATTAGACTTGCTCACATTCTTGACAAGTTGATTCTCACGAGATATATTTGTGCTTATAGTGTTCTTCTCAAAAGATTTCAAGTATTTGGGCTTACAAAGAGTTCTTGATTACGAAGTGTCAAAACCGGCAAGGGGAAGGAGACAAGCATCTAAAGCGAGTAAACTTGATGAACTTAATACTTCTAAGTAATTGAAGATATCCGGGAAGACAAATGTTATTACGGCGAGAGAAACTCAAGGTTTGACTCATGGCGAGTAAACTTGATGAGCTTAATACTTCTAAGTGATTGAAGATATCCGGAAAACAAATGTCATGACCGAGAGAAACTCAAGGTTTTACTCATTAAGGCGTTTAGTGTTCTTATTCCAACTATGTGGGGAAGAGATGGAAGAGTTAGTTTACGAAGATGAAAGAGGTACACAAGTGTGTGATGATTTTGATGTTATCACAATCATACGGGGAAGATTGTGTACATTGGGGATGCTCGAGTTGTTTTACTTGAGGGCTTAATCGGTGATTGAGAGATATAATCACTTATTCGGTGTTGACATCCAGAGATTGTCACCCGAGAGATAATCGATGATTGGCATGCTTCTTTAATGTTATCGGTTATTCTCTCTTTGGGCATTGGTGCCGGGTTCTTGAGCTTCATACACTTTCTTGGGAGAGAAAAGTATACATCGGGGTTATTCTTTGGCTATTGGACTTAATCGCTACTTGATGGTATAAGTTTCTTTGTCTTGGTATATGTGTATTCGGGTTCGTGAGCTCTAGTCTAAGAGGCCATCGCATCAAGAAACTACGTGGGGAAGTGGTCTCTTGACACCTTTTGGAATGGATCGCTTGAGACTTGATGGAAAAGGAAATTTGAGAAGATTATTTTAGTGTGGGATGAAACATTGTTGTTCTTCTATTGGATGATATAACCCCGAATGGAGATCCTCGATTATCGTTCTTAATTGGAGCGTGAGTTTATGATAATGGTGTGCTTACTTGTGCACTGGCTAAAGCAAGCTTGAAATAGAGCTTGAATCGCTCATAGTAAGGATTTTCGGTTTGGGGGCGCGAGTCTCACTTCGGTTGGTTCAATTTCTTTCTTGATTCAAGAGCCACAGAAGCTTTGGTGGTGAATGTTTAAGGGATGATGACTTCTATCTTCTACAGCGGGTCTGCTCGATATCCTTATCTCGGTGCTCGTATCATCATCTTCTTTTACTATATCATCTACTCTATCTTTGTATATATTTATCGGAAAATCAAAATACAAAATTATAAAACCGACAAAACAAAATACAAAATATAAAACCAACAAAAGAAAATAGAAAAATATAAAACCTTCAAAACCCATAAAAATCAGAAAATTTCAAAATTCCAAAAATATGTTTTCTCATGACATGTCTTACGGTATCGATAACATCTGGTCTTAGAAATGTCATTCAATAATGGCACGGGACCATAGATGAAGTTCGAGCAGGAGGTGTAAATATTTCTTTCTAAACATGTCACAAATCAAATGGCTTCTGATTATTTGGGCGTAACCCGTGCTTAATACTATGGCTTACGGTTACTTGAGATGTAACCCGTGCTTAAAACTATGGCTTGCTATTATTTGAGATAGCAACCCGTTCTTAAAGGAAGGAAAGTGCTACGCTAAACGTTTTCACAAATATTTCGTGCACTTTTCCTAAAACAAATGAGGAAAGTATGTCGAAGGGCTATTTGTTCCTACTCAAATATTTTTCCGTCTATAAATTCTTGAGAAAATATTTGTTGTTTTCTAAAATGGTGGTAAATGAGTTGCTTGAAAATAAATAGAATCAAGTTTTCAAAAATTGTAAAAACTCGATCAATGATTTGGTAGCTTTTAAAACTTTTAGAAAATGAGTCATTGATTGAGGATAATGTTATTCAAATTTACATCATCTAACGGACTTTCTTAATTATCCTACGTGTTTAATTATAATATATAATTGCCTATGTTGAAGGACTAGGTTTCTAGGATATGATTGTTAGGTTTAGATGATTAAAGTTTGATGAACACATAATTCCCATACTATATATGATCGATTGTTATGTTGAATTGACTTTAATTAGTCGATTCTTTGTTATGGGTGATGTCGACCACCATATATCTGTATGTGTGTTCATTAACGTGTCGGTATATCATGAATAAAAGAATGTTCCCGATCTGGATACCACAATTGAAGATGATTGGATGCCGAAAGGAAAGGGTAACTATTTCTTGGGTTGACAAATGAAGAAAGCGGAGCTTAATTGGACTTCTATGGAGAGTTGGCATAAATGCAGCGTAAGAGGTCTCCTTGCATCGCGGATGGTTTTCTTCTAAGTGATTGAAGAAAGCGGAGCTTAATTTGACCTCGGTTGACATTCAAAATGCAGCGTGAAGAAGTCTCATTGCATCTAGACGGTTTTCTTCCAAGCCCTACACAACAACAACATAAGCTTCTCAACCACCTAACGTATCTTTGTGCATGATACCATTCTCAAACAATTTTGAATAAATTATTAAATTGTTTTGAAAATGGAAAATATTATTTTTGAAAATTAATTGGACTAAATTTTGAAAATCACGGACTTCTTTTTATCAAAACCTAAGTCACTCAATTATCGACTTGGTCATTGATTGAGGGAGAGTGATTTAATATAAATTATTTTCAAACAATATTTCTTCATAAAAGTTCGGATTGTACAATAATAAGTGGTGATCTAAAGATTTAATGTTATGTCATGGTATGATTTTTCTTTAGAATCAAGGTCTTTCAAAATGAAATTTTTTTGTTCTTGTTTGATTGTGAAATTGTTTTATTTTACTAAAAGATCTCTTAAAACTATCATACGACACTAACAATCTTTAATGTCTTAAAATGGTTCTTATCATCATCTTTCAAAGTTAAATCTTGCCATGTCTTTCCCCAAAATTTTATAAATGATTTAAATCGGTTGGGATCACAAATCTCAAATGGTTTGATATTTTGATCGGGTAGAGATCGTGTTTTAAATCTCAAATCTGTTTTAAATGGAATTGGTTTTAGTCCTTTAAAGGCACTCCGCCTCCATGTGCCAAACGATTTCAATATACATAATGCACATGTTGAGGAGGAGGATTTATCCAAAACCGGATGAGTATTTAAACAAGGCCACATTTTCTCCCATATTTTCTAAACCTAATTAAATCACTTGGGATCCAAAATCTCAAAGGGTTTGATATTTTTGATCGGGGAGAATTTGTGATTTAATAATGAAATTTGATAAAAGTTTATCGTTTTGATTCAAAGTGCAAGTTGCTCTCTAATATGTGCTAAGCGCTTTGAATCTCGAAGCACATATTGAGGGGAGCAAAACCATCAGTACAAAAGTTTTTAAAAGAGATTATAAAGTACCTTGATTGTGTTTTCAAATGGTTTTCTTAATGGATTTTGTGATTGTGGATGTGCTTCAAAAGAACTCTTGCCTCTATGTGATAAAATGTTTTAAAATATCCTATGCATATTGAGGGGAGAATTTTACCAAGAAAATCAAATGGCTTTTTCGTATGAAAATTATGATCAAAGAAAATATTTCAAAGTCCTCTTGCCTCCATGTGCCAAACAATTTCTAAATCATATGCACATGTTGAGGGAGGTTTTCTAAATGATCAAAACTATTAAGGTACAAAATGCTTTGATCTCGTATCACAAGTACCTTGATTGTTTTCCAAATGATTTTTCAATTGGTTTCATGAAGGAAAGAACAATAACAAAGACCGACCAATTTACTTTATGCATGGAGTTATAAGGATGGTTAGGTTAGGTATTCGTTCCCACGATCCCTTGAGCCGGAGGATCTACCGAGGACAATCCACTAGATAGTGTAGAGTCCTTAGGTATATTGAAAAAGGAGAAAAGTGAGGAATGGGAAGAGTGCGGTGAGGCCGAGCTAGTCTTGGAATAAACCCAACAAGGTTCTAGTTATGAAGTCTCGGTAAGCTTGAAGGGTTGAAGAATGAAAAAGAAATGAATGATAAAAGGGTGAAAAGAAATAGCCCTCCATCAATTCAACCTTAGGGAAGTAACCGGGTTCAATTCATATGCTCTTGGTGGTTACTAAGGTAACACCGGTATTGAAGACAAGACATCATGGACCCGATGATGCCTTGCGCACTAAACTTCCCAAACCACTCAAGTTCCTCTTAAAGGGCTTGTTTCATTCTCACGGGAACCTACATAATATATCGACTTTCTCTTAGAGATTGTTGATATTGAAGAAGAGACCCTCTCCCTAGTCTCCCAAAGGAACCAAAATGCACTATTGAGTCTAGAGCCAAGAGATCATCCACAATATCTCGTTAGGACACTAAATTCTTGAAGACTTGCTTTTCACACAATGTGGAAAGTAAGTATATATTAAGAGTCCTACGCATTATCCTTGTGGTATTGCGAACATCCGAGTGATATGTAAAAATATTCACAATGAAGATGGAAATCCTTCAGAGCCAACATCTAACAAGCTCTTGGTGGGTGACATGTGAAATCTTGCAAAAGATCAAACTTGTGACAAGCGGATAGAAACGATGGGAGATTCATTCTTGAATCAACCTTGGTCGAGAATGGAATTGCGAATACTTTTGGAAAAACCGTTCGATGTGCAAACCTTCTTTTCTCTAGCACGTCGAATGTGTATTCATTTCAAATTCAAAAGTATCTTCGATTGAAAAATACTTTTAGAAAAACCGTTCGATGTGCGAATCTCTTCTTTTCGCTAGCACGTCGAATGTGTACTTATTCTCTAATACAAAAAGTATTTTGATTGAAAATTGATCTTTCTCATAAAACCTTAGTCGTATTGCAAAACTCTTTCTTCAAGCAATACGCGATTGTTTTAAAATCATTTTCATCAATCGGTGAATCTCAATTCATTGGTTCACTCACTCCGTGTTGTCTTCTTTGAGGCGTTCGGTTTGAGAACGGCTAGAACAATTGCGAAACCCTGTCGAGGAGATTCTTAGGAATCCTACGATCACGAGGCGGTGCTTGTCTTGATCAGCGGGAACCGTGGGCGTGTACCTCAATTCAACGAAAGTGATCAAAGACACTTTCGTGCGCTTTATTGCTGCTAGCGTTGTTTGCGGTACACCCAAGACGATTGCGGTGATCGAATTGAGGAGTCAATCAAAGCCGCATGTTCACGGCAACCACACTTAATTGAAGAAATCATGGTGGTGCATATCTACATAACACGGTTACGGTATTTTTATACTATGCTTACGCTACTGTTCTTGCAAATATCATGAACCGATGAAGGCTTCCGCTACTCGATGGAAAGATGTCATGATTCAAAAGTGTGAGCATGTCGGTCCGAAAGTCACAACTTCACATGATGGCAACACAATAAAGGGTGATCCGAGATTTACTGTGGTGATGATCTCATGAAAGCTCGAAGATCATCAAAGATGTGGATCGGTTAAAGGCCTCCACTAAAAGTACAAATCGGTCGCGGACTTTGAAGAATCACTACTAAAGCACAAGATTGCATTGAAATGAAGAATTGAAGTCTGAGCTCAAGAACAAAGATAAAATAGAATGCTAGGATTCAAAATGTAAAACATGGGGTGACCTCCCTTAGGGAGATTGTTAGGAATTAGTGAAGGTCACCCCAAATGTTATCTAGCATAAGTTAGCTCGTAGACTTGTCGTTAGTTACGTTATTTATCAGTTTATTAGTTAGTTATTAGTTTAGTTTAGCGTAGTGCAACACCGTGGAGGAAGGTCGGGTCTTTACCCATCTGTATCCACGATCCACGGCCGATAGGAGGTCGGTATTTGTAAGTATAAATACCCTTCCATCCATGGAAGGGGTGGTGCTCATTCAATCTAATATTTCCATACTTTTGTAAACCTCTAGCAAGAACACCTCTCTTTACTAACTCTCTAACTATGGCAAACATGTATTTTGATCATCCAAGACCACCGAATCATCAACACAATAAATATAACGATCCTACATTACTTGTTATATCACCATTCTTGATATTAATCTTGACTATCTGGATCCTCGAGAATTGCCTAGACGGATCCCTACTAGGAGAGGCAAGTGGGATCCGTGAGACAGAAAAATATTTTCTACTAACTTGGATCACATATGCGAGGAAATTGTGCATTATACTTGTTTTCTAATCTTTGTTTTGAAGTTATTCAATTTACACATGAAGACTTTGACATCCTAAAGCTAGGGAGCTTTACATCAAAGCAATACATTGCAAATCACTTGCAATATTAGGATTACATTTCTTGACATCTCTTTGCAAAATTGCAATCATCGAGGGGAACACATTAAATCACTTAGGCGGAATCTTTTGAAATTTAGTTGCAAACAAACTAACTTAGTATTACTTTCTTGGCATACTTACATAGGGATGGACTCGTCAAGGGAGTAAAACGAGATCCTTTCCGTTACTTGCTCTCTATTTTTTATTTCTTTCACATGTTTTTTCCTAAAACAATGTGTTAGTTTCCTTCGAAGCTCTTTTGTTTCGACAAAAGGGAGAAAAAGTAAAACTACAAATTCAAACTTTTACAATTTTAGCTTTTCCTTAAAATAGTTTTATATTTTGTCATCAACAAAAGGGGAGATTGTTAATACAAATAAGCCGTAAAAGCGTTTATTTATATTTTACGATCTTCTAATGTTTTGTCGATAACAAACGTAAAATCATTTTAACAAAGCAAATAAAATACGTAAATGGTTTGAACTAATAGTTCCTAACATATTCACATTTTCACATAAAACACTAAAACAAGTATAAGTGTTTCTATGATTTAATATTACATATGTACAACAACTAGTGTTTACATATTTAGGTAAAATATACACATAACTAGTATGTAATATATTGGGTAATATAAATGGGTAGAAACTTAAGTATCATAACCCATTGGGCAAATACATTGAATGTAGTTTGGTACAACCCAAAGCCCATGACCCATAGAGCTTGACCCATAACCTATTGCATGACATCATGCTTATATCATATATGGATAATATCCATAACCCATGGTTTTGACCCATATCCATATGACTAGGTGCATTGCACTCAAGAGATACATTGTATCTAGTTAAAGACCCATGGATCAACCCATGACCCATGACCCATAACCAAAATACCCATGGGTAGGGGCGTCCACGGATCCTAGCTTTCGCTAGACGGATCCCTTGTGGAAGGATCCGTGGGATCGAGGAACAGAGAAATTTTCCTCTATAAATAGTGAGTCATTTCCTCATTGTTTCTCACCCCTTTCTAACATACTTTCCCCTAGAGTTGAAAACTCTCTAACCTCAGATCCAAGAGATCTATGTTTGTAGTTTTGTTTTTGTGTGATCTTTTAGGTTCCTCTTAAAGGCGAGATCACCACCTTTGAAGCCGAGCAAGCTCAAGTCCATGAGTTTCCATGCTTCCTCATCATCAAGACTATTGAAGTCTTCTTGTTGATGATTGTTTATCTTTTCCTAAGAAGTGTTGAAGACATTTGTGAAAGGTGTCTCAAGTGTCAAGACGAAGATACTAGTGAAGGGTATCTATCGTCCACATCATTAGCACTTGTGGTAGGTGCTTAGAAGTCAAGACTAGAAGCATTATTGAAGGGTGCTTAGAGTCAAGACACAAGACATTAGTGAAGGGTGTCTTGAAGATCTAGTTAAAGGCATTAGTGAAAGGTGCCTTAGATGTACATTCGATATGGTGTGTTTCGATGTACAAGATAGACTAGTACTAGATCCAAGGATATTGATATCCTTGATGATGTTGTAAAAAAAGGTGGATCTCCTTTGGGATTAGTCGTTGGTGTAGTGTTGGGTAGTAGTTCCTCCATTGCAATGGAACTAGGTGTAGCCTAGTACCTAATAAAGGGTAGGCGACGTTGTGTGGGTGTGGGTCACCTTGGTGTGAAAAACTAGGTACTTAGCCTAGTACCTTATAAAGGGTAGGCGACGTTGTGTAGGTGTGGTTCACCTTGGGTGAAAGAACCGGTGGTTAGCCTAGCACGGAAAAAGGGTAAGGCGACGTTGTGAAGGCTTCTCGCCATAAGGAGATTGGTGTAGTGTTTACGAACTCTCGAGTAGGTGAATCGGGGGTGGAGTAGGGCAAGGAAGGTGTCCTTGTAGCCGAACCACTATAAATACTCGCGTTGTGGTTTTGTGCTTCTTACTCTTATCTTTTCATTACATACTTTTATATGCTTGTTTATCAACATCCAACACACACGTTCAAATAGATTGACATAAGTCGATCTAAATAGTTTAAAAGGAAGTTTTAATTGGCAAAATATTCAACCCCCTTCTAGTTTTCCACATATAAATTCGATTTTTACGTATTTTAGGAAGTAAATTTTGGAGAGCAAACCTAACTAAGTTGTAGTCCAGACTTGGACGGTATTCTAGGGTCCCATACCTATTTTACACATCAAGATAAGTTTGTTAATCCAATTTATCATTATGTCTACCCCATGTTCGATTGATTGTGTGTATGCTTGCTTGTTTAACATGTCTAGCTAAATTATTTGTGTATTTGCTTAGATCTATGAAACCTAGTTATTGATTGTTGTTAGGTTATTTCTTGTCTTAATTGAAATTGGCTTAGAAGTGCATCTAGGCTATCGTTGTATTTAATGCTTGAGTATGCTTAATGATGATATGGTGCTCGGATGGAGTAACTTAGGTTTGTCGATTCCGTGAATCATATACGAGAGATAACCTCATAGAACTAGGGAATACGCACACCCTACAACTTTTAGGAATACAACGCGTTAAGATAAAGGATGTGACAACTCAACCAACCAATAAAAGATAACTAGGGAGTAATAGCATCTAAGTGAACACATCTTTAATCATCATACGAGCACACCTCAATTAAACATAGCTATCATGATAATTAGATAATTAGATAATTAGATAATTAGTAGAAGTAAATAATCGGTGAAGTACCACCCCCAACCAATTGCCCGTAGATTTTACCTTAGCTTTCTAAAAATTATAAAAAGATAAAAAGAATCATCCTCAACCCCACCTTCTCGTCATATATTTCTTACTAGCATTCCTATTCCCCTAGAGAACGATATCAATCCCCGAGGCTTACCCCATACTACACTACAACGATTAGGTTCACTGCTTAGGAGGTTAAAAAACTTGCTCGTAGAAAATGAGGTTTTCTCGACCCCGAACGTGCCCTTTCTACGCACATCAATTACATAAGAGCTATTAAACTCTAATGGACCCTAAGCCCACAGATCGGGCTTGGGCCGACTCTATTCTCTAATAGCAACCAAACATATATATGATTGCATTCATCATTCCTTTCAAATGTAGCATAAACAATGATGACTGAACATTCACGGAGGCATAAAGCGAAACTTTAAAACGGGGCCTTTCATTTAAGTTATTTGCCAAAAATCGTTTATATAAAACTTACTTTTCTAGCGTTTTTAGATAAAAAATCCTTGATTAGTTTTTCAAACTCAATATGGTATAATAATTTATTTTCGGTCAATAAATATGCCAAATATATATATATATATATATATATATATATATATATATATATATATATATATATATATACACGCTTTTGATTTATTTTAGTTTTGAAAACTTATTTATAGCGAAGCAACTATTACCGAACGATTAAGATTATTCTATCGTCATACAAGCATTAGGAAAAAGTTTAGATTTCTAATATAGTAAAGTATAACAATCGATTGTAATATTTTTACATGTACAACTTATCTCAAAACTCTTAGTTACAAAATAAATATATGTCGTTAATATCCGAACAATTGTTATGGCATAAAGAACTTTCAAGGTTCCGACAACTATCTTTTAACTTGTTATCATCAAGTAACTTTAAATTTTTCATGGTAAATAGTAAACTAAAGCTACCTTCATACTAATTAAATTGGTCAAACCTACTTGCAACTGATGAAATAACTTGATCTATAATGTATAAAAACTAATTGGTTCTAAAAGTCTCTTCGTCGTTTTTTATAATTTTAATGTCAACGTTATCATCATATTTTCTATTTCTACAATATTTCATTTTTCTTTCAAATTTCGTTCTTCATTCATTTCTTTAGCCATTTCTTTGGTGAAAATCAAAGCATCCTTAAAAACAACTTTTGTTTGAAGAATGATAAAGAATAGATGAGAAAGATCTAAAGAATGAAAATATGTTTGTGGTTGTGGACAATTAAGCGTCGATTCATTTATGCAAGTGGCCAAAAGGTTATTGATAAGAATCTTGCTATCACATTTAAATGGGCTTTATTTAATATTTGGCTCTTTGCTTATTTTTCATTCTAGATGGGCCTTTTATATACTTAATATATTTGGGCTTAAACTTCTACAACTTGTGAGCTTGAAAAGCGAAAAGTGGGACTTACGTGTCGAATCTCTAAAGATAACAACAAAAACATGTGAGTGACTTTATATATATACAAGATCCTAGAATTCCGGGGGCCTTAAAAAATTAAAGGCACGAAGCCACAGCTTTACTTGTTTTATCTTTAGCCTTGTATTACCCTTAGCCACCCCTGAAGATACATATAATAGGTGTTTGAATATCTATATATCTAAAAGAAATTTTTCCATATTTAGTAATATGTGAATGAATGAAGTAATTCATAAGTATTTTTCAACTGCATCTTCTTGGCATGTGGTTTCAAATTTCGAATGTAGAATCATTCACTAATCTTCGTAAAGACCAATGAGTTGAAAACAAGTGAAATGTAGTATAGAGACTTGATCAGACACTATCGAGCAAGCCATCTATATGTGATATCTACCAAGTATTGTATCTATAAACCCATAAGGTATAACATATGAACATCGTGTATAATCACCAGTACTTTATATAACCTTACTCACACTATGCATACCGATATCTTTGACTATGGAGAGACAGATATGAACATCGTGTATGATCTGACTAAAAAATAAACCTTTTTGCGCGGAAACGCTTGACTATAACGGACACATTAAGACACTTACATAAGCGACATATTACTATAACAATTAACACTTTTGAACACTTACAAGAAGTATACTTAAAACCCTTTTGAGCAATTATAAAAACTATAAAACATACCAAGATGTCGTTTATGAATACTATCACAAACTTATCCAGATCTGACTTTGATAACATCAAATTATCACGAATATTAAGTGTCATTTTCCCAGATAATGCTTATAATTTATATCATTTATATGGATTCGTTTGTTTTCCATTATATTTTCACTTTCAGGTAAATTACGAGCATTGGAGCTAAAGAGACGCGGAATTGGAGAGTTTATTGAAGATTTATCATAGTATGCTCACTTTGAAGAAGTTACGGCGTAACTCCTCTCTTACATTACGCCGTAACTAAAGCGTGGCTCAGAAAACCAACTCAACAAAAGATTACGGCGTAACTCTATCCAAGATTACGATGTAACCATATTAGGTCAAATGAGGTTTCATGCCTTTACTAATTCTGTAGTAAATCTTGCAACAACTACGGGTAACCAAGATTTATTGAAGATACGCGTAACTCCTTCACGAGGTTCTTGTAGTAACCAAAGATTATTAGTGCAATTCTGAAGAATTGTATGTTCTGTAACTCTTTTAATAGTTCGCCGTAAAGATCAACCTATAAATACCCGCAATTTCCGGCATTTCAAATTATCTCATTTCACACAAAACAATCGAGAGAGCGTGAGAAGAAGTGAAGGCGGATCTAGAGAGCACGGAGCTATCTCGAGGAGAAATCACTCCCCTACGATAAGCATTAGCTTTTTATCTTTCTTTACTTTCAATTCATGTATTTCATACATTGAATTGATTGTTATAGTTAATATGAGTGACTAAGCACCTCTTGGTCTTGGCTTAATATGATTCCTTAATTGTTTTGTTTTCGTTTACATTGTACGTATAATTATTTCTAAGTGTATGCATGCATAGTTTATTGGTAGCTACCCTTGTTTCGGTAGTTTTGAATGACGGTGAGGCTAGTTGCTTAGGAGATATGACCAACTGACCCTAAGTGATTAGGCCGAGGCGGGAAGGGTAAGATATGACCAAGCGGCGACCACTTTCTACTTGTGATTTGACCAACCGATCACCTACCGTTTGGATGAACTTAAGAAGTAGGGGTGAGTGTTTAAGTTGCTAGCGCAGAGCACTCACTATTATAGATCTAGCATGTAGCGGTACTTAATGACTTGGCTTAGGGGACCGGAACAAGCGGACTTATGAGGGACACCGACTTCTCGGTGGTACCCTTCACGATAGGTTGGACGAAGCCGACCAAATGATGTCCTATCGACTTTGATCCCACCAAGTAATTGGAATTAATTAGGCGTAAACACTACTAGTTAGGATGAATAACTAGGTTAGCACCACTCTCCTTTATTGATCACAACCTTTTCCTTTATACGCTTTAGTAGTTAATTAGTTAATTCCTTATCAAAATCATATTAAAATCATGACACCTAGACTTAGTATAAATCCACACACATAGCTCTTGGAAGACCTCGGTTTTACCGAATACTACACTACACACGATCGGGTACCTTCGCCTGTTAGTGCATTAGGGTAGACCATAGGTATAACGAGTAATTATAAATATTAAAACACAGTCATAAAACACGCATCAGGCTTACACACCGGTTCATGAGATCCATGAATACATTGGCGTTGAGTCAATCAAACGACATCACTTGGAATTCATAGTGCCCATAACGAGTTCTAAATGCCGTCTTAGGGATGTCTTCCTCTCGGACTCTAAGTTGGTGATATCCAGATCGCAAGTCAATCTTAGAAAAGATACTAGATCCTTGGAGTTGGTCGAATAGGTCATCTATCCTAGGTAGTGGGTATCGGTTCTTCATTGTCAACTTATTCAACTCCCTATAGTCTATGTACGTACGGAACGATCCATCCTTATTCTTCACAAAGCGATCGCGGTGCTCCCCACGGTGGCGAACTTGGTCGAATGAATCCCTTCTCGACAGTTACGCCGCCGCCAGGCAGTTCCTCCAATTCTCTTAGAGCAAGTCGATAGGGTGCCCCGGCTACAGGTGCAGCACCAAGTATCAACTCAATTTGGGATTCCACTTGTCTGACAGGTGGAATCCCTGGCCGATCGTCGGGAAACACATCCAGAAAATCTCTAACGACGAGTACATCCTAAAGGTGTCTTTCACTCTTCTTCTCGATTTTTTTTTTCAGAAATTCGAGTGAAGAAAAGACAACCTCCTCTATCGATTTACTTCTAGGCCTTAATACAAGAGATGATGCTCAACCGGGAGGGACCTCCACAGTCGCTCCGATCTCCTTGTATGCTCAGAATCTTTCTGCCATACGGTACACGCACGATCTTCTCATCGCAGATGATGTGTGCACCGTTCCTCGACAACCAATCCATTCCGATGATGACGTCAAAACTTCCTAAGGTAACAGGAAAAGGTCTATGCTAAGCGGGTGGTCTAGGAAACTTGGTGTGCAACTTGGACTACGGTGTCTATCCTTTCCCTATTTCCATTAGCTAACTCCACATCATAACTTAACCACTAAAGGTGTTGGGAAATTCCTAGTAATGGCATAAAGGTGGTGGATACAAACCTCATATCGGCGGTATCAAAGCGATATGGAAGCATAGCGGTTATTGAGAAGAACGCGTGCAGTAACTACGTTCGGGTCCCCAATGAATTCCTTCCCATGGCGTGCGCTCGCGTTGCTCCAGCGTCTCTCGTGGATTTCCAAAGACCTGGTTTCCCCGGTTCCTTTCAACCTCTCGCTTCACAGGGTTATGCCCATTACTTCCACACATCGGTTTACCAAATCTCTCCATTACCGGGTTTCTCTCACCCACGACTCGGCACTCATTCTTGAAATGCCCTTTCTTTCCACATCCAAAGCAAGTGATGATGGCCTTCCATCCGCTCCTTGTGCGATTTTGCCACAACAAGGGCGGGACCAGCAGTGTCTGGCCATGTGTCCTACCTTAGAGCAATTCCTACACACTAATGGGTACTGCCCATGATGGTGTCGACTGCAACGATTACACAAGGGTTTACTACCTTCATTACTCTTCTTCTCTCCATTACCTATAGCATACATCTTGGCATTCTCTCGACGTTTGTTGCTATTTCCCTTAACAGTATCATTCCTCTTCCTCTATCATTCTTACTCTTGTCTCCTCTTTCTAACACAAGAGAGTCCATCAAACACTGAGCTATGGTAACTGCCTCATGCAAGTTAGCCGGCTTCGCAGCAATGACATCATTCCTAGTGGCTAGAGGCAATCCATCAGTGTACCTTTCAATCTTAAGGGCCTCAGTACGAACCATTTTTGGGCAAAGCAATGACAACTCTTGGAAACGACGGTTGTAAGTCGTCATTTCGCTACCCTTAACCTTATGGTTCCAGAACTCAACCTCTAACTTATTAACCTCATTCCTAGGTATAACAACCCGTAAAATTTCGGATTATTTTAATAATATTTATCGCGTCAGAAAATTCAAATCAATTATTTTTCGACAAAATGCCAATATCTAAAATATAAAAACGAGAGGTCATTTTGTTCCCTTAGAAATAAGACACCGCACTTACACTACTTGCCCACAAAGTATCTGTGAAATTTATTATTGTCCAAGTTAAAGTTTAAGCATACATAAGCTTAATCCATGGTTATTTACGCACACTACTGGTAGCAGAGCAAACAAGGCTAAAAATAAATCGAGATAAGAGAAAATACATTTTATCAATCACTAATAATCTCTGAAAGAAAACAAAGGGTTATCTCGTGAATTTAGGAAGCTTGCGGCACAGCATGAGAATCGACACCAAATTAATAACGGTAAACAATTATAATCAAATTTCAACGTAATAAGAATGTCATATTATTACGCTTTATAAAATCGTTTCGAAAATATAATTTCTATATTCTTGGTGCAAGGGAAAATACGTTTACTCGAAATTCAACAAAACACGGAGTACAGTTTATCTAAGATTAATAATAAAAACAAAAATACAAAATATTACCCTAAATCTATCCTAGCGCCATTTCACTTCCTTGTCTTCCTGTCTTTCCTTTTTCGCTTCTTCCAAAACCAGAACCGAAAGAAGCTTGCTCCCTTCTCTTGATCACCATGATCCATCACCACATATTGCAACCACATAATCTACCCTAAGGGACACTAGCTCGGTGAGAATAGAGATGGAATCAAGTAGAGTGCCACGTTTCTATCAAGAAGAGAGTGGGTTCAAGACTATCCCTTTGTACATCTATAAAAAGGGTGGTTCTTCAGTCGAAGTCTCCATCCATTCCTCAAAATAAAATCCGAAATTAGGGTTCTTGATAATTAGGGTTTCTCAAAACAAAGGGCTTTTGGAAATTGATAGAGGGGTTTTGTAGTTGATGGCACAAGGAAGCTACTCCAGAAGTTAATTGTTTCAAATCACCTCGATTCTCCTCCAATTTGGTTTCTTTGTTTCGGTGTTCATGTCCTTCGACCCACTCTTGGGATCATTGTAAGAACACCTTCGATTTTCTTTATTATCTTGTAAATCGGTAATTTGTTTTGAATCAAAAATTATACTTTTATATATATAGTTCGAATTGATGAATTGTAGAATTAAACATATCTTCCTAGTTGTTGTCATTGTTGTTGTTGTCGTGAAACAAGAAAAGAAAAGACATAAAATATTTTGAAAGTCTTGATTTCCTGAAAAATCTGGCTTAATTCTCGTGCTTAGTGACTTACATCCGACATATATGCAAAATACTCATCATCGGCTTATTTTAGTGTTCGGCTTAGTTCTTGACTCGTTTGTGTTGTAATCCGACTGTGAAACATATTCACTCGAGGAGTGTATGGAGTTTCATTTGTGGTTTGACTCGTATAGCTCATTACCATGAGAGTGTTAAGTCAAATGGCAAGCCACGGGTAGTACCCGACTCCTAGTGTTTTGTTGCCTTGTTCCAGTGAACGTATAGACTCACAAGAGTCTTGCAACTGAAGTTGTATCAAAGTCACCATAGGATACGTGTGTCTTGCTTGCTTCGAGCCAAAGGAGAACACCTCGAGGGTGTTTCTACCCGAATCAACACTAGACTATGTCGTGGTCTTAGAAGACTTGTAAAAATCTTGGTATATCTGCGTTTTGTTTATTTATTTTCGCACCAAGAGTTCTTTGAAATTCAGCCCATTAGATACGTTTGCCATTGAATTTCCAGCTCAAAAGTGCATTTACCGCTGACTTTCAGCTCCAAATGGGTGCGTTTGGCGGCGATTTCCGACTCCAAATGGTGCGTCGGTTGTCGATTTTACGCACCAAGCAGTGCGTTGGTTTCGTGTATAATAGCCCCATCGGGGTGTTTGTTTTTGTCGTGCGGCCACAACGATGAGTCTTTTACCATACTCATTTTGCCTCGACTCACAATATTCAAACCAAGGGATAAAATGTTAATGGGATAGATTGATTTATGTCATATTGTTTGTACCATTAATTCAACAATAGTATACTTCACCGTAAAACAATCAATTAGCAAACTTAAAGTAACTAAGAGATTTAATGTGTTTTGGGTTAAGAAGATTAGTATTTCGTTTATCTTTGGATTGTTTAAATTATTTGTGCACCGAGACCCGATCTACCAAAAATAGTTTTATTCATTTTGCCCACAAGTTACAATTTCAAAACATGTTGGTCAAGTTAAAAACAACTAGTAGCTAAAATGACTAAATTTTTCTAAATTGGTTGTGAATGAATTGGGTAAATTTCTTTTGGGTTGAGTGTCAAATTCCTGTTGGCTGAAGCCCAATAAAGTTCCTAGACAGTAGGTTGCGTTCGACTTACGGTTTGCTTGGCATATTTCGACTTAACCTCTCGACGCACTCAAAGCTACATAACACATCTTATAAGCGGATTTACGAAAATGCAACATGTCTCAAAACTTAATATTTTTTAAATTTATATTTTAAATTACAAAGCAAACAAAAGAAAATGTAAACGTTAACTCATTTTGATATTTTAGTTCATTCAAGCTTAATGGGACTTACTTTGAGTATAAAAACTTATATGAGTTTGGTAAACAATATAGATATAGCTTATCTTTAAAAGTAAAGATTGTAACATTTATTTATCACGGAAAGACTAAAATGTATACATGAGTCATGCCCAACTTTCGTCAAAATATAATTAAGTTGCTATATTTTAATAACAAATATAACTTATTATATTTTTGTATAATAACCATCAATGAGAAGTTTTATTCATAACTTGCACCATCAAATTGTTAAATACAAATATATTAAGTAACGCTATTACTTAAATATTCCTAAGTTGACAAATGAATATGATGCATGGAAATATTTGTACATGTGTGTATACTAGGTAAAGTATATACCTTTTAAATAATGATCCATTAATGTCTAAAATCATATGCATCGTTATTTGGTTATCATCAAACCGAAGTCTTGATTCATCCTTCGTATCTTTTCTGTGTGTACCCTTCCAAGTATTATCATTTGGTCATCATTAAACCAAAGTCGAAATTCCTTCCTTGAGATTTCTTCTATGTCATCCTTCCTAAGCCGAAACCCACTCAAACCTGAGTAAATCATTTTAACATAAATGATGCCACAACAACAACAACAACAACAACAAAAACATTTAAAATTTATAAAGTTAGTTAAACTTTATCGAGTCTTAAACATGAGTAAAGACTAAATTGCCGTACTTAATTAGGTTGCGTGTCGGAGCCGTGCACTATCACTCATTGATTTAATTCCCTTTAGACTTCATTTTGCACATTGCCAAGGTGAGTTTCATAGCCCCTACTTTTAACTGCTTTATACTTGTTTTGGGGGAAGATACATGCTCATTTTACTTAAATCATTTTACTTGTGCATTCCATGCATACTATGCTTTTACATGTTTAAAGTTTTCATCATACATAGATGCCTTAAGGACCATACCAAAATGTTTGACCTAGAATATTACGCAACTTAGCCTAAGTCCTTAGATCCCAAATTGCCCTCTTCATGAACCAGTCAATTCTGGCTGGAGCGCGAATGTTATAAATAGATCTATTGAGGGTGACTCCTCATTCGGTTGACCCAGCTTGGGTCAAGGCGAAACATATAACATGTCGGGATCGAGTGTATTGGGATAAACACTCGCCATGGGCTCCTCATTTGTATGACTTCTTTGTGCATACAAGAACTGTCGTAGTTTCGGTTGCATGAACTTAGTGCTAGCGTAATAGATTCAACATATGACATTATATTCGTTGTAATGTACATATACCCTACTCATGGTCCACTAATGAAATCTCTTTTATGAAACCCTTTTGTGAACTGAAATCATGAACTTTATGACATTATGCAAGACGTAATGGTCATCGAAACCAAATTTGAAGCAGTGTAATGAAATCGCTTTTAAATAAACCTATGAACTCACCCGTAGTGACCCCTTTAGTATGTATCTTCGGTTTCAAGTGATAGCTTATCTTTGGGCGTAAAGCAAAGGCATGGCATGGTCATAGATGACTCGATTTATGTATTGGGACCACTCGTTTATAATGGGCCATTTTCCGCACTAATCATTAATGTAAACATTGTTTTTAAGAATGAATAAAAGTTTATTTATGAAAAACCAATTGTTCTATGCTTATGTTGTGATACCAATTTAGTAGCGCCCCAATACACGTATGCTTCCGCTGAGTCATTTTTGGGGGTGTTACACTAGGATTGTAAGTCTTGATCAGAAGAGCCTTAAACTGGGTCCAAGTCATGCCATAGGCTATCTCACTCCCTACTGATCTGTGATAGTTGTTCCACCAAGTCAACGCTTCGTCCTTCAGAGTGAACGTTGCATACTTAACCTTGGAATCCTCATCACAGTTACTAACGGTAAACATATACTCAGTTTTCTCCATCCACCTTGGTAGGTAAACCACTCCCTCGGTTCCTCCGAACTCGATGGGACCACATAATCGGAACTCTTTGTAGGTACAACCTCGAGCTCGATTAAGCGGTGGGGACATGACCATTCTCAGCTTGGTCATTAATGTCCGGGTTCTCAACATTGGGGTTATTAGTGTTTTGGTTCTCAACAGGTGGAGTGGTTGGGGTCGGATGACGACCTCGACGGACAGGAGTAACCACAGCAACAGGAGCTGCTCGGGTGGTCCTAATCGGGTTTTGTCTTGGTGCCATTGATCTGAAGGTTAACACAAGAGTTTCATAGGTTCACAACTCATGTCCTATTAAACGGGGTTTGGTTTCAAGGGATATCGAATATCGCGCGAATATACAATCAGGCTAACAAGGATAATATTACATCATAACGAAATAGCTAAAGACCGAATCAAAACCAAATGATGCACTTTCTAATAACCATAACTCATAGCTTTCGAAGTGTCATACATGAAAGGATACAAAGTAATCAAAAATGATCCTAACAACGATACTAACAAGATAATTAGGATAGATCTACATCTCGAACTGTGGACTCCTTAGTTTCAAGATGGTACAATACTATGAACCTAAAACAATCTAGCCACAATCACGGACAACTCTAGCTGATCTCCTAACATCATCCATCAAACTGTGGACTCCTTAGTTTCAAGATGGTACAATACTATGAACCTAAAACAATCTAGCCACAATCACGGACAACTCTAGCTGATCTCCTAACATCATCCATCACTCTCCAAAGTGATGAGATCTTAAGTCGCTGAGAGTCGCAATCTCTCCTCAGATCCACGACCTCCCTCTCCAACTCGTCGCGCTTGGTCTGCCTCCCCGGCTGTCGTACTCTATCTGCAGGTTCCTTACCTACTCATAGAGCTCCGACATGCTCTCTCTCAATACCATCGTCTTCCTCACCATCGTATCCATATCCGCTCTCAAATCCTCTACACTAGCCCTCGACACTCTAACTAGTCGATCTGACAACTCACTAAGACTAATACCCTGGGATATAATCCGCCCTAATCGGACCCGTACCTCCATACTCCTCGGGATGCAAGCAATCTCTGATGGCATATTCGAACCTAGTGGGCTACCTATCTCAGGTGAGTGAGGAGGTGAGTCAAAGTCAAAGGGCTGCATAGGAGAATCAGGCTTATGCAAAGGTAAAAGAGAGCCTGGTCCTGGAGAATGCGCCGAATGCGCAGGACTCTGCAATGGCGAAGTACCCCCATCTGAGGATCCACATCCTCCTCTACATACTCCTCCTCGTCCTCATACTCCTCCTCATCCTCATCTCTGAAGGGAGTCCATGAGTCGGCGATCTCTGAAGGTGAATCCGAGGTGGTATAGTAGGGATCTAGGTCTTCTATGAGATGGTGATCTTTGGTGGTGATGACGAGAGAGTGGTGGCAGTGCATAGGTGATGATGGTGGTCGCATGCAGACATACTGGCGTTACTACGAGTAAGTCTAGGAGTCTTGGCTCGTGCTAAGACACGATGCAATGTAAGTCGCCTAGAAGAGCTAGAGGCGATCGATGATGATGAAGTAGAAGTAGGATATCAGGCGATCACATAGGGATTACCTGCACATGATCATCGAGTCCATCTTTGGGGAAGTAGTAGCAGCAAGGATCTCCTCAGACACATCATAAGTTAGTGAAGGCATGGTCTGTGACAAAGGCATAGGGAAGGTATAAGTGTTCGAAAATGACTAGTTCTAAAAGCGCATCAACATAACCAAAACATATATCACATAATGAAAGCTTTTAAAATATAGGTACCGCATTACACATAATATGCATTTAAACAAAAACGCATAAGTTCTATTCTATCACATAATCCATGAATCATATACTCCCAAGTCACATCAATCATATAACAAGCTCATAATCTCCCAAAATCAATAATCATTTCCCAAAACATAACATCTCAATAACCATATCACAGTTCATAACATCTCAACAATCAAATCGCAGTACATACGATACTCAAATCAAGAGGCTTCGGCTTGGTAGGCTGGCATGCGTCGGTCGAGGATCAATTTTTCTAAAAAGTGGTTATAGTTTAGGTTTTATTGAATACCTAGTTCTCTATAACCTTGGCTCTGATAACAATCTGTAACACCCCCAAATCTCGGTACAACGGAAGACTTAAACAAGTTTTTGGGGGGTTACTGGATTGGCACATCACACAAGTATAGCAAACAAGATAGACATATTATAATTCAAAAACCAATCCCATAATTAATTATCCAAATACAATCATCCCAAAATAGTCAAATGTAAGGCCCAACATAGATTATAAAATAGGTCCGCATAATATTATTAGAGTTTAAATATGATCCTTCGACCATGCCTCATTGCCAAGCCTCCACAGAACGAGCATTCCAAACATCAACTTAGATACCTGAGAAAATCATGCTAAAAGGTCAGCTAACGCTAGTGAGTTCATAGGTTTAAGTATAAATTAAATAGTGGACCTGTAAGAGTTTATTTGCTATGCGAGACTAAGATAGATACACAATAACACACCAATCACACACCATCCACAAACCATGTCACAACGGGGGCCCCAAGCGACTCTAGCCAGCACAGTCGTAGCAAGGCCTAGAACACAAGCTACCCTGGTCTAGGTCGGAGTAGATATCTATTCTTAGCTAGGCATCGCGTTATAGCATCGGCATGCTACCCTAGTCTAAGTCAACATCTACCACATATCTATCCAAGCTAGTCAGCGCATAAGCAAATCAAAAGAGTTTAAGAAGGTCCAAAAGAGTAGCATGATTTCTCACCCCAATTTAGTTAAAAACAGAGATAAAAATGGGGCTATGAAACTCACCTCAAGTAAGCAAAGCACAAACAAACACTAGCAACGAAGATAATAACTAACTCGTCTCAGCAACTACTGACTCGGCACAACCTATTAATATAAACCAATGCTTAATATATATATTCCCAAATTTAACGTTATCTACCCCAATGTATTCCTTTTCTTATCTCGAAAATATCTCGTTACACCATTTAGTACTAGCGTTTGGTATCATCGTGTGTGTGATATAGACTCAACAAGACACCATGAATGAACTCAAATGACCACAATGCGACTCATAACGACACAATGAGACGTCTAAGCGATAAGATTTATAGTCCAATAAGTTTCGGAATAAATAGTTAGATCTTATCGAATTCGTCAATTCGATAAAATCAACCATTTATTCATGTCGCTTATTATTCCAAAAGTCAGTCACATCCTAACGACTCATAAGGATAATTCACCCATTAATAACGTTATCCTACGTACATAACGGACTCTTATTAGATTCGTCAACCTAATAAGTACGATATCCACGTGGATTGACGCTATTAATGTTAGGTCATCCGTAACCCATGTACAACACATAAATAGTATTAAATGCTCATAAATGGCACTTTTCGATAAACGTGCCCTCGAAACATTTAATAACTCATTAATTACAAAAAAATATATATTTTTAGACGTTAGTTTCCATTTAAAATATCGTATAACAAGGCGAGTCTTGTTATTGAATGTTTAGTATAAAAACCATTTATTATTTATATTTCTTAGTTTTATTTACTTGTTTATATATATTACGTCAAGTTTCAATATAAGTTTCGAGTCGTTATCCGTTTCGAGTTCACAAGCTCGAGTCATGACCTCTCGGCTTCTATACGTTCTATTGTCCAATATATACTAAAGTCCATGTTACGGCGTTGTAGGGGTCAACCGAGACTAAAAAGTTAAGATAACACCGACGTTGCGCAAAGTTGACATTTATAATATTAAGTCCAAAGTAAATAATCACAATATCTCAAATCAACCTCCAATCAACCCATATCAATCTCGCCATCCAAACAAATAACTGAACATACCCGTAACCAATGTCACGACCCTAATGGTCTTGACACGGTCCCGGTTAAGACCACGTGAACCAAACAAGCTCTAGGAGCTCTTCGGCTCCACGCGTCTCATCTAAACTCCAACAAAAACTACCAATATGTTACCACAACGACCCGACCCGGACCCTTGGTCCATATGGGTCTCGTTCCTAATTCCAACACCACGAACGTGGCCCTAGTGGCTCGTTCCACCTATCCAACTCCATCCAAACGCTCCCAAATGGCTCTTTCAATACCAAAACACAACCAAACAACATCCAAACACCATCAAACATCAAAACCCATCTACTAGTCATGACCAAGAACATATAAAAATGATAAAAATGCAAAAACATAAGAACATGACACAACACACGATACCAACACACTAGTTTACATGTTTTATTAGTTTTAAACTCGTTTTAGACCCGTGTTCATCAAGTCCCAACCAAAGTGATCACGTATACGTGCCATATAGGTCACATACGTAGCTATCAAAGACTCAAACGAGTTATTTCCAAGCTTCTTTTACCTTTATCAAACCCGATCTACAAAAATACCACGAAACCCTAGATCTTTGAATAGTTTTTGGACGTTTTGAGATGTTATACGTGGGTGTTTAGGCGCGTGCCATATATGGATGGAAAGAGGATAGAAAGATCTAAAATATGGTGGTGGAGGTGAGGGGTCACTCTCTGGCGTTTGGCCGGAATTTGGCCGAAAAGTGGCGGTGGCTAAAGGTGGCTGGTTTTAGGGTTAGGGTTTGGTGAGGAGAGAGAGACTAGAGAGAGAAAGTAAGGGTGTGTGTATTTTTAGAGAGAGAAACTAAAGGGTGAGAGTATGTGTTGGGTGATGGGTATATATAAGTGGGAGGAGGGACCAACTAATAAAAGAAATGGGAGGAGGGGGTGGCCGGCCTAGGTAAACAAGAGGGGTTAAACCCGTAATTTTTCATAAACTATCCGGTTTTCCCTTTCCCGAGCTCATATTTTACCCTACGAGTGTCTAACGACTTTCATTCGACTTTCTATTATTTTTATTTACGTTTTTCCATGAATTTTGATTATTTATGTGTCACGTTTTAAAAGTTACGTTATCTCTCGTTATAGGATTTTATTGTGCCGAATCAAATAATGCCTATCGTAGCGGGCTATAACTCATACGACAACTCATACGATAATAAAATAAATCATAAAAACCAAAAAGGATATCAAAACAAGTCATGGTTAACCGGAAGAGCTCCTAAAGGCAACTACTCGATCTAACTTAGCGTAATACGGTTACCTAAAATGGGCTCCCTAATTGCCAGTTGTCACAGCATGATACGCCATATCACCCGAAAGGGGTACGCTGTATCACCCCTGAAGATCAATACGCCATATCCGATAGCCATATTAGACCTGCATGCATAGAACAACTACTAAAAACCTGCATAAACTCCAACACTTCCAACTTAACCCATTTTGACTCCAACAAATACTATAACTTGAACAAGAACATACAATTAACATTCAAAAACTATAATAAACTATACTATAACGCGTTAAACGATACTTGACTCGTTTGACCCTAAAATGGGTACAAATATACATAAATCCAAACACCCCTTTAACCATAATCTATGAACTTTAAAACCATTTCCATAACGACCATTAACAACCAAGTACTTTAACTCCCTTGACATAACTTTAACACTTGACAAACGACTAAGGCTGAGCATGGCAGACCTCAAACCCGACCGGACCAACACAACCCGAACCTGACCGAAGGACCAACGGTCCAGTCTCGGTTCCATGTATTTGCAAATTTCGGTCTCGGGTAGGTTCGGTCCAAAACCGAGAAAGACCGACCCGGACTGACCGAAACCCACTCATCAGGCCTACAACATAAACCCATCAGGCGACAGTTTCTTTTATTGATTGTAATCTATACTCATCATCAATAGATCCATTGTTTTGTGTTTTTTACCATACGAAAAATAGTTTGGATTTCATGAATTAATCATAATTTTAATCTTTTTTTTGTTTCATGATCATACGTACAACATAATTTCGCAAAACTTGTCTATTTGATTAATATGAATTTTATTGTTACAGTAGGCTCATAAACCCTTAATGATCATAAGTTAGTACTATGTAGGTTGATGCAAATATAAAAGGTTTGACCATCAAGGCATCAACAACCAAAAACATAAAACCCTTAGGCTGGACGCCTTGAGAAGCACCGATCGAGTTAGGCGATCGATCCCCACTCGATCCTCTTTCTGTGGGAATCGATCGTGGAGCATCTTTCTTCCCACATGGTGCGTCTAGGCGATCGACAATACTACCCCATTTAATTTTACATGTTTAGCAATATCACACCACAAAAACAAATAAACACTCTCATCTCATTAAACCCGATCCTAAAATCCCTCAAAATTTCATGATTAGTCATCATATATTCGGATAAGGTAAAGAAAAAAAGCACTTTCACGAATCCCCCTTCTTGTTTGTATCTAATTAAAAACAAATTATGGAATCTGGGTATTGTGGATATTGGCAAATATTTATGTGGGTGTGTTTTTATTTTGTGTAAAGTTGTGAAATTTATGTGGTTTTGTGTGATTTTAAGGCTATTTTGTGGGGTATTTGATAGTCACTTTGTGCTTCTTATTTGATTTAAACAAAGTGTTCAGTGTGAGTTGTTAAAAGATACTTTTTTTTGTGATTTTATTTTTTAATTATTAATGAAATTTTAGTTTGTGTTAAAAATGTTTAAAAAAAAGATCATGGTCGCCCTTACTGGGGCACCCAATCGCCTGAAGGTCGCTGGAGAGAGAAAGCTGACGTGGCAGGGAAAATGAGGGGGATTGAGTTGCCTTGCTGGGGGTAGCCTTAATGATTATATATTGTTACAGTAGGTTCATAGGCATCGTTCATAAGCATAAAGAGTCAACTTGTGTTGAACTACTAGAGATTTGTGACTTGAATGGAATCTCTATAATACGTGCTAACGTGCATGAACTAAAAAGCAGTGAAGTAAAACTGATAATACTGTATTAATAATACATGCATGTAGACTGTTCGGTCCAACATGTCCAAAACCGAGGACCGACCCGACACACCCGAAGTAAGACCAAACCTACATGAGTGGAAATCGGTCCGGTCTCGGTCCTTATAAATTAGTGTTCTCGGTCTTCGGTCCGGTCTGGGTTTGGCCGGTCCGGTCTTAGCCCGATGCTCACCCCTACAAACTACGCATAAATCATTTAAAGACTCTCGGGGGTACAACCTTGACTCAAGCTCGATGTCTACGACTAAGCTCTAAAGCATGATCCAATATTCTTCTATATCCAAGCCTTTACCTTCTTCCCATAAGCACCTACAAAACATTGTCAATTATAACGTAAGCGATTACGTTTAGTATGTAGCTAGGTTAGTACATGATTAATTCTTCAATCTACACATATGCAATATGAACACCATACATTATAATAACACATTATCCATCACCCTTGCATATAAACACGGGGCTGTTTCTTTTATTTTGCTATTTGAAAAAAGAATCCTTTTGTATTAATACGAGGTGTTTGCATTAAGAAGTACATGATAATATTATGTTTCTTTTTAGAGCACAGGGTATGGGTATGTTATAATATGCCAAACACATACCACCCCAACATGCCAAATACATTTAAGCCACTCCATTAACTCAAGCCAAATGAAACTTTTGTGTGTGTATGTGTTTTATTTATTTATTTATTTTATTTTATTTTATTTTTTTGTTTTGTTTATTTTTTTTTAATTGTGAGTGGGTGAGTATTTTTAGTGGGGTATTTTGTGGGACCCAATAACATGTTAGTGGTGTGTTATAAGGGAGGGTGTTTGAGTGATTGGTGTGTTATTTGAAGGTGTGCGATGTGGCTAGGTGGCATACCAATAACGTGTTATTTGGTTGCACCTTGTGCTCTTATATCCTTAGTGAAAGGGATGGATACTCGCGTTTTTTTATGTGACGCATCATAATTTGTGGATTACGGTATTGTGCTGTAAACCGTAATGCATGAATTATGATCGTCATCAAAGATGTGTAAGTATCAATTCCTTTAGTGAAAACCTTCATTATTGTAATGACAATTTTACCTTTGAAAGTATTTAGAATGGGTGGTCGTTTCTTGCTTTTTTATTGATTGAGAAAGTCTAATTTAGAATATATTGACACTTATACGCCATATGATTTTTACTCGTTTTCACTCAGAAGGGATAAATGTCAAAGCACTCTAAATTAGAGTTAGTGCTCAATCGATTTAAAAGTATACAACTCACCTCCCATTAAAATATAATCAAACCCATCTTCTTCAACCTTTATTACCATCACAATTTTCCATGAACACTTCAGATTTCTACAACTTATTTATCTACAACAAAACTATCTCATTATTAATTTTGATGAGCACAACCAACTAAAGAAAACTTAATTAGACTTTAGAATACTGTTGCAAGTGACAGGAGGGTGCAACATTAAAACAGATTGGAGGTGATGGAGACAACAAAGTCAGCGTTAGGTCCTTAAATATTCACGATTGTGCGACGGTGGTAGACTGAAAATGGCAGTTAGGTTTAGGGGGCTGTCATTGTTGAAGTTGACAACAATTGAGATCGTGGTGGTGAAGGTGATGGCAGGTTTTAGTGGTGCAGGTGGTGGCGATTGGTGGTGCGGGAGTGAGAAGGTTTGTGTGGACTAGGGAGGTTGAAGAAAGAAATGCAGAAAATTTGGGATGATGAAGAAGAAATAGAAAAGTAGGTAAATTATTTGGAGGATAGAATGGTCATGTATAGTTTCATTTACATCCTAGATGGGAAGGGGTGGGTTTTCTATGCTCTTCTATATTAAGATATCATACTTGTAACAAGTTAAAAGGAAACATGTGAATGTTACTGTTTTCAACCAAAATTGGTCCCATTAAGATATTAAGTTAAAAAGAAACAGCCTCATAACTATTAACACACCCTACAAACACGTAAAATATACAAAGACATGAAAAGAAACGTCATACATGCAGAGATTGCTTTTGGAGACTTTGTGGGAAGACATGTCTTTACCCATAGAATTCCTTTGTAGCCACCAGCCAAGTGATGAACAATATACAGTCCCATTCAAGAGGGTTCAAATCCTATTCAATTATGTTTCGCAATGACTATTAACAAAGGTCAAGGTAAAACACTAGATTGTGTTGGTGTTTACCTAAAGGAACCAGTTTTTTTCTCAAGGACAATAATATATTGCCCTCTCACGTACAAGAACAATGAGAAATGTTAAAGTACTTATTATACCACCATTTTATGATGCTCCTCTAAAAAACTAAGAACATTGTCTATCGAGAAATTTTGAAAAACTCTTAATACATAGAATAACTATCATGATATTTTTAGCAATTCAAACACTTCAAAGAATCAGTAAACTACTCTTTCATTAAGCTGTACGTTGATTTTTAAACTAAAGGTAAGATGTCATCACAAAATTCACACACTGAGTATTAAACTTATGTTTGTTACATTATTTTAATGTGCAATCTTAAGGTTTAGATTTTGTTATATGTGGTTCTAACACCATATCCTTAGTCCTTACACATTGGAAACTAATCATCTATTTATGTGAATGTGTTTTTGGTTGAATATTAAAATCAAAACAATCAAGTGCAATCTGCATGTGTTGATATTTATCATTTGCCAAATTCAAAAAACAATAATAAAATAAAAATAAAAAGGTTTGATTAAGCTCATTGGTTAATGATATATGATTCAGTAAACATGTCAAAAAGCTTTGGACCAAAAGGAAAGCAAGGCGTCGAGATCAGTTGGATGATCGCTATGAAACCTTGTATCCACGTAAATATTATATGTAGATACTGTAATTGGTTTAAGTTACTATTAATGATAACTGTATATATCCTCACATATATGTCTTTAATATGATTGATGCTTCCAACCACAAGTAACTACTGAAGTACACCATGCTCAATTTTTATTTTATCTGTTGTATGTTTGAAAGTTCTAATCAGCTGCTCAAGAAATTATGAAAACATTCCAGGGCTGTGCGTATGCACAGTCTAAACCTTCGTAGTATACATCTAGAATCTTGCTCATTTTTTTTATAAATATTAGTAGTAAGTGTGAACAAATAATCTTACTCCTTGCTTCATTTATAAACAACAGAAAACATGAAGGACCAAACATGTTAAATAGAAAGTTTGTAACCGGAAAGTAGTTACATGGCGGTTACAAAAGTTAGTTATAGTTAGTTATTTTCGAAAAGTGTAACCTTTGTGGTCCTATAAGTCCAGCCACACACTCTGGCAAGAAACTCATTTTCTTGTTAGTAGACGATTTTACACGTTTTATGTGGGCCTACTTTCGGACGTCGAAAGATCAGGAATTTAGTACTTTCAAGGAATTTAGACGGAAGATACAAATGGAGATGAGAATGAAATTAAGGATGCTAAGAACGGATAGAGGTGGTGAATTTACATCAAATGAATTCACAAATACTGTAAGGAAAATGGAATAACACGACAGTTATTGACACATTACTCCCACAACAAAATGAAGTAATAGAGAAGAAATAGACGGTGTTGTCAACTACGAGGAGTATGATGAAAGCGATGAAGTTACCATAACGTTTTGAGCGGAAGCGATTAAACATGCAATTTACATACTCGGCAGGTACCTCAAGAGCCACGGTAGATAAAACTCCATATGAAGCACTACTGCAACAGAAAACCGAATCTGGAAAACCTAAGAATATTCGGATGTACAACTTATGCAAAGATAACAATACCCCACTTGAAGAGGCTGGATGATAGAAGCATACCAATGATTTACTTAGGAGTAGAGGAAGGATCAAAAGCATATAGGTTATATGATCCAATAGCCAAGAAGAAACATGTTAGTAGGGACGTAAAGTTTATGGAAACAAAACCGTGGGATTGGAATAAAGATGAAGAAGATACAAGTACACAAGACACATTTTGGGCTAGTTTTGTGGTAGAAGGAGTTGACAATGAAAACCTTACACCAGTCAACACAGAAAACAATGATAACACGTATCATGAACATGATACTATTCCTGATCCAGTTTCACCAATCACACCACCGACATACACTTACATCCCACACTCAGAAGAGGAAGAAGAGGCTACTATTAGTTCTACAGTGAACTTAAGAGACATATTTGATGATACCCCAGTACGAGAGTATAGAGATATGTCTGAGATATATAAGTATACACGTAGAGTTGAACCTCAAAGTTTACTATTTACGGAAGAATAGCCCGGTAACTATAAGGAGGCATCAACAGACGAGAAACGGATTGAGGCCATGGAGATTGAATTGGATTCAATCAACAAGAATAATACATGGACTCTTACTACATTACCAAAAACAGGCCCGGATATGATGGTGTGCAATATGTGCATATGCACAGGGCCCACAAAATAAGAGGGCCTCCAATTTAATTGTATATGTAATATAACATTAATGCAACCCATAAATAAAGCCTACAAAATGTCTATATTTTTGTTGAGATGATGGCAGGCGAGGATTTCATTATCTTTTTTCTAAGCATTCTCAGTTTTTTAGTAATCACTTTTGTTGTGATGTTTTTTAGTTTCATACTCACTGTTTTGCTACAAGTTTCATTATATTAACTAATCATATACTTGAATTTTTCATGACTAAAGGGCCTATATTTTGGTTGTAGCACAGGTCCTTCCAAATCCACGGGACGGCCCTGGCCAGAGAATCAGAAGGCAATATGATTCAAATGGGTTTACAAGACCAAGAGGGATGCAAAAGGAAAAATCATCAAATACAAAGCACGGTTAGTAGCAAAAGGATATGTACAAGAACAAGGAATAGACTTCGATGAAGTATTTGCACCAGTTGCTCGGATAGAGACAATACGGTTGATATTAGCACTAGCAGCTTATCATGGTTGGCAAGTACATCACTTAGATGTAAAATTAGCATTTTTACATGGAGATTTGAAGGAAGAAGTCTACGTCAGAGGCGAACCTATGCATGTTTTAGGTGGTGCCCGGGAACCACCTTGGACGGAAAATTCTTTTAGAAGCGATACATGATTTTTTTTCAGGACCTACCTTAGAAATTACTTGGGAACCACCTTGGATGTGAAACTACGAAAGAAGAAACTAAAATAATAGAAAAATAAAAATAAAAAGGCCGGAAATTAGACTGACATGTCTGGCTATAACGAAGAAGATGAAGATATATGATAGTCAAACTTTTTTTCTGGAAATAGCAATTTTAGCATTCTGAACATAGCAATTTATGACATTGTTTTTATTTTCATTTTGGAAACATCAATTTTAAGTTGGGTGTTAGTCTTTTTCCTTTTTGGAAAAAACAATTCTATGTTTACATTTATTGATTTTTTATAATTTGTTCTGTATTTATATATTGTAATTAATGATATAGGGTCAAACTCTTTTTAGCAGTACATATGAATTTTTAAAGGCATTGTTAGTTTTCATAACTTGATAATTTCCATTATATAGTCAATAATTCTAAAATAATACCAGGATAGAAGATTTGATTTACATTTTTACTAACTTATCGTACATATAATACTTTAAAAAAAAAGACATGATACAATTAAGTTTCGAATTGAATCAGTAGATATTGTACGTGACACGACTCTATACATAGACTTTTTGTCTGTGTTATATTATATCCGACAAGACATAAACTGACCCGACCCATTAGCCGGTTGACTAGTTGACCCATTTAGTTTTCGTCTTGATTAAGTAAAGGAACCACCTTAGGTTTTATCCTAGGTCCGCCACTGGTCTACGTTACACAACCCGAAGGATTTATTAAACAAGGAAATTCAGGGAAAGTCTATAAGCTTACTAAAGCTTTATATGGCTTAAGACAAGCACCAAGAGCTTGGAATGTGAAGCTTGATCAAACTTTAAAGTCTTTATTTAGACTTTAAGAAGTGCAATCTCGAACAAGTAGTTTATACGAAGAGAAGCAAGAATTCTACACTTATAGTTGGAGTCTACGTAGATGATTTGATAATCACAGGCACTCCAAGGAAGGAAACAGAAGCATTTAAATTCCAGATGAAAGACAAATTTGAAATGAGCGACTTAGGATTGTTAGCTTATTACCTTGGGATAGAAGTTACACAGACAGGAGGAGAGATTACAATCAAGCAAACAAGTTATATTAACAAGATCTTGAAGGAAACAAGTATGACGGATAGTAATGATACAAAGATACCAATGGATCCCGGTACTAAGTTGTTCAAGGCGAAAGATGGAAACTCGATTGACGAACTTATTCTGAAGCTTAATATGAAGTCTCGGTACTTACTACATACAAGACCGGATCTTAGTTACTCAGTCGGACTACTCAAGTGATTCATGCAAGACCGAAGGATCATCACTGAAGGCGGTAAAGCAAGTAATCCGATATATCAAAGGAACAAATGAGCATAGCATAATATACAATAAAGAAGGCGGTGCAAGATTACGAGTTCTGACAACGAATGGTTATGGAATCAACACCGATCAAGGAAAGGAACTCTTTGGGATAGTATTTTATTTTGGAGAGTCACCTATTACGGTGTACTCGAAGCAACCAACGGTGGCGCTATCATCATGTAAATCGAATTCATGGCTCTATGCAAGAACATGTCAAGCTTTATGGATAAAAGGACTGCGAAGGATAACACTGAAGGTCGACAACGTTTCAGCAATAGCACTCATCAGGAACCCAGTTTTTCATGGAAGAAGCAAGCACATTGATATTCGCTACCATTTCATTCGTGAATGCGTAGAGAATGAGCACATCAATGTGGAACACGTCAGTGGAGAACTGCAAAGAGCAGAAGATATTCTAACGAAGGTTCTACCAAGATTGACGTTCGTGACTATGCGACAAATGCTCGGAGTTCAAGACTTAGGACGAAGCAAAGATCAAGATTAAGGAGGAGAATGTGAACAAATAATCTTACTCCTTGCTTCATTTATAAACAACAGAAAACATGAAGGACCAAACATGTTAAATAGAAAGTTTGTAACCGAAAAGTAGTTATATGGCGGTTACAAAAGTTAGTTATAGTTAGTTATTTTCGAAAAGTCACAATGGTTCAAACAAACTGTTTGGAACCTTATATATACACGCATACATGTAATCGATTCAAATGTTAGACAATATACTTATTCATTTCAAATACTTTGCAATCTATATATCGATCATAGTTTGGGACAACAGTAAGTGTAAGGCGGATTTTTAATGGGTCATAACAAGTGCAGTTTGTTATAAGGGTTGGATTAGCCCACAAACACTTTCTTGTGCATACCATGTCCCATCCCATGAGATTTAGGAAGAGTAACACCACTTTTAGATTGTGCAAGACGACGCATCTCGGTAAAAAATATGGTGCTGGCAGTGACCGGGTCGCTGCAAGGAAAGGTTAATGTTATATGAGTACTAATTAAGTAAACTTTAGATAATCAATGGAATAATAAAAGTTATTGTGAAAGGAAAGAAAGTTTAGACCTAATTACTTAATTGTTGGCTTACTTATCGACTAACTAAAACATACTGTACAGGTTACAAGCATATAGTAAATTAAGGTTAACTAAAGTTTCTATTCATTGTATTTTAAGTTTTTAACTGAACATGATAAAGAGAAAAGGAAAATTTGACAATAAGAAAATACGAGTAAATTTTAAAGGCGTGGAACATACTATTTCCAGCGATGAGGCAAACATTCTTTTTTCTTGTACTTGTTAGATAGAAAACAAATACGGCGCTCATAAGACATCAATCTGAGATTGGAAATGTTGTCGTTCTTGTGGGTCTCCATATGCTTCCTGAGAGCAACTTCTTTCTCAATGAAATAATATAAATCCTTGGGAATTTCATACTTCTCTATTAAACCAATAACAAAGAGAAGTTAATGAGCTATCTAGATGGTCATTTTTGAGCACACACAAGATCCTTAAGAGAAAAAGTCACAAAAGAATGGAAATCCATACCAAGTCCCTTTCGAATGCGACCATTCTTGGATGGTGTAAGCCCAAATTCAAGAAGGGCTAAGGCAATGGCTTCGTTGCTGCAAGGTTGAAATTAAGATTTGATGATCAAACCTGCTTTGAATAGGAAATAATATAAACATAACTATTTGGCGTAGTTGTCAACTAAGGAGACTGTATTAGATACAAGTATATACACTAAAATAAGGGTAACTACAACTTATTACTTTGTTTAACTCTTTACAACAAATACAAAACAACCTAAAACCCTTCTTGACATTAGATTACATGATACTGATAATAATATGAGACTTTTTATGGTATAAATTTAAATACTAAAAATTGGTGCACAAATCACCTCCCATAAAAAGGCGTCATATAGTATTCCTTGTGTATCAATAGTTATGCACCATATACGCACGATGGGTTCAGTTAGACTAACATAAGATAAATCAAGTATGTTTAAAACGGCATAAATGAAAGCAAAAGCGTGGAACATACTATTCCCTACAACGTCTTATGGGCCCTCTATTAGACCTTCTTCCAATAATTAAACCTCCACGCCGATACTTCTTCTGCCTCCGCTTCTCAATGCGTACCTTGTCTTGAGACTAAAGAAATATAGATAAAATAAAATTGAAAGCAACAAACAACAATTAAATTCCTATTCGGATACGTTTCACCAAGAGTACGTGGGATAAAAACGTATAAAACTCTACTATAAACACTTGGTCAAAAAAAAAAAAGTGAACTGGTACATGGTGATATCAAGTCATTTGAATGTGCTATATAGTAAACATGATAAAAAAGATCGTTAAAATTAAATACAAATAATATCATTAGTTTCTTAAGCTTTCATTATTTATCACGCGTCAACAAAGTCCACAGCTAACAAATTCATTAGGTACACCTATTTTTACAGTCACGGAAACCATGCACACAAAGGTAACCACAAAACAAATTGTTTTCTCTTACATTGGCATCATCATGAGATGGCTTGTACTTAAATTCCTTGGATGGCCTACTCTTCACCAAAATAACAATCACAATTAGTATTTGTTTCACACACAAAAACCCAAAAAAAGTTAAAACATGCGAATATAGGGACAAGAAGTACTAATACCGGCGACCCATGACAAGAGGATTAGTGGATAAATCGATTATGATTAGCTTTACATTATGTAAATGTATTATATATACCTTATGTTTGTTTGCTCTTAAGCCCTATATTGGTAAGGAATTTTGGACCGGCCCATACTGAATTAAGAAACAACATTGGGCTTTAAAGGGTGGGCTAGTTTATTTATTACTACTACCAAAAAGTGAAAAGTTAGAAACTAAAAAGCGAAATGTTGAAACATACGTTTCAAAATGAAACTATTAATACACATCGAAAACCGGGTTAACTTAGTTTAATTTGACCTTTTATTTGAACCAAACCGTCGGGTTGACCCGGTTTAAATTGACCAATTTTTTGACCGGAACGGTTCAACCGATTGAATCACTCGGGTCGAACCGGGTTTCAAAACATTATATTTAATCCCCAAATTCTCAAACTTTTATTATTTTTCGTTTATAACTCATAAACTTTTTTTTATTACTAAAACTATCTGCCGCTATAAATTTCATTGCTATGTCTGTGAAGACTTCTAGTGTGTATATGCCTAATACAGTCAAAAGAAAAGTGAAAAACATAACATTACTTTTACGCTAAATTCATTCTCCACCCCGAAAAGTATCAAAAACTTAGAGGAATAAGGTTTTACATGTTCAGGTTATTCAAAAAGATGAGCTCTTTTACTTAAATAAATGCGACAAAAACAAAAAAGCGTAAGCACAAAAACTTAAAGGAATAAGGTTGTACATGTTCAGGTTATTCAGAAAGACGAGTCTTTTTACTTAAATAAACGCGACAAAAACACAATAGCACAAGCATTAAACACCTATAAACCTTGCATTAAAACTTGTACTTTTTCCAATATTCATAAACTGTACCCTAAAAAAGAGAAGTATATATTGAACATTCAGCATGCCATAGAGAGTGTGACACATTTTGGATCTAAACCTCCACTCTTTGTGTCACCATGAGAATTAGAAAAAATGCAAGATTTTCATCTTTTCTTCACACAAATTACACAAATCTTTCAAATGATGAAAAATGTGAGCTTCAAAACAACACCAACATATCATGTGAGCTGAATCAAAACCCATGGGATATCCCATCTTTTGACTCATTCTATCAGGTACCAACAAATTCAATCTTTATAAATCTTTACTTGTTGTGATGCAATTTCATCATCTGGGTATTTTATAAAAACAAAAACCCATTTCAAAACACTCAAAATCTTGGAATTATTTGCTTCATTTTGGTATTTATCTAGGGTTTAGGTAAAATACTCATAAACCCTAAACCCCACCATTTTTATCGTGAAATTGAGCTTATTAAGCTTATTTCTCACATGGGTTTTCTTTATTTGTTGGATTATAATGATTATTGTTATACTTATTGTGTTTGATGATAGTTTTTTTGAAATGTGTTTATGGTTGTGCATAGGTTACTGAAAATGAGGTTAATTACGATGGTAATTCTTCGGGAAATGGAAGCTCGATTGATTATGTTAACGGTCTTAACAGGTAACCCGTAAAATTTATATAGTTTTTCTGTTGTATTGAATCGAATTTAGCTGCCTGCTTTGTGTTATCGTTCATAAGGCGGGGAAAACCTGACCCGTGACTGACCACGCAACAAGGACCTGGTCAAGTGATCTTTAGCCCGGAGTTGGGATTGAATTTTAGGACCTATTTCATATAACCTAGTTAAATTAGGGTTGTTTATGTTTATATCTAAAACGTTCAATAATTCAGTGACATGAGTTGGATTTAGGGAAATTTTGATGCGTTATTGTGTTATTTTTACGGGTATTGAATATAATTACATTTAGTTGACAATGTGAGTTCACTGAAGAACAATTATGTCTGTATAATTTGGGCTGTTTCAATCTTAATACTATATGTTATGGTTATGGTGTATTTACGAACTAGCGTTTACTTATATTTGTGGCAGTAGTATGGTTTCTGTGGAGACCTTTGAAGGTGTAAACAATGATATTAATGATGCGAAGAACGATTGTGATGGGGTTTTAGCATTTAAGGACACAGAGAAGAGCGTGATTGGGGAAGAAATTGTGTTGTGTGGTAAAATAGATGAGGAAGGATGGCAATGTGGGAAGGTGGTGAAGAATGGTGAAAATGCGTGTGAGAATCATATCATTG
Source organism: Chrysanthemum lavandulifolium (assembly GCA_022545495.1). NCBI lineage: Eukaryota > Viridiplantae > Streptophyta > Magnoliopsida > Asterales > Asteraceae > Chrysanthemum > Chrysanthemum lavandulifolium. The sequence goes on from CM040243.1 coordinate 51,587,887, forward strand.
AGCTTAAAAAACATACTGCTCTGGCTGCCAAGAAAGAGGCTCAACCCGTCCATGGGTCGTTGGCGGAAGTGGGCCTCGCACACCAAGAAAAGGGTCTTAGCAAATCCATATGATCAGGAGTATTATTATTCGGGTTTGGGCGAATTGGGGCAAAAAGGGATCCGGGAGTAGTATCTCAAACAAGTACAATGAGCCTACCAAAATTGTTTCGGAGGATAACAAGATTAAGGAAATGAGTTCAGCTGACGAAGATAAGGTCAATTTAGGCAAAGGGAAGGAAAATATGTATGAACCTGAAGTGTCTGAAGTGGGGCCCACCAAGTTGAAATATGATGACGACGATGATGACTACAACGGCAAGAAAGGTAAGACGGGGATCACTGGAAAAAAGAGGAGGGGAAAGGCTATCAAGGTGCGAAAGGCTATGAAGGCGAGATCATTCAAGTCTTTGATATGATAGAAACATTTGTAATGGTTTTGATCCATTTGTTTTTGGTAAGTCAGCTGGAATTACAAAGGTAGAGTTATAACATACATTTCAGTGAGTCACAACTCTAATTTTTTGTCAAATTTGTGACTGTCATTTTATTTTTGGTGTTTTGCTCTGTAAACCATCAATTTAATATGAGTCCTGATATTATTTTTGAGTTATGATTGGGTATTGTTTTTACAGTTGTCCTGAAGTTTTCAAGTTACTTTTTAGAAAAATAAAAGGTCAGAAATCATTTAATGTTTAGCCACATTCACATCAATCGTACAGTATTAAATTTGTTGGTCATGTTTTGTTAGCCATTCAGCAAATAGCAAATATAAAAGTAGCAAAGATAAGATTACCGATTTAAGAATGGCAAATAATCGAAAAAAATATCATACTTGTCACCATTTACTTTTGTGGGTAGCAAACAAATTTTTTTGTATTTGTGGGTATTTTTCTTTCAAATTCGTATTTTTTAAGGTATTTCACAAATTTTGGACATTTTCGCCTCTTACTAATAGATTTTTTTTTCCGAAAGAAAATGTCACATATTACCCTAAAATTAATGAATTTGAAAGAAAATCCCACAAAAGAAAAAATTGTTCACCCACAAAAGTAACTGCCAGTAAGATGATAATTTTTCAATCATTCGCCATTTAAGAAAAGAGTACAATTATGATAGTTTAGACTTTAGAGCAATTAAGGTGCGTTTAGTATGTTGTCATAAATCATAATGGGTACGGGTATAGGTATAACGATTAACGTGGGCCTTTAAGGAATAAAAGATTCATACTTTTCTTTTTTGAGTGATATGAAGTATGCAACATATCTATATTTCATTCTAATATTTGAAGATTTATATTTTAAACAAATACATGATTGGAATGACATTTAGTTTCTAAAATACCAAAAGTACCCTTATTTTCAGGTTTTAATCATTATAACTCTAAGAGCAAATTTCAAATGATTACCATATTAGAACTTGAATATGATAATATAAAACAAGTTTAGATTAGGAATGCTACTTTTAAGTTGGTAAGTTTAACTGTTTAACCATACAATATAGTACAACTTAAAAATGCTTATACTTTTAATTTGGTAAGTTTATCAAAAAGACATTAATAAAAGAATGCTTTCCAACTTTACAAATTACAAATGTGGGCCCAACGTTCAGTACCTTTTTTCAACTTTGGCCCAATAAGACATTAACATTATGCAAATGATACTTGTGCGCTAATTATAATCAGGTTTCTTAGACCAAAGTGTTTAATCACAATAATAAAAGAATGCTATCCAACTTTGGATTTTTAATAAAAAACGATTTTTGCTACCAAGTGTGCATAAATTATTGATTAAAATGGAAGTCGTATCCATAGCATAATATCCAAAATACTAGCCAACATTGGATACTAATCTAAATATAAATGATGTTTTTGAAAATGTAATCATAATAGGAGGAACTTAGCTTTAGATCGACAAATAACCCAATAATGAATTGTTAACTGTTTCTAGTGCTTATCCTACAGAAGTCTTTAGGAAAAAAAACAAAAGGGACTAACATTCAAAGAACCACATACCAAAAGACAACAGGACCAAAAGTACATTATCCAAAACCATTACAAACGTTTTCTCACATCAAAGACTTCAATGATCTTTCCTTTATTGGCTTTCTCCCTCTCTTTTTTCCAATGATTCCCACTTTACCCTTTTGGTCATCACCATCGACGTCCATATAACCCGATTCCGTCTTCGTGGGGCCCACATCCGCCATCTCGGCTTCGAATATTTGTCCCTTCTCTTCTTGTACATCCATATGATCAACTAAACTTGCTTCGTTATACCCATTTGGAACGGTGTCCACTGATCCTCTTTTCTTTCAAGCCCAAACCCCGAGTAATAGTAGACTCGAGTGGGTTTGAGGCGCTTTTCTTAGACTGCTTGGCCGACGTTCTTCATGGGCCCCAAACTGGCTCGGACTTTTCCGTGTTAGTCCAAACGGAATACTCGTGCGCCTCACATAGATGATAATCACATATTGTGTTGCCATTTTTAACCACATTACCACATTGCCATCCTTCCTCGTCTCTTTCACCACATAACTTAATTTCGTCTAGAATCTCACATTTCATCTCTTCCTTAAACCCTAAATTTTCACCTGAATCATTAACATTATCGCTTTCGCCTAAACCCAAGGTCCACGAAGACACACTGTCACAACAAAGTAATCTTTACTAAAAACCAACATCAATAAGGCGAAAAACAGACTCAAACTATCCCCGTATCCAAATTACATCATTCGCAAATTTCATAACATCAATACTACAGTTATGAACATGATTAACTGCTCTTCATTGCAGCCACATTGTCAGCAAGACTAAAGTTAATCCTAAACCCGTAACAGTAATGCAAATAGGAACCAAACATACCCTAAATCCGTACTTAAGCGATCATAAGTCAAAGCACAAACTAAGTTAAAGAAATAATAACTTAATTATGCACATTATATATCGAACAACCGGAACCCTAATTCGTTATCGCGATAGATAAAGCAGCCAGAAAATGTTCAAATTAGACGAAAAGACGAAAGGGTTACCTCAAAAATCTGTAGAATCAATCAAGCTTCCATTTCCATCAAGATTAACGTTGTAATAATCCTCATTATCATCAAACTAAGTCCAGCAAGAAACACATATGAAAAACAACAAACAAACACAATAAGGTTATAAAGAATGATTATAACTTAACAAATAAAGAAAACCCATGTGGGAAATGAGCTTATTAAGCTCAATTTCACGATAAAAATGGTGGGGTTTTAGGGTTTATGAGTATTTAACCTAAACCCTAGATAGCTAAAATGTTGAAGAAATGAAGCAAATAAACTCAATATTTTAAGTGTTTTGAAATGGGTTTTTGTTCTTTTAACAGATCTGATTAACAAAAATAAATTAAAATAAGTAAAGATTGGTACCTCATATAACAAGTCTAGAGATGAAGAATTGATGATATCCCATGGAGATTGATTCAGCTCACATGATAAGAAGCTCTTGCTTTGAAGCTCACATTTCTCACTACTAACATTTGAAAGATTTGTGTGATAGAAAGATGAAAATTTGGCATTTTTTCTTATTCTCATGGTGAAAATGGAGAACACGAAGAGAGAGAGAGAGTGTGTGTGACGGTGAGATCCAAAATGAGTCACTCTCTAGCTCGATATATCTATTATGTGTGTTTAATATATACTTCTCTTTTCAGAGTTGAAAGTTATATATAGTAAAAGGTACAGCTTTTAATGCATGGGTTATAAGTGTTTAATGGTTGTGTTTTGTTTATTTGACACTTTTGGTGGTGAAGAATGGACTTTAGTGTAAAATTATGATTTTGTTTGTGTTTCTCTCTCTTCTTTGGTGTTTTGCAGTGTCACAGAACTCGAAAACAATGCAAGGTTATTTTAAGCCTAAAAGTTACACCTTAGGTCCTTTACTTGTTGGCTGTTAGCTCATTTGGTTTTATTTGTTACATCTAGTCATCCCACGATTCCGAATCAACAAACCCCATTCTATACCGGTTTCGAAAGAATGAAGAAAAAAAAGGATGTTTTGAAGCAAGCCTGGCCGCTAGCTTCCACGCAAACAAAAAAAGTGAGCGCCTAGAGAGAAAGGTTGCTTTACTAAGTAATAGTCAGCTATACTTTAAAAAAAATAGTCTAATGAGTAAACGATTGTAACCTCTAAGCTCAAAGATGAGAAAGATAGGCTTCTTCATACAAAGCCAACCGGGAACCTTATTTTGACAGATCTTAAAATTTTTCGTTAGAACACCTTGTTTGTTTTGTTTTATGCTAGCATTAGATTTACATAAGGTGGTTGCGGCGAATAGTTTTCTGAAACTCATTGTTCTTGTAGAGGTTTATGAAGGTGTGTGTCGATTCTCGGTGGTGATTGACTAGTTTTGGCAATGACTAATAGTTTGTGGTTGTGTTGGTTTGAGACAAGAAAATGGTGGTGTAAGATAAATGAGAGAGGGTGACGAGTCACTTTTTTTTAGATGAAAAGATATTGGTGATATATGTTACGTATAGTGTAATTTTTTTTTTTTTTTTATCATTACATGATTATATGTTTATTGGTGATGCTGATAAGATTTGAGAGGGAGAAAAATTGTAGCTGAAACATGAAATTGTTACTTACAAAATTGAAATGAATGCTACTTATACATTTTTACTACACACTAACTATCTTTGACTAACTTTAACTATTCTAACTAACTATGTATCTAGACACTGTTACATTCAGAAATACATTCATTGCATCTCATGCCAATGGACTAAGCCGAATCATGCATCAATTTCAACTTGTGTTGACTTTGCTTGTAGTTGTGAAGGCTTTGTACAATATGAGCTTGTGTAATAGTAACTTTATCTTGTGTAGCCTCATTATCCCCCCACAAATTAGCATGAAGTAAGGATTTCAAATGGCCAACTTGGATAGACAATTATAGTGTAGAATCCTGCTTAATCCTTTTGTAATGATCTCTAGCACCTGTAATCTGGATGGACCAAAGGAAGGGAGAATTTCACCTGCTTTGATTTTGTTTCGACAAAATAGCGATTAATTTTATGTGTTTGTTCTAGCATGGTGAATTGGATTTGAAGCTAAAGCGGTTGTAGAAACATATCACATAGGACTAGGATAGGTTTGGACTTTAATTTGTAGATCTTTGAGAAGACAAGTTAACCAAGCGGTTTCACATGAATTGTCTGCTAAAGCCCTATACTTTGCCTCAATAGAAGATCTAGATACCACTCCTTACTTCTTTGACTGCCATGAAATTAAGCTTGATACTAGGAAGATCCCACATCCAGAAATGGATTTTCTTGAAAAAGAACAATTGCTCAATATTGTCATAGTAGGTGATTAAATTGAGTGGTTTTTAATAGGGAAGAAGAGTCCTTGGTCAGGGCAAAGTTTAATGTATCTTAGGACTCTAATTAAGGCTGCCATGTAAGGTGTTCTAGGCTCTTTTAAGAATTGGCTAAGAGAAAAATTGTAGCTGAAACATGAAATTGTTACTTACAAAATTGAAATGAATGCTACTTATACATTTTTACTACACACTAACTATCTTTGACTAACTTTAACTGTTCTAACTAACTATGTATCTAGACACTGTTACATTCAGAAATACATTCATTGCATCTCATGCCAATGGACTAAGCCAGAATCATGCATCAATTTTATCTTGTGTTGACTTTGCTTGTAGTTGTGAAGGCTTTGTACAATATGAGCTTGTGTAATAGTAACTTTAGCTTGTGTAGCCTCATTATCCCCCCACAAATTAGCATGAAGTAAGGATTTCAAATGGCCAACTTGGATAAACAATTATAGTGTAGAATCCTGCTTAATCCTTTTGTAAAGATCTCTAGCACTTGTAATCTGGATGGAACAAAGGAAGGGAGAATTTCACCTACTTTGATTTTGTTTCTGACAAAATAGCAGTTAATTTTTATGTGTTTGTTCCTAGCATGGTGAATTGGATTTGAAGCTAAGGCAGTTGTAGAAACATATCACATAGGACTAGGATAGGGTTTGGACTTTAATTTGTAGATCTTTGAGAAGACAAGTTAACCGACTGGTTTCACATGAATTGTCTGCTAAAGCCCTATACTTTGCCTCAATAGAAGATCTAGATACCACTCATTACTTCTTTGACTGCCATGAAATTAAGCTTGATCCTAGGAAGATCCCACATCCTGAAATGGATTTTCTTGAAAAAGAACAATTGTTCAATATTGTCATAGTAGGTGATTAAATTGAGTGGTTTTTAATAGGGAAGAAGAGTCCCTGGCCAGGGCAAAGTTTAATGTATCTTAGGACTCTAATTAAGGCTGCCATGTAAGGTGTTCTAGGCTCTTTTAAGAATTGGCTAAGAGACTAGGCAATAAAGAAGATGTTGGTTATTGTGAGGTGGATGAGTCAATAGGTTCTTTTAAGAATTGGCTAAGATAAGTTAACCGACTGGTTTCACATGAATTGTCTACTAAAGCCCTATACTCTGCCTCAATAGAAGATCTAAATACCACTCCTTACTTCTTTGACTGCCATGAAATTAAGCTTGATCCTAGGAAGATCCCATATCCTGAAATGGATTTTTTTGAAAAAGAACAACTTGCCCAATCATTGTCTCAGTAGGTGATTAAATTAAGTGGTTGTTAATAGGGAAGAAGAGTCCTTGGTCAGGGCAAAGTTTAATGTATCTTAGGACTCTAATTAAGGCTGCCATGTAAGGTGTTCTAGGTTATTTTAAGAATTGGCTAAGAGACTGGGCAACAAAGAAGATGTTGGTTATTGTGAGGTAGATGAGTTATCCCACCAGGGTTCTGTAGAGTGTAGGATCAGGTAGTAAAGTATCATATGTTAAATTTAGCTTGGTGTTTGGTTCAATTAGTGTAGCACAAGGTTTTGAATCAAGCACATTTGCAAGTTATAGGAGATCCAGGGTGTACTCCTTTGTGTCATTGCCAAGCCAGTGGATTTTCATAAGAATTTAATGCCCAATTGATAATGTAGAACTCCTAGATCCTTGATGTTGAATTGTTAATGAAGAAGGTGTTTGATGTGATCAATGTATGTTTTGTCTTTTCCAGTAATGAAGATATCATCAACATAAATAAAGATAAAGGTTTGAGAGCCATTGTTTTTTATGGTGAATAAAGAGGTGTCTACATGACTTGGTTTGAAACCAAGATTGAGCAAGAAGGTTGTGAGCTTTTCAAACCACTGTCTATTAGTTTGTTTGAGGCTATATAGGAATTTTGTAAGTTTGTAGACAGTGTCTGGAGGTGAGGAATGGGAATAGACTTGTGGTAATGTCATGTAGAACTCTTCACTCAAATCACCATGCAAATATGCATTGTTAATATCCAGTTGCTCAATATGTCAGTTGTGAGATATAGTCACAAGAAGTAAGGTTCTTATAGTTACCATCTTTGCCACTGGTGATAAGTCTCTTTGTACTCAATTCATGGCTTTTTGTGGTATCTTTTGGCAACAAGCCTTGCCTTGTACCTCTCAATAGAACCATTGGCATGATATTTGATCTTGTAAACCCATTTAAAGCCAATTGGTCTCTTTCTATGTGGAAGTTTGGTAAGTTCCCAAGTGTGATTTTCTTCCAAAGCCTGTGTTTCTTTGTTCATGGCTTCAATCCATTTTGGGTCTTTAAAAGCTTGAATATAAGAATGTGGTTCAACTGATATGTGTATGCTATTAATAAAGTGTAGTGATGTTTTGTATAAGTTTGAATAATTAAGGAAATTGGAATGATGATGTTTGGATATGGACAGTGGTAATTTCCAGAGGTAATCAGAAAGTTTTGCAGGTTGAGTTTTGAGTCTTGTTGAGGTTCTTTGAGGTGCTGTTGGTATTGATGATGTAGGTTCAATTGGTGTCGTGGATGAAGTCTATGGTATAGGTGGTGCATGGTCAGTGTGAACTAAAGTCTGTGGTATTGGTGATGCAGGGTCAGTGTGAGCTGAAGTCTGTGGTGTTGGTGATGCAAGGTCAGTTACTTCTATGGTGTTTTGAATAGGAGATGATGTATGTGAATGTGATGGGACATTGGTTGATTGTGTTGGTGATGTGGTGGGTGATGATATAGGTTCAGAGTTAGTAGGTGTTGTATTGGTTGAAATGGGTGGTGGTATAGGAATTGAATGGTATCAATTATAAGTGTAGCAGGGGTGACAGGTTTTTGGAATGGGAATATTGTTTCATCAAAGGTAACATGCCTGCTAGTGAGCACTTTTGTGGTGGATGAATCATAAAGTAGGTACCCTTTTTGGTTTTGTGGGTAGCCAAGCAAAACTATTGGTATTGATCTTGGATATAACTTGTCAGAGGTGTGTTGGTGTGCATAGGTTCTGCAGCTAATTGTTCTGAGGTGATCAAGTGAGGGTGATTGGTTGTATATTAGCTAATAGGGACTCTTCTTGTATTGAATTGGTGATATGAGTCTGTTAATGAGGTATGTGGCAGTTAAAATGCATTATCCCCATAGGTGTTTTGGAAAGTTTGCTTGGAGTTGAAGTGATCATGCTACTTCTAGTAGATGCTTGTGTTTTCTCTCTCAGCTCTTGAGTTTTGTTATGGTGTGTAGGGTCAAGATGTTTGGTGGATGATGCCACTGATGTTAAAGAATTCAGCTAAGGTAGAATTGACAAACTATGTGCCTTTGTCACTTCTTATAATTTGTATTTGTGTGTTAAACTGTTTTTTGACATAGAGGTATGGAAATATTTTATTGTTGATATGACATGATGTTTAGTTAGGATTAAGTAGGTACATGTAGCTCTTGAGAAGTCATCAATAATAGTAAGAAACAATTTGCATCTATTTATTGTACAATTATGGTACATACCCTATACATTCATATGAATCACTTTGAATGCAAAATCAACATGAGACAAACTAGGAGAAAATGGTAAAGCATGATGTTTTGCTAGGGACAGATTGTACATTTGTGATCTAATGATATAGGTACTAAAATTGGTATTTGTTTGACATGTTTGAGAACTTGAAAAGATGGATGTCCCAATGTAGCATGCCATAATGAAAGCTTGTTGGTAGTAGATAATGATGTGGAAGTAGGTTGTGAAATTGTGTTATTGATTGTTGCAAATGAGGGTAAAACATACAGACCACCACTAAGAGTTCCATGAGTTTGGAATCCATCATGGCCCAGGAAAACACAAGAATTATGAGTAATGGTGATTGATTTTAAGGTGTGTTGGAGGGTTTGGCTGATGGAAATGAGGTTATAAGTGAATGTTGGTATGTAAAGTACATTGTGTAGGGTGATATTTGACTATAGTATGACTGAACCAATTTGTAAAAATCTTGTGGTATGACCATTTGGTAGGTGAGCAATGATAGGTGTTGTATATGTGATTATGTTGTGCATTAGTGTGAGTGATATGCATATATGATCAGTAACACCACTATCTATAATTTAAATCTTTGTAGAACTAGAAATATAATGAACTATGAGTATGTGAGGTTTACCTGCCATGAAGTTGTAGGAGCCTGAGGTAGATGCTTCATTATTATTCTGCATCATCAGCAACACTTGGTTGAACTGATTTTGTAACTAATCCATCCTTGCAGTCACTGAGTAATTTGGTGGCAGGTTCACTAAGTTGAAAGGCTCCATTGAGTTGGCTTTAACTAGTGTACCTTCTGTAGCCATAGTTATGTTAACAGTTCTTGGTTTTGCTTGTGATTATGTTGATTGTCTCTTATGAGGAGGTAGGTATTCGTTGTGAAGAGGGTGACCAATTGGGTAGCCCACTAATTTGTAACACTCGTCTTTTGTGTGACCTTATTTGTTGCAGTTTCCCCATATGACCATTCCCTAAATGTACTCCTTCTAGCTTGTGATTGGTTTTGTGATTGAGGGTTTTGGTTTATGTCATTCCTTGGGTCATAGTTGGTTCTGTATGTGTTCAAAACAAAGGGTACTGAACTAGTTGTTTGTTTGGGGACTTCCTTCTGTTTTTCTTCTTGTCTGAGCATACTATATGCTTTGGCTACTATGGCTAATGGTTGAAGTAATAGAATTTTGCCTCTAATGTTTGTTTAACTTTCATCCAAGCCCATGATAAACTGAATTAATCTTTTTCGTTGGTCCCTCTCACCATTGGTTTTACCATTATCACAAACACACTTGCAAGTAAAGTTATAAGAAGCTTCCAGTGCATCTAACTCATCCCACAACCCTTTGATTTTATGGTTATACACTTCCACAGAACAGTTCAGTTGTTTGAGATGAATAATTTCATTGGTCAATTGGTAAATTTTGTAGCCATCTAGTTGTGAATAATGGTCATACAAGTGGTGCCAAAGTGAGTGTGTAGAGTGAACAAAGTTCATGTTATTGCTAATTTGGTTGAAACTATATTAAGTATCCATGAAATGACCATATCACTTGCTCTCTCCCAATATGACCTAATTGATGATGACATTTCAGGTTTCTCAAAATCACCATTAACCAACTTAAGCTTGTTTCTAACACTTGACATTATGATCATAGACCTTTTCCAAGTACTGTAATTATCTTAACCAATAAGTTTCTTTGAAATTAATATCATACCTGGATGATCATGAGGGTTAAAGTAAAGAGGATGGTTGACTGAGTTGATGTTCTACATTGTATCAACAGGGTTTGTGGTTGTTGTAGATGTATTTGAATCTGTTAGGTCACCATATTAGTAACATAAGCATCAATAGAAGAAATAGAGAAGAGATCGGATGAAAAATCACACAAACACACACGTATGAATAAATGAAATGTTATGCGTAGGAGTGAAATGTGTAACTTGAACAACCAACCCTCAAGTGAGGGTTTACAAAAGGTATTTATAGGAGGGAACTAGGGCAACACTCCAAGTTCCCATCCTTTTACTTATTGGGCTTGGCCTAGGCTTATGGGCTTTCTACATAAGCCTAGCCTTGATTACTAACATAAAAGCCATATTAAGCTAACTATTACATATGAATCACTAACACTTGAAATATAGTTTAGAGTGATTCCAACAATCTCCCCTAAGTGTTATTGATGAATGATAAAGTGATAAACGATGTAGGTGCCGATGTAATAGTAGCTTTGACGTCTTCCGACATTCTTATTTCTTGTGAGAAGAAGTGTCTTGATTCGAACAATCTCCCCGGTGTAGAGAAATTATCTCCTTTGAAGAGTTCTCGCTTTGGCGCCATCTTTTCTTTGTTCTTTAGTTCTTTGTTCTTTGTGGTGAAAGTGATAGTATGTTGTTGTTGTTCGCATCAGTGCCGCTTTTGCTCCGGTGTCTCCACGTCTTTCTCCAACATGCTCACACGCTCTTTAACGTTGGATTACAGATCGATGAAGTTCTCTTAGTCTTTAAACTTTGTAGATTCTTTGACTTGACAAAGAATTATTCGACTTTGTGTTGCCTTTTGAGAGAACTTTCATTAGTGATGATGTTGGTATGAGCATGTGAAGAATCAGCACGATCATCCGCCCGTAGCTTCCATAAGAAGAAAACATACACACGGTTAGTAATAAGCGGATTCCAAGACTTATAAGTTTGAATTTCGAGGGTGTTAATGAGATAGTGTGAAACACATCTCTAATTCTCACAAAGGCCATTCTGAACCTGAGTCCACAAGTGAGATAACACGATGCACCAAGTACACCTACTGATTCGGATGAGTCGTTGAGGTACACCAAGCATCACCTCACGATCGAGACCGTTTGAGACACACTAAGCGTAATCCACGGGAGTTACGAGTGACATCTTGTCGGTGCATTTGATGTTGACCCGGCGGGAGTTTCCATTCAATCACCGAGATCACATATGTGAACCTCTCATAAATTTCTCGATGATTCTAAGATCATGAAGGACACGATAATATATCACTTGCATTCTTTTTGTTGAAAGACAAGCGATGAGTTGTCAAGTGTATTTAAGAGAAATTTTGATGAATCTCGTGGCTCTAGACTCAATAGTGTACTTTGGTTTTCCTGAGCGGAGACTAGGGAGAGGGTCTCCTTCTTCAATACCAGCAATCTCTAAGAGAAAGCCGATAGTTTAAGTAGGGTTCCCTGTGAGAATGAAGCAAGCTTCTGTTGGGAGAAACTTGAGTGGCTAAGAAGGTTTGAACATAAATGAACTTAAAAATACCAGTACAAAGCTAACTTAGACTAAAAGCTTGAAATTCGACATACAATTTTTAAAAACTAATACTAACTATCTCTTCATGCTTCCTTCTTGGTCTTTTTATAATCCAAAGCTTTTCTCTCTCCTTTCTGAGCACTTCCCAACATAAATCAGAGCCCTTGGATGAGTTGGGGTCAATCTTGGCCTTTGGATGGTTTTGGCGCCAATTTCTGGTTTGGATATTAGGGACAGGGAAAGGATGCATTAAATGCATTGGTGAGGTTGGTGAGGAGGGGGGAGACAATTGGTGGTGTAGAGTAGTTTTTGGTGGCTAGGGGTGGCTGGTGATGGGAGCAGACAAGTGTGTCGGGGGGACAGGGAAAGGCGCGTTTTGTATTATTTAAATGGTTGGGTAGTTGGGTTGGTCGGGTCAAGGGACCGGGTAAGGAGAATTGGGCTGGGGGTTTAGTTTTTGGGCTTGGGTAATAATACTAGGTCCGTTTGGTTTGTATTAGGATTAATATCTTAGGGACCAAATTTGCACTTTCTTAAAACCAAAGGACCAGAACTGTAACTTATGAAAAGTAGTCAAAAGGGTTTGTTATGCCAATTCAAATAATCCAAGGGTTAGTTTTGACACTTTTGAAAATTCCCAAGGACTAGTTTTGAACATTTTGGATTTTCGGGGACTAAATTGTAATTTTCTCAAAACTTTTAGATTTCACCAAAGGACTAAATATGACAATTTGTGATTTTAAAAGACCTTTGGTGACTTTTCTTTGAAATTTTGGCTCGTGGACTATTTTTGACAATTTTATAAACTTGGGGACTAAACGCAATTTTTGCAAATTTGATATGTTTTTCATCCGATTTTGATAATTTTGCATTTAAAACACATAAAACACAGATTTGTGATATTTTGATCATTTTGATGTGTTTCGAGTGTTTTCGAGATGATTTTCAGCTTTATTTGGTATAAAATGATGAGTATTACACACTCATCGGTCTCCTTCTTCAATACCAAGAATCTCTAAGAGAAAGCCGATAGTTTAAGTAGGGTTCCTGTGAGAATGAAGCAAGCTCATTGGGAGAAACTTGAGTGGCTAAGAAGGTTTAGTGCATGCGCCATCGGGTCCATGACGACTTTTATCTTCAATACTGGTGTCATCTAGTGAAGACCAAGAGCATATGAATTGAACCCGTTATACCCTAAGTTTAATAACTGAGGGCTATTTCTTTTCACCATTTTCTTTGCATTTCTTTTTAATTCTTCAACTCCTTCTTTCTCCGATTCTCATTTTCTCCTTTTTATAATCATACCTAAGGACTTCTAAGTACTAACTATTTGTGATGTCCTTGGGTAGATCCCTCCGGCTCTGGCGGATCATAGGACGGTTATTCCTAACCTTAGTCACCTTATAACTCCATGACTAACCTATGTTGCCATAAAACCATTTTCTTGAAAATCTCTCAAAGTGGTTATGATTGAAAAACATTTTGTACCACTGTAAGAGTTTGATCATTTGCAGAAATACTCCCTCCACACATGCTTAAGTGTTTAGATGTAAATCACGGTGAGAGAAGAGTGCGCACTTTTGAATTGATCGACTCAAGATAGACAATTCTCGAGGGACACGGTTACGTTGTATAGTTAAAGAGTTACATTGTCGACTTTTAGGTGACAACTAGCTCTAATAACTACCTTGAAGGTGTGGACAAACCTCGAAAGGTTGTCAAACCCGTCAAAGTTCATGTCTATCAAGAGCTTCTCGAATAGGTACAATTTACTTGGATAAGTCTTTGGAAGACAAATCTTTTCAATGTATGATTGTTTAGATCCCGCTAATTCATGGGTTAAGTCTTTTCACACAACGATTCAATAGCAAATCAACATATTTCTTATCACAATAATTTTCTCCCTAAAAATGGCATATAAATGTTATTTTTGATAATGTTTGATAATAAATATGACCATTTCGAGTTTTGTGGGAAGATTATCACGAAGAACAATTTTGTGAACAAAGTTTTAAGAATACTCCCCTCAACAAGTAATACTAACTTTTGAGGTTTTGAAAACGTAAGAGGAAGTACTTGTTCATTTGAGCAAAACCTTGAAAAGTGAAAGGTTTGATAGGTTTTACTCAAAAGTAAGAAGCTTTCGCTCTTTTTATAAGGATTGTGGCAATCAAGCGCACTACGTGGTCCTTTCATTGCAGAACGGGTTGTACATCGTTATGAGTGCACAAGCCATTGTCATTAAATAATCACACATCCAAATTAATATGAAATTGAAACAGTTTAAGGGTACCGTGTAGTCCAAAGAATATCTCCGTGAATGTGAGCAGGCGTTGATAGCACTGTGAGAGTAATCCCGGACGACCACCTACAAAGCTTTCCGAGTTTCGAGGCGGTCCTTCGTACAACCTTTCATCAATCCGAGTGATGATCCTCTTAACATCCCATTTTTCCCGAGAATTCCATCGCTTCGACCGATGCCTTCATGTATCTCCTTTAACCAATAAGCTAACCCATCCCCGACCTTCTTAGTGTGTGATCCCCAAACTTATGAAGATCTCTACACGCCATCAAGCGGTAAGGCGTTGTAATTCACTACGGTAAACTACTCCGAATGGTTTGCCGACGAGAGTGTATTGTGGAAGATGGTTGATGTCGGGAAGTTCTAGCCGAGGTCCGTGAGATTGACACGAGTCGATATGATTCAACAAAGAAGTTGTAAATCTTGACACGCCTGGATCACTATGCTTCGATGAAGTCGAGCAGGAATTGATGTATTCACGTTGAATTTCACGAGAATTGTCTCATTCTTCCCTGTACCTTGGCAAGATAAAGATCTTCAATGTCGCTGAGACAAGTTCTCAAATTCCGCTCACATAATTCATAGTCCCTTTCGCCTTGTCTTTTCGACCACGACGGTCTTCGAGGAAGGTGTAATCCCATTTAGACGAAAGAGTGACATGCTTAACAAAGAACGATCCCTTTATCACCGTACACTTCATGTTGAGACTTTCGAACCGGAAGCTTTTGTAGTAGATTAAATCGCTGCCCGCCAATGGTGAATCCGTACATTGCATCAATGTCATACCTTTCCATGCTGGAAAACATGTGGGTAGCCTTTTCTTTGATGGCTATGCAGTTGGAGTATATGGTCACGAACGGAAGTGTACGTGATGTAGCGTATTTCTTTGAATCATCGCTACCGTGTAGAAGAATTCCAAGTCATTGTTGAAGAAGTAGCGGAATGGAATCTTAGGTTGATCCGTTGACCAATCATTGGTAGAGGTTTAGACCAATCGTGTAGTATGGAGCCTTGTCTCTTCCGGTGAAGTCGATGTTTGCTTGTGGTTGAGCCAATCAATGTTGTTAGACATGGCTCGTGCTATATTTTCAAGGTGATATTCAACTTCAATAGCACTTTCCGAGCTGTCTTTGAGTAGTTGAAATGCTTCATTCTTGATTCGTTTCAACTCGATTTCGCCATCTTCTTCACACGGAACTTTTCTTGCAAGATCTTAGCATGCTCCAACAGACGACCTTCTACCATATCCGGATCATCGCTAGGCGGAGTAGCATCAACAAGTGTGGAGAACCAATCATACTGGTGTCGCCTTCGCTCAGCCATGAGACGACATCGCCCTAGGCGCCTTCTTCTTTTCTTTGGCCTTGATGTGGATGATGGTTTCTTTGTTGAAAAGGGAGAGGTGGGTTGTTGTTGGGGCTCGTGGACTTCCTCATCGTCACCACCAAGATACCGAAGTGATCACCGGTTTTCTATGTGAGGTGGTAACTCGAGTCATGAGGTTTGTCGGAGAAGAGCGTGGAGGAGATCGTTGTTGAGATGGAGTCCCGTGGAGTGGAGGTGGCATGGAGGATGATTCTCCGCACTTCTTTGACGCTTAGGTTTGTTATCTTTATCCTTATCATTATCTTCATCGCCTCTTGGACATTTAGGCCTTTGAGCTTCTTCTCCGCATGTCGATTTGAGTTGGTATTCCATCAATGTTTCAAAAATTTACCTTCGTAAGAAGTAAATGTTGCGCATCGTTTGGACATTTGAGTTACCACCGAAACCAATTCAAAGATCCGAGAACACTATAGGATCGATGGGGTTAATTGTTACGGTCATAGGTGTTGATCTTATAGTTTGCTTGGCTATATGCATCGATTTGGATAGAGTTGTCTGTTGAACATCTCTCTTGTCACACCAGAACGGTGTCTAGTAGGAACTTTTGAGTATAGCCCTAATCATTTCGTTCGGTTCTCCTTGGACATCACGTTGCATGAACTTCAATATACTCCCTTCATTAGACATCTTTTCTATCTCGTCATTAAGATGTTTGTCACACCCCAAATTACATTTTGCAATGAATGGAATTCACGGGATTGTTGTCATAGCATCACAATCACAGTTATATTGAGCGACCTAAAGTGTCGTTTGGAAAATACATCGTTTGATTTAATAAAATAATCGAGTTTACAAAATATAGGTCCCAAATGAAAATCAACTTGTGCGGAAATAAGTTTGTTACAATTCAAACGATGTTTTAAAGTCGTAAAACCCAAGTGAGACGCGTCGTCACCGCGACTCCATGATGTGTCCAAATGCATGCCATGAAGTGAATACCTTAGTTACCTGAAAATACATTGCTAAAAGTGTCAACACAAGGTTGGTGAGTTCATAGGTTTATGTAAATGTTAATACGACTACCACAAGTATAAATCAGGTATGACAATGATGTCACAAAATAATGTTACAATTGCTTAAGCGCATGATACCGAAGCTCCGACTGATGTTCGCCCCAACAGAGTGTCTTGCCAAACAACTCTAATAATGTTTATGAATGAAATGCATCCGTATGACTAGTTGGGATTCACCAACCCGGATGGAGGTGTCACCCTCGATAGATCTATCCACTCACACACGCTTCTAGGAAATTAACGGCTCATGCTTATGAAATGGGGACATTTAACTGGCAACGCGGTAACTTAAGCAATGTAAATGAATTTAACATACTTGGTATCGTAATAAAAATGTTGTGCAATGTATTCTCCCGTAGGTTTGAAATAAGTAAAACTTGAATAAATCGGGGCTATGAAAACTCACTTGATAAATTGGTATGATGACAAGAGTGAGTACATCGAGATGTAGCGTGATACTTTAACCTTGACCTATTACGAATGATATGATATGTAATGAGTTATGATGTAATGTTATGCATGCATTTCGTATGTTATTTATACCATTTGTGAGTTTTGAAAATAATACTTATCGTCGAAAAATACTCTTTTGACGTCTTGACCATTCTTAAATTACTTTACAAGTATTTACGTCAAAATGTCATCCTACAATAGTTTCTTAATGATTTATTGTGAAATTTTAACTTTTCGTCGTAAAATAATGTCGTCGGAAATTTCATGAAAGTGACAAAAATGGCTTCGAAAAGCTAGTCGTAAAATGGTGTACGTCGAACGTTAGGAAACGAACTCGACGGTTTTGGAAAGCTTGTATCAAAATCTAGAAGTTTTAGTACAGGAGTTTTCGTCATAGAGGTCTCGAACATAAAGATAATAGAGGTTAAATATGGTGATTTTGTCCAAATGTTGTGTAAAAAGTGAGTTTTGGCAAAGTTTAAGCAACCGTAAATAATTTATTACAACTCCGCTATACAAACGGTTGGTCGTTTTGGAAAATATGCTTGGTGATCTCGATTTTATTAGAAGACATCTCGTTACAAAAGTTCTACATCATCGTTAAAATAGCCTTCAACATGGTCGTTTTGTTTACCGTAACACTTGTCTCGTAAAAATAATATAGTTTTTCTAAAATAATAAAGTTACGGCAAGTTTATGAAAACTTGTATATTTTAGTCGTTTCAAATCCGTTTTCTCACGTATTATCGTCCTTAGCTTCGTATCAAAGTATACTAATATATTTTTGATAAGTCGAAATAATTTGTAAAGCTTAAGACTCGTTTTGACTCGTACAAAACAAAAATAGGTTCTGAAATTTTCGAAAATATATATTTCGTCGTCAAACTTGAAAAATTCATAACTTCTTCGTTATAACTCCGTTTTAATCCGTTCAAGCGCCACGGATTCGTTTTAAAGTATATTTTCTAAATATCTAGGCCAAAACTCATGTCTACTGTCGGATTTTCCAGAAAAACAAAACAAGATCAGACCACTTTTATACTTGTCGAAAATAGTTTTCTCGTACTAAACCTATTCCAATCCCTTCAAATCAACTCCAAAGCTATTCTAATCCTACCATACACCTTCTTAGGGTGTCATGGGTTCCTAAACATCATCAAGACCAATATATAACAAGGGAATAATTATAGGATGACCTTTATATATAGAACTCTTAAAATCAATGTAAAAATGGTATAAATAAACACAAGTCTTGCATGCTTGCTAAAAATATGAAGAAATAAATATGAAATGAAAATGAAAGATGTAAAATGAAAGTGATATGCTTACAAGTTACTATGATGAGGTGATTAGAACAAGGATTAACCTAAACACCCTAGGTTTTATTTCAAAACCTTAATAAGAGTGTAATCTAGATTGTTATAAACTTGAGCTTGAAAATTTTTGATGATCCTTCTACACCCTATGTGAACCGGTTTGAGAGGAAGAAAAACAAAGAGAGAAAATTTTTACTAACTTTGAAATAATTTGAGAATGAATGAATAAGTGAATCAAGTAAGACTTTAAGTAAGTGTATAAATCTATACTATCCAAGAAAACCATACCAATCAATAAATGCTACCCCCCTTGGTCGGCCCCTAAAACCGGTTTTGCAAAATATATATATTTTTTATATATATAATGTGTATAATTTGTAATAAGTGTAAGAAAATGTTTAATAAAAATAACTTGTAACTTGTACATACATTTGTGTGTTTAAGGTAGTTTTAGGTAAAATAAATTTTAATGGATCAAAGTAATATATAATGAGATCATAAAATTGTAAAAATGCATTTCTTGTGAAATTTGAGTGATATAATAATTTTCGTGTAGTTTTTAAGAAAAACGTCGTAATAATATAAATTTAACGATTTAAATACAAAATAAATTTAAAACACTAGGTAAACTCAAAATATAGTTTTTATAACTAAATGTAAGTATAAAAATATATCGGGATCATTTTTGGAAGTATCGGATTGAATGTTCAAAATAATAACTCACGCGATAACGTTTATTTAATATAAAATTTACGCGTTTAAGGTGAAATGCAATGTCATGAATGAACTAACATGATGCAAATGATGCTAATGAAATGTAGACTAAACTTAGTCCGTATGAAATGTTCGTGATGATATGATCAGGAATTCGCCGCTAAACCATTAAGGTTACGCAATTTGGAACACGTAAACCTAGTTTACGATAAATGTTGAAATAGTGAGGCATGAATTGTTTTGAGAAATGACACGAAATTGCGAGTTGTCACATTCGCCCATCAAAAAGGAATTCAGTCCACGAATTCGGTTCGTGTTGGTCTATCAAATTTTGAGTTTGTGATGAATAACGAGGAAAGAAGACATGAAGAGGTGTCGTTACGGTTATTGATGATTGAGAGTGTACAAAACATCGTAGTGAAGAAAATATTGGATGAATCTCCATGAGCAACACTTTGACTTTGGAATATGTGAAGATTTTGCTTACACTAAGATTTATAAATAACCGCTCCCAACATAACATGATCCTCCGAATTAGACATAGTTAGCTAGGCTATGTATAATTAAGGAACGATGATGTGACGTTCGGTTTAGTTGTTATAACTCTCGATGTTTACAACGATTTAATCTGTGTCGTTAACATGATAGTTAAAATAAAAGGAATTAAAATTCTCGTAAGTAATAACAAATCGAAAAGAAAATAAAGTACGATAGATGAGAATATTTTACAACGAGTGGTTTATCAAAAGTAGTACATCTTAAGTTATAAAGTTTCGGATACGATGAAAGACATAAACTTAGTACGACATAGTACATAAGGAGAAATAAGACTGTTAGTTTCCAAACTTCTTTAGTCTTCCGCGTCGTTGATACCTTGACGAGCTTCTCCTCCTCCTAACATGTATGCATTCCCATGAGCACCTTCAACCTGTTGACCTTGGTTTTGAGGACATTGATTCCGATAGTGTCCTTGCTCCCCACATCCGAAACATGTAATTATAGTTTTGCCTTTACAATTCCTGGAATGGTGTCCTAGTTTTTGGCACTTGTAGCACTTAACAGGACAAGGACCCGTGTGATGATACTTACATCGATTACATAGTGGTTTAGTCCCAACATATCCTTTTCCCTTGCAGTCCTTAGCAAGGTGTCCCACTGTTTGACAGATAAAGCATATACCACATGGACCATTATGATGTAGCGTGCATTGATGGCATCGTGGTAAGTTTCCAGTATAAGTTCTTTCCTTTGTTGGTAAACAACATGAACCACAGCGGCTTCTTGTCTTCTATTTTGTTGTTGGTGATGGTTAGTGTTACGGCTTTGGTTGTTGTTGTTATAACCTCCCTGGTCATTTTCCCATTTCCTTTTGTTGTTGTTAGTTTGGTTGTCGCGGTTGTTGTTGTCGATAAAGTTCTCCCTCCTCACAACTTGAGCCATGAGTATTTGAGTTACCTTGATGGTCTCTTCAATTGTTTGCGAATCGAAAGAGGTTACCTCTCCTTGAATGCATTTTGGAAGTCCTCCAATGAAACTTTTCAGTAGTTTCTCATTGTCCAGAACCATATATGGACATAAAGCAGCCAACTCTTGAAACCTTCTGATGTAGGTCTCAATGTCATAACCAACGGTCACTAGCCCAAGAAATTCCATCTCCAATTTCTTCACCTCAGTGTGCGGACAATACTTCTTAGTCAACAACCTCTTGAATTGATCCCATGAGAGCTTATAAGCAATTTCCATACCAATAGGCTGTGCATAATGATTCCACCATAACATTGCCTCATCCAAGAGTGTACTAGTAGCAAATTTCACCTTGCAGTCATCTGGGCAATCGCATAGAAGAAATAACGACTCGATCTTTTCCAACCAACGGATCATAGCAATGGCTCCTTCTGTGCCTCCGAACTTCGGGGGATCACTGCTCTTAAAGTCCATGTATGTACCACTTCACTCCCGAACCTCCCGCAACTCCTGTAGTAGTAGCAAGTCTAGTAGCTTGATGATGACCGTGGTCTCGACAGTGGCAGCAGCAAGCACCACTGTTGCCGTTCTTTCTCTAGTGCCCTAGCTATACTATCCTCTATATACTTTTGGATAGCGGCTTGTGTCATAGCTGGTGGAGCTCTCTTCGGCGCCATAACTCTTCAACATAAGAGGAAAAATAAGACGTAGTAAGATCCTATGTTAAAAAAAATATAAACGCTCTAAAGGGATGTGATATGAGATAATAAATTTAAGGTTATCTTTCAAAAACGAATGATGGATTCCACAAAGATGGGTTATGAGATGTCATAATTGTTTCAAATGTACGATGGTTTAGTGGCTTAGTGTGTGAATAACGTGTAACTCGACATGTTAGTGGTGAAACAAAGGAGTGAGAGTGACTTCGCCTATTTAAAGGTTCATCTCGGCATTCGACGTTATCGATGATGAATCGGTGATATAAAAATTGTGATAGGGAATGACAAGGAATTCTCCACGTTAGAGTATGAGGAAAAGATAATGGGATGGGTATTTAAGGGCATCCATGTGACAATCGTTTTGAAATAAAAATAAATAACTCGAAAAATGTACGTATAAATCGCATGCAAAGTGAACATGCACTTATGATGAAATGATGAGATGCTATGATGATGTAGTTATAGTCTAGGGTCAATGATGCAACCTAGTTCTCTATAATCAAGCTCGATGCCAATCTGTCACACCCCAATTTACTTTTGCGTGGAATGGAATTCACGGGATTGATTGTCATAGCATCACAATCACAATTATATTGAACGACCTAAAGTGTCGTTTGGAAAATACATCGTTTGATTTAATAAAATAATCGAGTTTACAAAATATAGGTCCCAAATGAAAATCAACTTGTGCGGAAATAAGTTTGTTACAATTCAAACGATGTTTTAAAGTCGTAAAACCCAGTGAGACGAGTCGTCACCGCGACTCCATGATGTGTCCAAATGCATGCCATGAAGTGAATACCTTAGTTACACGAAAATACATTGCTAAAAGTGTCAACACAAGGTTGGTGAGTTCATAGGTTTATGTAAATGTTAATCGACTACCACAAGTATAAATTATGTATGACAATGATGTCACAAAATAATGTTACAATTGCTTAAGCGCATGATACCGAAGCTCGAGTGATGTTCGCCCAACAGAGTGTCTTGCCAAACAACTCTAATAATGTTTATGAATGAAATGCATCCGTATGACTAGTTGGGATTCACCAACCCGGATGGAGGTGTCACCTCGATAGATCTATCCACTCACACACGCTTCTAGGAAATTAACGGCTCATGCTTATGAAATGGGGACATTTAAGCGGCAACGTGGTAACTTAAGCAATGTAAATGAATTTAACATACTTGGTATCGTAATAAAATGTTGTGCAATGTATTCTCCCGTAGGTTTGAAATAAGTAAAACTTGAATAAATCGGGGCTATGAAAACTCACTTGATAAATTGGTATGATGACAAGAGTGAGTACATCGAGATGTAGCGTGATACTTTAACCTTGACCTATTACGAATGATATGATATGTAATGAGTTATGATGTAATGTTATGCATGCATTTCGTATGTTATTTATACCATTTGTGAGTTTTGAAAATAATACTTATCGTCGAAAAATACTCTTTTGACGTCTTGACCATTCTTAAATTACTTTACAAGTATTTACGTCAAAATGTCATCCTACAATAGTTTCTTAATGATTTATTGTGAAATTTTAACTTTTCGTCAGTAAAATAATGTCGTCGGAAATTTCATGAAAGTGACAAAATGGCTTGAAAAACTAGTCGTAAAATGGTGTCGTCGAGCGTTAGGAAACGAACTCAACGGTTTTGGAAAGCTTGTATCAAAATCTAGAAGTTTTAGTACATGAGTTTTCGTCATAGAGGTCTCGAACATAAAGATAATAGAGGTTAAATATGGTGATTTTGTCCAAATGTTGTGTAAAAAGTGAGTTTCGGCAAAGTTTAAGCAACCGTAAATAATTTATTACAACTCCGCTATACAAACGGTTGGTCGTTTTGGAAAATATGCTTGGTGATCTCGATTTTATTAGAAGACATCTCGTTACAAAAAGTTCTACATCATCGTTAAAAACAGCCTTCAACATGGTCGTTTTGTTTACCGTAACACTTGTCTCGTAAAAATAATATAGTTTTTCTAAAAATAATAGTTACGGCAAGTTTATGAAAACGTGTATATTTTAGTCGTTTCAAATCCGTTTTTCACGTATTATCGTCCTTAGCTTCGTATCAAAGTATACTAATATATTTTTGATAAGTCGAAATAATTTGTAAAGCTTAAGACTCGTTTTGACTCGTACAAAACAAAAATAGGTTGCTGAAATTTTCGAAAATATATATTTCGTCGTCAAACTTGAAAAATTCATAACTTCTTCGTTATAACTCCGTTTTAATCCGTTCAAGCGCCACGGATTCGTTTTAAAGTATATTTTCTAAATATCTAGGCCAAAATTCGTGTCTACTGTCGGATTTTCCAGAAAAACAAAACAAGATCAGACCACTTTATATACTTGTCGAAAATAGTTTTTCTCGTACTAAACCTATTCCAATCCCTTCAAATCAACTCCAAAGCTATTCTAATCCTACCATACACCTTCTTAGGGTGTCATGGGTTCCTAAACATCATCAAGACCAATATATAACAAGGGAATAATTATAGGATGACTTTTATATATAGAACTCTTAAAATCAATGTAAAAATGGTATAAATAAGCACAAGTCTTGCATGCTTGCTAAAAATATGAAGAAATAAATATGAAATGAAAATGAAAGATGTAAAATGAAGTGATATGCTTACAAGTTACTATGATGAGGTGATTAGAACAAGGATTAACCTAAACACCCTAGGTTTTATTTCAAAACCTTAATAAGAGTGTAATCTAGATTGTTATAAACTTGAGCTTGAAAAATTTTGATGATCCTTCTAACTCCTATGTGTTGCGGTTTGGAAGGAAGAAAAACAAGAGAGAAAATTTTTACTAACTTTGAAATTATTTGAGAATGAATGAGATAAGTGAATCAAGTAAGACTTTAAGTAAATGTATAAATCTATACTATCCAAGAAAATTTTACCAACATAAATGCTACCCCCCTTGGTCGGCCTAAAACCGGTTTGGGGATTATCAAAATATATATATTTTTATTTTTATATATATATGTATATATTTATAATAAGTGTAAGTAAATGTAAGTTAAATAAAATAATTTGTAACTTGTACATACATTTGTGTGTTTAAGGTAGTTTTAGGTAAAATAAATTTTAATGGATCAAAGTAAGTATAATGAGATCATAAAATTGTAAAAATACATTTCTTGTAAAATTTGAGTGATATAATAATTATCGTGTAGTTTTTAAGAAAACGTCGTAATAATATAAATTTAACGATTTATATACAAAATAAATTTAAAACACTAGGTAAACTCAAAATATAGTTTTTATAACTAAATGTAAGTATAAAAATATATCGGGATCATTTTTGGAAGTATCGGATTAAATTTTCAAAATAATAACTTACGCGATAACGTTTATTTAATATAAAATTTACGCGTTTAAGGTGAAATGCAAAATCATGAATGAACTAACATGATGGAAATGATGTTAATGAAATGTAGACTAAACTTAGTCCATATGAAATGTTCGTGATGATATGATCATGAATTCGCTGCTAAACCATTAAGGTTACGCAATTTGGAACACGTAAACCTAGTTTACGATAAATGTTGAAATAGTGAGGCATGAATTGTTTTGAGAAATGAGCAATAAGGTTATTCTTTCCTATTTGGCGACGATCCGTGATAAGTTTCGTGAGTTGATTAACTTTAAGTTTTAAAGTCCATGTTTTCACTTATTTTTCACAACATATTACACGTTTAAGCTTATTGGTGACATTATTGGTTTCGTGGTGTTATGATTTATTTATTTACAAGTTTGCACGCCGTAACAATTCATAATTAAGGTTAAAAACTAGGCTTAGGCGTAGAAATGGCAAGCTTATGCGTAAGCAGAGTGTTATCTGCCGAGGCATAAGCTTATGCGTGGGTTCTTGACTTATGCGTAAGAAATATTACGCGTGGGAAAAGAGAGCCTTATGCGTAAAGCTTACGGCGTGGCGATATGGAACCTTATGCGTAAGGCTTACTCGAAGAGTCAACCTTATGCATAGAGGTCACCGCCACGCATATCCTTCACAAGATACGCGTAGTCCCCAATGTAGAACCTTACGCGTAAACGTTACGCGTAAGATTACTCTTACGCATAACATGCTACGCGTAAGGTGATCCTTATGCGTAGATCGCAAGTAACCTTGATTCTGATTTGTTCACGCTTATAAACCTGAAATAGATTCATCATAACATCAATATTAACACATACATTCCATCTTTATCAGTTCTAATCATGGATGTGCAATAACACATTTATGCGTGTAAAAACTTATGCGTAAGACTTAAACCCTAATGTCTCAAGAATTACGACTAAGAATTCTAGCCATAGGAAATGCACCAAAGTTTTTCTGGGATGTCTTAAAAGCCTTATGAGTTGTTCTGTGCAAGTTTTAACATTAAACATGCTATGAATCAAAAGTACCCAATTCTTATGAACATAAACCCTAATTTCCAATTATAAGTAACTAGTGTTTCAGGGTAAAATCCAAGCATAGATATGATCAATTAAACTAGTAAACAACATCTTGCAATCAACCAATTAGCCAGAAACGTACACATATGAAAATACCCAATTCCACGCATAAACCCTAGTTTTCAAAATCAATCAATTCGTGTATCTGGGTGATGTTTAATGGTAAAAATAGTTTCAATGATGTTAGATAAACGTTTCGACTCTATCATTTTAACCAAAAACACACACCATTGATTATGTGTTCATACGCTTATGCGTAGAACACAAAATCACTCATATATGAAAATATAACCGTTGGTTTTTGAAACGATTTAAAACCCTTGTATGTTTTAACTCATAGATTGAAAACCACTTACGTAATAATGATCAAAACACGGATTGGAAGGATGAGTTTCTGCGTAGGATCTTGGTGGTCGATATTAAATGAGGCGAATTAATGAGTTAGGTGGATGTTTTATTAAAAATAACTTTGAGCTTTTGGCAGTTTTAGCCCCTCCACCTTTTTCATTTATATCCAATGTCCTTAACTTCCATTTTGGTTACCAAACGAATGATATTTGGAAAGAATTTTGACTACACTCCCCCTCGACTTAAGAAATAATGAAGTTTTATAAATTTTAGTCCGAGGAGTGTCAGTAAACCAGAAAAATGACCACCATTTAAAGAAACAACCTTGATAAGGTAACATGCAAGTACAAGGTTTTATGAATCTGTAAAATATTTGTTTTCTCCCCCTCAACACTTAATCGAAAAAAATACTGAATTTTTGAAAGATTTGAGTGTTGACGGAAGATTTGTACTTGCCATGTTAAAAGAAATATATATAGAAGAATATTTTTGTTGTTTTATATGATTTTATAATTTTTATTTTGTTTTTGAAAATATTTACAAAAGAGGTTTTGGTGTTCGATCGGTTTTAATAATGTTTTAAGAGTTCATCCAGCTCTCTTGAGTCAAACACCATACCAATCCGGTGGACCAACTCATTAAACCTAGCGGGAGATAAGGCTTTGGTGAGAAGATCATCAATTGGTATTCGTACCCACAAAGTATAATTCAATTGTACCGCTCCACGTGGTCCTTGATGAAATGATATCAAGATTGATGTGCTTTGATTTGAATGTTGTCGAGTTGCACAAGATCGCAATAGCGATCGATTGTCGCGAGACATCGGGATTTTGTCAAACACGTAACCATATTCTTTGAGTTGTGTTCTCATCCAAATGACTTGAGCACAACACGAACATGGCTACATATTCGACGGTTGATGACAACATGTACAATCCTCGCTTCTTCGATTGCCATGACACGGTTTATCACCAAGAAATTGTAATGCTCTCAAGTACTTTTCCAGTGAGTCTAAGCATCCCGCATGATCATTCAAAAGCTATTAGTTCAAAACCGAATCCTTTGGATACCGGATCCCAAGTTAATGGTTCCTTGATGTATCGGAGGATTCTTTTAGCCTCGTAGAGTGGGTTTCAGCTTGGTCTCGATCGATAACGAGAGCAAAGATATACGACAAACACAATATCGTGCATGCTAGTCGTTAGATACATGAGAGACCCAATAATACTACGGTATTTGGTAGGGTCCACCAATTTCCCATCTAAATCGCGTCTAGCTTCTTGGTATGAGCCATTGGTGTGGCATAGGTGTCACGCTTTTGCATTCCAAATTTGTTTAACAGTTCAAGGGCATATTTGGACCGACTCAAGAAAATACCGCGGGTGATTGGTGAACTTGCATTCCAAGAAAGAATGTGAGTTCACCCATCATTGACATTTCAAAATGTTTTGTCATTAATTTTGCAAAAGCATTTGAGTATTTTAAGTGTGTTGACCCAAAAATGATATCATCCATATAAATTTGAACAATTAAGATGTGAGCCTCGTGATATTGTATGAAAAGTGTAGGATCGACCGAACCTTTGGTGAATTTATTGGCAATGAGGAAGGATGATAACTTATCGTACCACGCCCCTGGAGCTTGTTTGAGACCGCATGAGCTTTGTTCGGTTTGTATACGTGGTTCGGGAACTCGATCAACGAATCCTTCCGGTGGTCGACATAGATTGTTTCTTCGGTTGACCATTCGAGCGGTTTTGGCGCCCATCCGAAGACCGTTATATTCATATGAGCCGCGAACGCGAGAAAGATCCGAACGACCTCAAGGCGAGCAACGGAGCGAATGATTCTTCAAAGTCAATACCTCTTCACATTTATAACCCTTAGCCACCAGCGTGACTTGTTCTCGAGTACGCCCTTCAACATCCAATTTGTTTTTCCAAATCCATTTGAGACGAATGACGAGACCCGCTGGTCTTTCAACCGCCTCCCATACTTAGGCGTTTGAATTGGTTGAGTTCTTCTTGCATGGATTCAATCCGGTTGTCTTTGTCATTGCGTCTTTAATGTTTTTAGGCTCAGTTAGCGACACGGTGAGTGCATAAATGCAATGTTCACCATCTGTGCGAAGACGTTGTCTTGTTACGACCGGTTGATTAGGGTTACCAATAATATTCTCAAGAGGATGGTCTTTTGTCCAACGATGTGTAGAGGTTGATGTTGGTATATATTGTGCGATTTTGAGGATTCAAATGGTTTGTAGATGATTCCGCGACATCAAAGCAGATTTCATTGGAAAACGGGTTAAAGAACACATTTGGATCAAAATCTGCGGTGGGGGTACTTCATTAAGAACATCATCGTTGGTTCGGTGTCATTGGAAGCGGTTTGTTCAACTGTTGTTGTAGAGTCAATCGGTGGTGCTTCTTCAATGAGTTGTTGTAGCAGTGTATCGGTATAAGAGTATGATCAGGTTGAGCAATGAAACAGCGGATACACAGAGCACGTTCATCAATGTCATCACTAAACAGTGAGCAAAGAGCTTTTCCATTTGTTGACGAGTAAGATGGGGTTTGGTTCACTGATGATGGGGTGTGAGGAAGTTTAAACGGTTGTGACCGGTTCCAAGTTGTTATGCTCGAAGCCATTTATGTTAGTTCATCGAAATTTGCATGAATTGTTTCCATAACTTTGCTTTGTCTGACGATTCCGGATCCGAAACCCTTAGAATTTTCACAATATCCTATAAAGACTCCAATGTCGACTTTGGCTTTGAGCTTTCCAAAATCATCACGATCATTATTTGGGTAGCAAGGGATCCAAATACATGAAAGTGTTTGAGATTCGGTTTATGGTTGTGGATAAGCTCAAAAGGTGTTTTGTTGTGGCGTTTGTAATCATTGAGCGATTTTGAGTATAGCATGCAGTTGATACATCTCGCCCACAAGTAACGGAAGTTTAACATTGATTAACATTGTTCTTGCGACTTCCACTAACTTACGGTTTCGCTTTCAACAACTCCGCTTTGTTCCGTGTCGTGCAATAGATGTCGATGCTCAATTCCCACTTTCTCATAAAATTCTCGAAGAGTTTGGTTCACAAATTCGGGCCTTTATCCGCTCGATTTGGCGGACGGTGTTCGGGAGTGAACTTGAATTTTCGTGAGAAAGGTGATGATCATCCGTGGAGCTTGATCTTTACTTTGAAGAAAGTAGACCCAAGTCCATCGTGAGTAGTCATCTACAATTACCAAGATGTAGCGTTTGCCATTAATCGCTTGTGACGTGCATCGGGCCACACAATCCATGTGAAGAAGATGAAGCACATCTTTGAGGCGATTCCACCTTTGAAGGAAAATGAGCATGAGTGCTTTTCCTTGTTCACAAGTCGAGCACAGTGATCTTTGGAATATCGGAATCTCGGGAGACCTTCAACAAGTTTGTGTCGAGCAAGGTTGGTGATGGTTTGAAAGTTTAAATGAGAGATGGCGGTGCCATAGCCAAGATTTTGTAGATGTAGCCTTTGAGAGTAGATGATGGGAGATGAAGCAACCATGTCTTGCATTGAGATTGTGCATGCACTAGAATTGCGAGAGCGAGACATTAGATCGTTCCCTTGTAGATCACGAATGAAACAAGTTTTCTCCAGAAAAGCAACTTCCAAATCTCCATCACGTAATTGACCGATCGAAAAGAGATTGTGACCGAGGCCTTCCACATAATAAACCCCGCTAATTTCGATATTGCCATTGATATAATCTCCAGAGCCCATGATAGTCGCAAGTGATCATTCCGAATCTGCGGTGCCAATGAACTTTGCAATAAAGTTTGATAATGTTTAAGATTGCATGTCATATGTCGGGAACATCCGCTATCAACAATCCAAAGGATGATCATATCACCGCATTACACACAGACGACACAAATGGAATAGAAGTAGATGTGGAACCCGGTGTTAGAGGGTTCCGAAGCAGTTAGAGTAGAAATACACACATCAATGATTTTAGGCATCCATTTAAATCCTAGTGTGTTATGTATCCATTTCTGCCATCTCCAACTAGTCTTTGCTTTGGTCTTAGTGAATGCACTAGGTGATACTACATTCCTTGGAGGTGATACTAGAGCTACAGGGACATCAATGCGTTTCTTATAATCTAAAGAGGGCAGTTTACCAAGCACAGACTTAGAAGCATTATTGGGCCTAGAGGTATTCCCATTTTTAGGATTCCTTAAACGAGACAAGATAGTTCTAGCAACACATTTGTCATGACGGTAGCCCTTCCTAAATCGTTTTTGAGTAGGCTAGGAAAGAAAGAAGAAAATCAGAAAGCATACTTTTACGACAAATAACACAAGAAGCTTCAGACTGAATATCAAAAGTACTTAAAGGTTTAGCATTCGTTACAACACTTTTTCCATTACATTTGTCATACTCAATATCTAAAGTGGGTGCAACTTGAGTCTTATTCAAAGTCCTATGGTGTTCTTCTACTTCAGCATTCTTTATTGTTCTTTTCTTAGGTCGCAACTTCCTATTCTTCCTTGTATTGCTCCTAAGCTGTGAAGTGCAGACGTTTGGAAAAGAGGCAACTAGTCCTGCTTTAGTAGAGGAAGCACATTAGTATCTTGTCTTTTGTCGAGGGCAATATGGGTTCACGTTTGCTAAGTGTTACAGATGCAATTCTCTTAATGATGCTAGGTGAACTTGTTCATACTTTCCTAACATCTCCTTAACTTAATGATAGTGTGCACCAAATCTTGATTTTCGTAACGAAGATTTTAAAATTAATGACTTCTTTAGTGTGTGCAAGATAATGATCAAGTTCGTTTGATGCTTCATTACGTGTCTGTTTGAGTAAATCAAATATGACACCATATTCTTTTTTAAGTTTTGCAAGTTCTTGTTCATATTTTGAGATTTGACATTTCAAAGACACGTTTTGATCATCGAGTTGCTCAATTTTAAGATTAAACATTTTTTATTGCAACTTATGGATTTTGTTTTGCAAAGCAAGTTCACGATTTTGACAATCTTTTTGACACCATTGAAGACGACGTTTTGAATTTGAAAGTTCGTTTAACGATGCTCATTTTCAACTTTAAATACTCGATCCGATGCACATTATCGTGATTCTCAACGATATCAACAGAATCAACAGAATCAAGCAGAGATATGATCGATGCATATGCAGCAGATTGTAATAAAACAAGATTATTGATATCAAGATGATAACATCTTCCAAGAGTCGATCAACATCTTTTCTCAACAATTTCTTTTTACGCTTAGTATTTGAAATCGATGTTTCGCTTTCTCAAAACTGTTTTCATGAGACCGAGTTCCTTGTGAAAATCCTTTCCCAATATAGTGCACAAGTTTTCAAATTTTTGACATGGGGTAAAAGTCGATCTTTTCTGAAGAATGTCTCTTTGTTCTCGCGCCATTGGCGATTGAAAAAGTTCAACTTTTATTTCATAATGAAATTCAATCTCACGTTCCAAAATTTTGAGGTCAGATAAGAAAGTGTCAAAGTATTTAATAACGCGACAACTTTCGGCTTTTGTTTTAACTTCACTAAATGAAGGTAAAGGACCATTAATTTGTGCACCATTGTATTGGGGACTAACTTTAAAACGGTGTGATAACAAAGGTTTGTTAGAAGTATCTTGTTGTGTGACAAAATTTACGGCTTTTGAATAGTTAAATGGTTTGTTATAAACGACATTTTCCATTTTGACCGACTCGTCATCCGCATCTAATTCCTCCATACGATTATATTCAACAACAAGTCATAATTGAATCATCAATTCTATGTTTTGCATGTAAACTTTAGGATTTGGTATGAATGCTCGCTTGAAAACTTAGGTTTGTAATCGGCAAGAATTGGTCCATATCCATTTGGATTTGGTTTAAAAGTAAACTTTTGAATAGTTGTGATTGACTCACCATGTTTATAAACAAAATTTCAAACTCTTTGATTTTGTGTTGTAAGTCGACAATTTCTTCAAGATAGTTATCTATTCGTTTAGTGGAATCTTCGTTTGTACTCGAGAGAACTATTTTGACAAGTTAACAACTCACCTTGGTTTTTGAGTTTCCAAAGTAAGAGCGTTAAGTTGTTGTTTATGTTAATGTTTGATTGTTCTATTTGAGACAACAAAGCATTCTTGGAAGCGGCTAGATCACATATCCGTCGTTCTAATGATTTTCGTTTTGATGAGATTTAGCAAAGCGACTTCAAAACCATGTTCACGCTTTTTCTTGAGTTTTATAAACGTTGATTTGTCTAATTAAGCATTCATTATCCCTAATTAATGTGCATTTTTAGCTTTTAATTGATTGCAAATTATCAAACGAGATTCTTGGTCTTTAATTAAGGTTAGAGTTCAATTTTCTATTAGACAAAAGTTCATCTTGTTCAACGTGAGTCTCAACATGATCATTATTTAGATCCTCAAATATAACCACGGAGTCAACTTGATTATCAATATTAACCATAAGGTTATCTTGATCGCCAAATATAACTACGGGATCTATTTGATACTCATCGGAATGAGATGTGGATGGCTCATGTTGAACACTCTGATCCTTGTCGGATGGAGAAATTGGCGGAGATATCGATCGAGGAATGAGTGTATTTTGATCCGGTACCGAGACAAGCCGTCGGTGTCATACACGGGGCTGTGTCACTCATGTGTAGAGCTTGCATTTGTGCCATCAACATCACTGCATTAGCCGCAAGTCCTCCATATCATCGGAATCAGCATCCGCCATAAAACTCGCTCCTTGTTGGTAAGAGTTCCACCGACTTCATCCTTGAGAGCCAAGAGCAACGCCTCTTTGTGATAAGCACTGCCTCTTGTCCTCGGCTTAGGACATGCATTAGCCAGATGACCCTTCTCATTACAGTTATAACAACGAAGACCATTAACTCCATTATGAGCATTTCCCTGTTCAACCACTTGAGCCCTTTGTTGTTGCAGAGCACCCATGTTATTCCTTCCCATAGCATTAAACCCTTGACCACCTCCCATCTGACGACCATAACCACGATTTTGAACTTCAACTCGTCCATTGTTCACAACAGCCTGATTCCTTGTGTTGGATGAGGAACGAATGCGATTGTTGGATTGTTTGGATAAAGCCGAAGGCTTTAGCAATCATAACAAATCCTTGTTGCAATTCATCAAGGCAATGAGTCCTCATCGGCTTCACCGTAAAGTGCTTGAGCATTGTTGTTGTATGGAACCAATTGAGTTTGTTGAGGTTGTTGTTGTGACGGATCATATGGTGTGATGGTTGCGCTTAGTTGAGGAGCGGGTGGAGGAGCTGTTTGAGGAGGAAGATTAGTTTGAGCCCACAAAGCAAGTTGTTGATTGTCCGGAAGTGATCGTGAAGTCGGGAGTCCACGGATAGTCCTTTCTTTGTCAACTTCTTTTGGTGAGGCTTGAGATAGTCGTACAACAATCCGTATGTAGCATGATGAAGATTCTTAGCTCGACGGAGAAAAATGACATACTTCTCCCATTCCGGACCAAGACTACTTAGGAACTTAGTGTTGACAGCAATTCGTGGCATGATGATGTTGTGTTTGTCCAAATCATTAATGATGTCTGAAAAGCGATGATGATATGACTCTAATGTCTCTCCTAGTTCAATCATGAAGTGTTCATAAGCCAAGTAGATTTTGGATTCCATGTCTTCCTGATTGAGTGTTGTGCCTTCCATTAGAAGATGAATATGTTCCCACATTGCTTTAGCTATCTTTTGAGCATCAACACTTTGAAGGATCGGATTGGGTAGTCCCAAAAGGATGTATTGCATTGCTAGTTCATCGGCTTCAAATGTAGAAGTTCATCACCGGTGAGGTGCGAGATAGTTGCAATGTTGGTGTGACATCTCTTGGTGGATTGGCATTTGGATCTCGGGTGTGACAACAGAGGCATCCGAAATGGACCTTCCATAATGACCTTCTTTAAAACTTTCCATGTGGCTTCTTTAGATCACAAAACCTAAAGAACCTTATCACCCATTGATCATAATTTCCGGAGTGAGCATTGGAGGTCTATCAAGTGAGCCACTTCATGAATTGATTGTTGGCTACTTAATGCTTCACATCTTGCCAAACCATGTCGGTTCCTTCATAGTACTCTGGATGGATGTTGATTGTAGAAGTTTGTGTAAGGTTGTACTTGAAGACTAGGTGGTGGTTGAACCATTTGTGGTTGTGGAATTGCTCCAAGTTGTGGAGTATGTTGTTGATTAAATTGTTGTTGATAAATTTGTTGTTGATGATTAAATTGTTGATGTTGTGGACTTAGTTGTTGTTGTTGTTGATTATAAGTGTGAGGAAAATAGCTAGAGTATGGTGGTTGTGACATGTTGAAAACTTGTGTTGTTAAATGGATCTTTGTAATCGAATGAAACATTGTTGATGAAGTATCCTTAGGCGAGAAACCAAGTGTAGGCAAAGAAACACTTAAGCGTAAAACACCAAACTTACGCGTAAAAATGATATTCTGGCGTAGGATTAGCTTACGCAAGAAATGAGAAAACACTAAAGTTATGCGTAAATGAAAGTTAAGCGTAGAAAACTTAGGCGCATGATTAACTTATGCGTAAGATGAAGCTTAGCGTAAGAATAATCTTATGCGTAATGAGTTCTACGCATAAGTTTGAGCTTATGCGTAAGATTGGGTTTTGCTTAAAAGATCTTTTACACTATCACAAGGCAAAAGATATCCAAAGTTGAAGTGTTTTCGGGCTTATCCAAGCAAGAAAACACCGAGTAATCCACTAAACCAAGATCAAAACCAGGATGAGTTACGCGTAAGATTAGGGTTTCTTACAGAAAGTAAGTAAAACCGATTTACGCCAAATGATGTTTCTAAACCGATTTTGTGATGAAATAGCTTCAATATCACCAAAATAACACAAAAGTGTGAAACTTGATGATCCAAAACTTCTAAACACCTTATGCGTAGAAAGTATCCCACGATAAAACCAAGCTTAAAACAATGATCCACACGTAAAGTTTGAAACTTTTGCCAAAAAGATATTTTAACACCTAAAAACACCGAAAGTACAAGAATCTTGGATTGAAAAGTGTAAAAATTAAGTTTTTAAGCGTGACAAAGTATGAAACGTTATTACGCATAAGACCAAAACTTCAAAAACAAAATATGTTTACCCAACTATTTGGCGAATGATACCACTGTTAGGTCACCATATTAGTAACACAAGCATCAATAGAAGAAATAGATAAGAGATCGGATGAACAATCACACAAACACACACGTATGAATAAATGAAATGTTATGCGTAGGAGTGAAATGTGTAACTTGAACAACCAACCCTCAAGTGAGGGTTTACAAGAGGTATTTATAGGAGGGAACTAGGGCAACACTCCAAGTTCTCATCCTTTTACTTATTGGGCTTGGCCTAGGCTTATGGGTTTCTACATAAGCCTAACCTTGATTACTAACATAAAAGCCATATTAAGCTAACTATTACATATGAATCACTAACACTTGAAAGATAGTTTAGGAGTGATTCCAACAGAATCACTTGTTGTAGCCATTGGAAATCAAGAACTTGTTGATTGTTGATTGATGATTTGTCAGATCAATTTGCCCTAAATTTCTTCCATTAATGGTGATTATAATTTTTATGGTGATTGGATTCAATTTTATTATTGAAAATGATGGATTTGTTGTAATTTGAACTAATGATTGTGTTTGTGTTGTTATTGTGATCAGAAATCAATTTGATTTGATTAAGATTGGTGGTTAGAAGTGGTGTTTGATAGTTTGTTACGGTTTTCGGAGTTAGTTATGACAGTTAGTTATGGTGAAATATGGTGGTGGTGATGGTTAAGCAAGACAATGCTCTGATACCATGATATGATTTGAGAGGGAAAGAATTGTAACTGAATTATGAAATTGTTACTTACAAAACTGAAATGAAGGCTACTTATACATCTTGACTACTTATACATCTTGACTACACACTACCTATCTTTGACTAACTTTGAATAACTTTAACTATCCTAACTAACTATGTATCTAGACACTGTTACATTCATAAATACATTCATTACATCTCCTGACAATGGACCAAGCTAGAATCATGCATCACTTTCATCTTGTATTGACTTTGCTTGTAGCTGTGAAGGCTTTGCACAATATGAGCTTGTGTAGTAGTAAATTTAGCTTGTGTAATCTCATTAGATGCAAATGATTTAAAATACACAGGAAAATGTATATAACAATGGGAAGACATTTATAGTGATAAAAGCTTTGGGCGATCATCGATTGGTGTATAAATGATCATTCATTGGGCGATGTTTTAGGTAAGTGAGATAAGGAAGTAAAAGACAATGTAAACAAAACTTGATGGTATTTTTCTTTCTAAGTGACTATACATTTAATAAAATTGAACTATTGGTTTTCACACAATAGACTTGATGAGTTGAATATTCACACTCGCTCGTCTATAATCATTTTTCTTCCAAATAATTTACGTGATCTCAGGGTCTGTTACGCTATTGATTAGACCGGTAATGTTATTTTAAAATTTTTGGTTAATATTAGTTTTGTCTAGTGTTTTTATTTCTCTAGTGTTGCAACTTACATATGTGATATGAGAAATGAAGAAAGTTTGTCAAGGGCGGAGGATTTAAGGGGTTTGGATGGATAATGCTATCCCAAACCTTTGTACTTTGACATATAAATATAAGTATTTCTCTTGTATAAATGAGATGTGATGATTACAATTTTATATTTAGGTGAGATAACTTTATTTCGGCCCTTTCAATAAATTCGTTCAAGCTCTGTCTCTGTAGTTTGTCAATATTGACATGTTGCAATGAATAATGATGAATGCATATGATTGCTTCCTATTATCTAATTATAATGTTTGATCGATGTAAGGATTCATATTTTAGTTATACAAAAATAAGATGATTCACAATAATTACTCTCTAGAGCTTTCATATATAATTATGTTTGAGTAACTCTAATGCAAAAGCTTGCGACAACTTTTCATTTAAATTTGCATTGTGAAAATAACACATGTAATTGGTAAACTCCAAGTTATTAGTAAAAGTTTTTATTCACTCCCAATATCATTTAAATGTGATTGTATAAAAAAGCTTTCTAAGTTACACTAAGTGTAATAGAGGGTCTTAGAGACAAGTTTCCCCCTCCATTCACACTCCCAACCACGCGTCTTATTATACACACATCCTTTTGAGACGCATTGTCCCCTAGTTTTGTTAGGAACTCAGTCGTGTATACAATCAAGTTGTTTGAGGAGAGAAATAAATTTTTGTGAGTGTGTAATTTATTATGAGGTATATTTGTGTTTAAGCGAAGATATTTGGGTAGTAAAGTTGGTTGTCTTATTACATTTGTTTGATGATGATGTTGGTAGTCGAGTGAAAATGTGATATGACGCTCAGTTAACAATAATAATGTTGATCACCATTACACCTAGTCCTATAAGAGTAACAAGTAGTGAATCACATTATCTAAAATTCTAAATTGTCATGAACAAGTAAGTATATGGTTAAAATGTAAAAATTAAACTTAGGATGGCTCTATAACCCCATTCGAAAAACAAAGGTACCTAAATGTAAATTAGCCTACGTTTGCTTTTGGATAAAACGAGCGGGTTTGCCGCAGCGTTCTGTCTTGAGCGACTTTGTTTGTTTTATTACAATTATGTTAGCGTTTTTGGAGTAAGCAATTATGTTGGTATTGCTGGTATCAAGCACTATAAACTTGATGAAGGCTAAGACATAAAATTTCTCTCAATTACCAGTTAGAGGTTTTAGACACGCTCATGTTATCATCAAAAGCGATAAACGACTAATGACTCGATCATAACTTAAAGATACTTTCAAAACTGCAGACTAAAATCGCTTCATTCTTGAAAACATAAACAGTAACAAACACCTAGAAAAGGTTTCTATTTGA
Source organism: Chrysanthemum lavandulifolium (assembly GCA_022545495.1). Lineage (NCBI taxonomy): Eukaryota > Viridiplantae > Streptophyta > Magnoliopsida > Asterales > Asteraceae > Chrysanthemum > Chrysanthemum lavandulifolium. The sequence goes on from CM040243.1 coordinate 51,626,250, forward strand.
TTCAACGCATGACCACCACCTCCAAGGTTAGGGCCCTTACCTTTAGGAACATTGCCACCCTTAGTTTGAGTCTTCCGCTTTGATACACAACTTGACTTTCTTTGCGTTCTTCTCATCTTTGGTCTTCTTGATCCTTTTCTTGATCTCACCTAAATTCATCAATGTGGAGAAGTTACTCATTATAAATACAATGGAAAAAATGATTTTAGAAGTTAACATAATGAAGAGCAGCTTCCTAGCGTAAAAGCATCAACCATTGGAACTTTATCGAAGTTGTCATTTCAAGGAGCTAATCACCGTATACAACACATTTACTTACCTTCTCATTGAAATATTTGCACAAAAATTGGTTGTTTTAAATGAAAAGTGTATTAAAAGTAAGAAAAATGTAATGGTGGAAAATGTAAATTGGTAATTTACCTAAATCATGGCAGGATGATCTTGTGGGTTATTTCCTTGCCATGGTGCCTACAAAAATTACAAAGCAGCCTTTAATAACATGTCCGGGCCACCAAATGACTATCGACTTTTTTTATTAACGCTATCACTTGTTATTACTACTAAAACTAAATTGCAAAAGTGGTTTTGCATAAAATCTATATTTTGTCAATAACCAACTTCAAAAACAAAAGAAAGCAAAGCCAAAAGGAAAAGAGATGTCAAACAAACCTTTACATTACCCACTCATATCGACCATTTTCCACCGCCCACTTTTAGTAGTAATGTTATATTGTATTCATAAGTAAAAGGTTAAAAGAAATATAGACAAACCTTGAAGGTGTAAGAATCTGGCTGTTCTTCAAATTTCTTTTTCAAGTGTCCAACTTCAGAACTTTCGATTTTCCGTGGCTAATCCATTGTATAAGCTACAGACGATGCACCCTCTGCTGCTGCAGCAGTAAACGAAAGACATAATAATATTATTAATAGGTCAGTACTAAATAGATGTTCTGAAAATACGAAAGAGTAGATTAATTAACATTTTAAGATGAATGGAAAATCTTGCAAAACTTTATTGGTTGAACATAGGTGTATCCTTGGCGTGCCTCTAATCACAATACATGAAGCATTGATTAACTAATCAGAGTATTGATTCTAAGATCATGATAATGTGTTATAAATGCCAAATAAGAATTATGCTAGTAACACTTTTAACAAATCTGGCTTCAATTTCTTGGCGTATCAAAGCAGCGTCGCCGTTGCCACCTGAAGGCAACTCTATCTATCTTGCAAAACTAAACCGAGAATGGAACAATTGAAGTGGAGAAGTACCTGAGTAGCAAAGCGGGCGGTACACGTGAAAGATTTTACAGTGTTCGGTTGTCACTTTGACATATTAACCTGCTCGGATCTCACTAATGTTGCTTGAAAGGTCAATGGTTCATCGTTCACGACCACCCAGCTGCCTTGTACTTCTGCAAACATGAAAGCATTTTGATACGTTAGAACAGGTTAAAACGTTGTATTGCAATGGCCATTTTTTTATTCAACCATTGCAAAAACTATACTTTCCGTTAAAAACATAAAGTTAATGTTAAGTTCAGAGCACTTCGAATGATGTAATCAAGAACATTTGATTATAATCAAATGTTCTTGATTACATCATTGGAAGCACAACACCATTGCTCCCGAATAGGCACAACACCATTGCTCCCGAATAGGCACAACACCATTGCTCCAAATCTTGATTGCAACGGTACTCCAAATCACCTCTTGACCATCGACATTCAATTGTCGTCTGCAAATAAAAAGTGGAAATACAATAAAGTAAGTGAGCGACTCACCAACTTGACACCTCAGAAATGTTTGAACAAACGGAATGCGTAAACTTGTGGCCACAAAATCGGCTTGCATACTGAAATGCACCATACTAAAGTTGCATATGAAAGAAACTAACCTGTAGTTAGAGACCAGTAACATACAATAAAACCTCTTTCGTATTCTCTAAACCTTCACTTTTCTTCGCCTTTGTTGCTGCGTACCTTGTGTTCGCCTCCTTCTATGTTGATCTTGCACCCGTCACTTGTTGTTTTCATTTGTTGAGCTGTGAACCTCCAATACCACCGCACATTTACATCGATGCACAATCAGTCCCTACAAATTGAATCAATTTATTATATGTCGTGTCTGTATATACATTTCGCTACCTGTGAGAACCATTGATCGCCAAGGCGACAATTTCCTTCGGTTAATACTTACCGCACCTGCTAGATAGTCATGGACATGTGAAACCAAATACGACACGTAAACCGACTATAAAATAAGTAATCCCAAACAACGCTGTAATTTTCAACCTAAAAGGTATATTAGAAAATAACCAAAACAATCATAAATTGTGAAATAGAGTACTATCACCCTAATAATCGTCTTACCGCAACAGGTCCTAGGCTGGTAAGTCGTCGACCAATAGAACCATCTAAGTTACCATACCCTTCCGACAACACAATAGCAATTATCCCATCATCCTCAACACCTTGTTGACTATATCAATGAAGCCAAGATGGAACATTCATCGACAATCGGTAAATGATCTGATCATGATCGAAACCTGATTATTTATGAATCTACACAACCAAAAAGAAAATTAAATCAAAATGGGTGGAGCATTTATTTAATAAGCCTAGTCTCATAAAGCTCAAATAAACACACAATGAACTAAATCACATAAAAATCGAAAATAATAATAATGATAAATAATAACAACAATAAAAACCCACGACAATTTGTATCAAAAAACCCACGACAATTTCTATCAAAAAAGCTGAGTCGAGAAAAAAAAAGGGGAAAAAAAGTAACATTGTTTTCATCTTCCCTTCCACCAATCAGTTACCCAAAAATTTCTAATACAATAGCAACCTTAAAAAATCAATCTTTAACCAAGAAACATACATAAATTAAAAGTTGAAGGCAGAAGCAGCAGAAAAAGAAAAAGTGCTATCAATTTATCCCAATATACAAAAGATAAACTCACCTCCGCCTTGCACAACTTGGCTTCTTATTCCATCGGATAAAACAAACCCGCCGATAATTCAAGATTTTAATAACCTCCACCACCTCAATTTTCCTTCTTTTTTATCATTTTTGTACGGTTGATCAAACCATATATTCATTTTAAATAGAAGATATGAAGAAACTGGTGTGCGTGTTTTTTTTAGTACCTTGGTGTGAAGAAGATTCAGGAAAAAGGACTTTGGGATTTATCTGAGAGGGGAGAAGATTCAAGAAAGTAGAGATGGAAGTATGTTTTTTAGGTCGGTGGTGGGTTTTTTGTATGAGTGATTGGGAGGTATGGAAGGCGGTGGAATATGTATGGCCGCTACCGTATAGAACAATGAACAGGAGAATTGCAAACACACTTCCACCAATAGGGTGTTGCCAACAAAGTTTTTGGTGTACTATTACATGTATAGAGCCAATGAAATTTTGACACACACCCATTTTTACCATGTATTTTTATACCCTCCCCAACACCTAATAGTATATATATATATAATATTATCTTTAGGTCGTGCCATTCGCAAGATGCTCTAGAATTTACTTATAGTAAAAAATTCGTTTTTATCTATTTGGAGCCTAAATGTCATTTTCAACCTAGGATATACGACATGAGGAGCATAACTACTCATGGTAAACTTTAGATTTCATTTAAATCTTTTTGTCGCTTTACTGATCATGAAGTTTTTATATCATTAAAGTTTTATAGATTGTTTTAAAATTAAGGGAAATTTGCATAAAAATGCATTATCTTGCTATTTTTTCGTTATCAGATGAATGAATATTTTTTTATCATTGTGACACCAACCTTTTTAGATCGTCTATCAGATGATTTTGTGACCATTTTACCCTTAATTTTTCAATTTTGAAGGGTAAAATGGTCATTTTACATGAAAAATAGTCACAAAATACATACAATAAAGACGATCTAAAAAAGGTTTGTGTCACAATGATAAAAAAATAGTTCGCCACATACAACGACAAAAGTGATAAGATGATGATTTTATGCAATTAACCCTAAAATTAATACATTTAACTTCCAAAATCGTAGAATGGTATATTTTTTTAAATTTAGCTAGAGACATAGATTATATCATTATATTACAAACAGATTATAAGTTTAGACTATAGTTTATGTTTTTAAGAGCTTATGATTTTGAAAGCTATAAGTATAAACTATGTTGTCAAAGCTTACGAAAAATAAGAAAGTAAACTCAACCTCTAACATCAAGTGAGTAGTCCAACTAAGATGGCTGAGGCCCAAACAAAGACACCACAACTCAATCAAAAGCTAGTCAACTAAGACAAGTAGTTGATTGATGTTTGGGCTAAGACGATAGCTTGATCTCACACGCAGCGAATGTTTTGAAATCCAGATTGATCCGACCGTGGTTGAACCGGCTCCGGTCTAAAAACGGGCCAATTTATATGTAATTACGACATAATTTATTTTTACATGTTATGTTTGTTGGTACATGTTTTTTTAGGCTCACTAAATGGATTAGTCATGATTTATATATATATGTTTTAAAGTTATTTTGAGGTCACCGATGACTCAATCGAGTCAATTATATATCTGATTCTCAAAACTTTGCATACATCATCTGTCTAACATGATAGTTCATCCATTTATACGTTGCAAACTAATATTGCTCAAAAGTCAAAACCTCGATCTAAGACAAGTGAAGCGAAACAATAATTTGGATCCGACTTTTGGAGGTTTCGTTCTTCAGATCTTCTGAAGTTTGAAAATTATTGATAAACGCGTATTTTCTTAATTTTCTTCATACATTCTAACAGTTTTTCTTGAAAATGGTTTTTTTTTTTTTTTTTTTTTTTAAGTATTAAGTGAAACAATAGTATGTTATATTATTAGAAGTATTACTTCGAAGAATTAGAGCCCAACAAGTTTCTTTTTTTCCTACTTTGTGATTTTCATCAAAGTGTATCAAGTGACGTATGTAAAGCAGATATTGGTGTGAATCTAATGTTGGTAGCCGGGAGGAGAGATTTTAGAAGGGTGTTGCCAAATTTTTACTAGAAATGTGTTTGTTTTTTTTTTTTTTTTTTTTGATGCAGCTTGATCGAGTGCAGAATTATAGGTGAAAACTCGACTCATTGTCAAAAGTGATGCAAAATGATAACATATTCTTTAATTTGCCGTCGAGTTACAACCCAACAGGACAACAATTCAAGGTTTTGACTAGATTTAACTCGTGGGGTTTGACGCCCCAACTCCTTTTTACGCGCCTTATCAGCTAAAACACCAGTCTCATGGTACGTTGTTAACCGACTTTATACCTTTTTTGTTTCTCTGTGTGTGTAAGTGTATTGTGAGGTATGTTTGTGCTTTAATTTTTTTTATTTGATTGAATTGGCATTCTTATTACACCTGTTTGATGGTAGAGTTGGTAGTGAAGAGATAAGTTGAAGTGGTGTTGAGTTAGCCCCGTTGAACGCAATCAACACTACACCGGGTCTTAAAGTTCAAATATAGTTTTGAGGAATTCATTTCGTACTTTAGGTTCCACTTCAGTAATATTAAGAGACCACCCACTATGGGTGCACTATAGGACACGGTGCGAGCCACCTTATCAGGGCCGACGTTATAATCTTCTACGTTGTGGTCACTGTGCTCGTTATCTGATTCTTTTTCCCCTTCTTTAAATTCTTTGGTGTGTTTGTGTTTGCTTATGTGTGTTGTGTTTCGAGTGTATGTGTAAACCCTTAAGGAGGATGAAAACACTTGTGGGTTTATTTTTTATCTTTATTATTATCACATACTGTCACACCCCAAATTACATGTTTTGCAACGGAATGGAATACACTGGGATGGTGTCATAGCATCAAAGTTACTGATTATATCGAAGCGACCTAAAGTGTCGCTTTGAAAATATCGTTTGATTAAGTAAAATAATCGAGTTTACAAAACATAGGTCCCAAAAGATTTCCAAAGTACCAAATGAGTTTGTTACAATCAAACGATAGTTAAGTGCATAAAATATATGTGAGACGCGTCGTCGCCGCGACTCTATGATAAATCCACATGCATGTCATGAAGTGAATGCCTTAGATACCTGAGATAAAACATGCTAAAAGTATCAACACAATGGTTGAGTGAGTTCATAGAGTTTGTGTAACATGTAAAGCTTTTAAAGAACGTTCATGCAGCAAAGGCAAAGTTTTTGGTCATTGAGAATAGTCCACAAAGCAAAGACATTGTAAATCCACTCCGGCCCAAGTTCCGCCCATACAAAACTTGCAACTCGTGTGTTCACAACCCACCGCCAAAAGTAGTATGTCTAGTAGTCAAGTATACGTTGTCATAATAGTTCACAATATAGCACCACGATATAATAATGTATGCCGTGCAAAGCCCCTAGAATAAATAATATGCGTCCGTAACATAGTGAACGAGAGGTTGGCCGACCTCTAATAAGCGCTATCCATACTACCTACTAATAGGAGACTAACAATGCAAATGTACGAACGGTACATCATACAACTATTATATACAATTAAGAACACTCCGAACATGGGAGAATTTGCACGCTCCACCAATAAGGCGAGACTTGGTATTGCTCCGTTCACATAGGGAGACTTTGCACACTCCACCAATAAAGCGAGAATTGGTATTGCTCCGTTCACATAGGGAGACTTTTAGGTCATAGCACATACGGTTCAATAAGTTCAAACAAGTCATAAGTTCGTATTTAAGTTCAAGGGTTCCATTCAAAAGTTCGTAATTAAGTTCAAGAGTTTAAGTCGAGTTCAAAACAGTCAAAGAGCTCAAAACATATCAAAAGGTTCAAAATAGTCAAAGAGCTCAAAATCAAGTCAAACAAGTTCAAAATATACCAAAAGGGTCCTTTACAAGTTAAAAGAGTTCAACTATATGTCAAAAGGTTCAAATCAAGTTCAAAGTGTTCAAATATATATGAAAAGGTCCAAATCAATTTAAAAGAGTTCAAAATCAAGGAAAGTGGTTCAAATAATAGTGTTCATAACATAGTAATCAATTTAGTTCGGCCATAATCTACTTACTAGCATAAGTAGTGAAACAACAATTATTTAAGTTCATATAAGTGTAAAGTAAAAGCAAGTAGTTGAGCATGTATCTCCCCCGAAGAGTTTATAAAACAACTAAACGAGTAAAAGTGGGGCTACGAACTCACCTGATGCAATGATTATGATGACAAAAGTAGATACACTGAAATGAGGTGCGATCTCTATCTGCATCCTAATATGAATGATATGTTCTAATGTAAGTCATGAAATAATGTCGTGCATGCAAATTCATATATATGATATCCATACCACTTGTACATTTTTGAAAATAAAGTTTATCGTCGAAATATACGTTTATGAAATCTCGCCATGTTATAAAATACTTTACAAGTACTTACGTTGAAACAACATCCTACAATAGTCGTTAAGTGATAAATCAAGAAATATAGTTTTTCGTCGCAAAATAATGTACTTTGATAATTCGTGAAAGTGGCTAAGTGGCCTCGAAAAGCTAGTCGTAAAATAGCGAATATCGAGTGTTAGGAAACAAACTCAATGATTTTAGAAAGCTTGTAACATTATCTAAAAGTCATAACACTGAACTTTTATCCATACGAGTTCCGATAATAAAGAAAATAATGGTGAAGTGAGGTAGTTAAGCTAAAAACTGTAGTTTATGGGTAGTTTTCGGGAAAGTTTGAGTGGTCGTATTTTACTCGTTAGAACTCCGTTTGAGGAACGACTGGTCATTTTGGAAAATAGGCCGGGTGAAATAACTTTTACTCAGAGATACTATTTTACCATAACCAACTCGATCATTGAGAAAAACGGCTCCAAACATGGGTACCCGAAAAGACAGTTTCAACACTTAAAAATATTTTAGTAAAAGCTGATGGAAATAAGTAGTGAACGTCGGTTTTCAAATGCTTGTATCTCGGTCATTATAGACTCGTTTTCACGCTTTATATATCCTTGGTTTCGTGTTAATATATACTAATTTGTTTTTGATAAGTCGACTCCTCTAGTTTACGTTAAAAACTCGTTGTTGTCCTTAGAAAAACCCTTAACAACATGTACATTTTCAGAAAATAGTTTTCGTCGTTAAACTTGAAACTAGCGTAACTTCTTCGTTATAAACCCGTTTTAACCCGTTCAAGCGGCCACGATTTCGTTTTTAAATCTATTTTCTCAATATCTATACCAAAATAATCCCCAGCCTACTGAAATTTCCAGATTTTACAAAACGTTACAGCCCTTAATTATATGTTGTCGAAAATGATTTTTCTAGTGTAATACTTGTTCTAAACCCTTCCAATCAACACCAAAACTATTCTAAACCTACCATACACCTTCTTAGGGTGTCATGGGTTCCTAAACTTCATCAACAATGATAAGTTTCATGGGAATAATTATAGGATAGTTTAAACTAATAATAAGTAATAAAAACAAGTAAAAGTGGTATGAATCATAGAATACTTGCATGTTTTTGTACTAGAATGACAAAAATAGATCAAGTATGATTATGAAACAGTAGTAAAAATTATTTAGAACTTACTTGAGTGATTGAAGAGTTTTTGGAACTAGAAACTTAATTAATCTTTAGGTTTTTATTTCAAAACCTTGAAATAGATTACTAAATGAACTAGAAAAATACTTGAGCTTGAAAAATTATGGATTCTTCTTTGTGTTCTTGCTTTGGTCGACCACCAACAAAGGAAGGAAAGAGTTTTCTTGCATCTACACCTTTTGATAAGTGTTTGTGTGTTTTTGTTTTGTATAATATTTGTATATTTACAAATATCTACCAAATAAATGAGTATGTGTACTTTAATAATGTCAAGATTTTTAGAAAATGGGTGACTCATGGGGGAAGGTCGGCAAGAAGGTTTTGGGAAAAAGGGTGGTGCATTTTGATGACTAATGGTATTTTAAGTTAAGTATAATATGTATTTGGTACATAAAATTAATTATTAAGTGTAGCGTTAGCTAGAAATCGATTTTAACGGAACAACATAAAGTATATCGAAGTCATAAAAATTATAAAAATACATTTCTCGCAAGTATTGAGTGAAATAATAATTATCGATTAGAATTTACGAAAACCGTCGTAAATATTTATATAACAATTTATATACCAAAATAAATTCAAAACATCGGGTAAACTAATAATATATTTTTTATAGTCTTAAAATGAGTATAAAAATATATCAGAATAATTTTTGAAAGTGTCGGATCAATTATTCAAAATAAATGATCGTGCGATAGCGTTTATTTAATAGAAAAATATACTTTACTGAAATATGCAAACCCATGCATAAACTAATATGAAAATGATATTACGGATGATATGTAGACTAACTCTAGTCTATATGAAGTGATCTCAATGATGTTCCATGAATATGCGCTTTTAACCTCACTACACGCTGAATTAGATACTCGTAAACCTAGTTTACGAAAAATGATGAATAAAAATCATGATTATAAATTTTCTCCGGGAATGAATAGTGTTTTGTGAATAGTAAAATTTTGAAATAACATCTCAAAATATCAAATTGACCTAAAAAATGATGAATAGTAACCGATGAATAGTAAATTCCCGATATGAATAGTAAAAATTTCAAAGTTTGTAGAATGACCTGAAATTGAGAATTGTGACACATACTACAATTGACCTGTTTTGGTCTCTCGAGCATTAGTATTCTTTTACTTTGCACTGTTATTTAGTTAACACATTTTAAAATTTGTGTATTTTTATTTCCCTTTTGAGTTTTTATTTTTATTTTCAACTTAGTGAAAAACTGTTGTATTTTTTAAAAAAATATGAAAAATAAAATAAAAACGTAAAGCCTAGATAAACCTGAAATAATGAGAGAGTATCTTTTCTATCGAGTTAAAGGATTTTAGTTATATACTAAAAAACTTACATGATAGTTACAACGCGATGTTATGCTATCGCGCCACCTCATGCTCTAAATAAATAAATATTTGTTAATAGAAAAATTCCAACAGAAAAGGTTGGATTTAAGAAGAAGTTAATGCCCAATTAGGCTTTATGGTTGGCACTTTCTTTGTGTGTTGTTTAACATGAAACCGATCCTTGTACTTTAAACTTTATTTTATTTCTACACAAATTTGATTAGAAAAGACATCCTTGTACTTTAAACTTTATTTTATTTCTACACAAATTTGATTAGAAAAGGTCTTCCACAAATGAAAAGATAAGCTTTTATAAAGATTAACTCTAGCTTTAAATATTAAACACAAAAGAAACTTTTTGATTTGTTTCACACCAAATTCTTATATATATGTCTAATGTTGCCATACAACGCTTGATCAAGTAATTTTAATGCACAAAAATCAATCCTTTATTGTAGGACCTTAAACAAAAAAGCTTTTCTTCAAAAAGAAATCTCACACCTTTTTCTAAAATCAATAGCTTCTTTTAAATAATGACTTAAAAATCTTTAGGATACTGGCAACCATGATCTGATACCTCAATCATACCTCACCACCCACCAGTAATATCATTCCACCTCATTTCATACCTCACCCATACCTCACCAATAATAAAAACATAACATTTCATTAATAATTAAAAGAAAATTACATAAAACTTAGAAAAGAAAAAGAAAATTACATCATCGGTGAAATAAAAAGAAAATTACACTAGTCATCGAGGTATGGTAAAAAGGTTGATAGGTAGTGCTTGAGCTTGCCGTGTCTTCAATGGAATCGCCCACGGCTAAAAAGGTTGATAGGGTACTACCGGTGGATAACAATAGTTCGGAAGACTCGTCGGGAAAAATTAACTCGTCATCGGATGAAGAAGAGGAGGATGAAGACATTTTTTTGAGTGTTGTAGTTGATTTGTTTGTGTAAAAAGAATGAGATTTCGAATAAAATGTGAGGAGGATGAATCGATATTTATAAAGAAAAACTTTTTTTTTAAGGTACGATCATTTTTTTTTTTTTTTTTTTAGGATGCAACGGTCCATTTTTGAAACAAATATACACGCTCCATCACCATGCCGATTCGCAATCTTTGCCGCTCATGGTCCATACCGACGATATCAAGAATGGTGGCGGTAACGGTGTTGCCCGCCGATACGGAAGGCAACCGAGCCATCTGCGCCCCATTGTCACTACCCTTATATATTTGGAAAATGATATTTCCTCGATAAATATCAGAATTGACGATAATGAGAATTAGTAAAAGAATATTGTAATATTCTTTAGCAATGATTTAACTTGTGATCTTATTTGTGTCACTGTGTCGTAAAAACTTCACTCTATTCGATTTAAAATAAATGTCTATTTTGTAAATGCACAAAGTTTAAAAAAATTTCACTAACTACATGTTTACACTATCTAATAATCATTTTAATTTTTTTCTTTTTTTGATTGATTAAAATATAAAACAAATATTTATTTTAAAATATTATAAAATAAAAGTATGAACCGAGACCCGTGTGCATTCAAGATTTTAATAAGCTTGTACTCCGTACTTGATAGCATGACATATCTAGAAGACTTGCCAAGTCCAAAACACCAAAGTCAAGATCATAGAATTACATCTTCCAATTTCAACTTAAAAAATATATATAACCGCAGAGGATCCAACAGTAAGTAAATTAAAATAAAGTGGTGAGAAGTGGATCAAGCACCACGATTTGAGATCTGAACGACTGCATTAGACGATTTCTATTCGTATAGACGCAACATCTCGAGTTTGAAAGTTAATTTGACGATAGATGGTGCAAATTGATTTTCATGATTTCAGACGCAGTATGAACAAAAACAAGAGAATCGTGAAACGATCTATTATAATGATACGATCCGATTAAAGTTTTGAAAACACACTATGGTGCATTATAACGCATCTAAGATTATAGGGACGATTTAATTTGGGTGCCAGATCCTTGATTCATGCTATAGCTCTTCTTATTCCTTCTTATTTTAACTAATCTTCTTATTTGATCCTAACTCTATATAACCAAACCCAAAATTCTATAATGTCAACAACAATCACCTAAACATGATCACTACTATATTCATTCATTTTATATAAACAACTTCACACAAAATCTTGTTTCCTTAATCTATTTCACATTACCAATACAGAATTCATATATGGGTCATCTTTATTCTAATAAAGTTTACATTTTTATTTGTTTTTATACATTAATCATCTCTTGTTATTCACATGAAGACGAGTCTTTTATTATTTCAAGGTTTAGTTATAGTAAAACTTCACTCAAACCATTTGATTGGCGTTATATCAGAGGTAATTATTTTTGGGTTTTTGTGGGTTTATTGTTTTATGAATTATGGTATAAAAAAGTTTTGATCTTTGGTTTATTTGATTATGAGTTAGCTAAATCTTGATTATAATGTTATGATATGTTTATGGTTCTTGATTTACTGGTTTTGTATGGTGGGTCAGGATAAAAAAGGTAGGAACTTTATGTATTCTTTTTTTTACTGCATGTTAGTATTGTTTTTCTTTATATGGAATTATGAAAGTCAAAGGAACCCTTGTCAATTTTTACTTTTTTTAGTACTTGTAGTAGAAGTTTTTGAAAGATTCTATGGTTTATGATAATTTAAAGTTGATATGTAAAGGCAGCTGAATAGCTCATATGGATATCTGTCTGTTATATATGTTGGTTGTGGAATGTACCTTGATATTTTGACTTGAAGTATATTCATATGCTTTTGAATCATTTTATTGCAAAAAGTTTATAATCGGATACTATTTCATGTTTCTTGCAGTTGATTTACCGACGTCATTTTCATCAATGACTGTTGCTTTGGAGTCTGATGTAAAACTTGTAAGCAATACTTTTTATGTTTTATATAATTACACAAGCATTTTTACTGTCAATGCTCTAAGAAATGCAACGATGACTTGACGTGTAAGTTATTAGAAATTTTTTAACGAGTCATCAAATGATTGAATGGCCCTTAATTAGGACAAAATAATGGAAATGCAAACCAAAATCGAATTTAGTAATTTCAAAGACTGTTTTTTACTTTTATGGAGTCGAAGTTTTTAGCTCCAGATGTTCCAAGTGTTTCTATGGAGTATCAATCATGCTTTGCTTTTTGGCTCAGATTGTCCTTATCAAATTCAAAGTTTAAATGTAGACTTTTTCATCAAGGGGAGGGCTTCTGAACACTTCATTTTGTTTTGATATAAATTTAGGCTGTAATTACCCCTTAGTAATCATACTAGAATCTTCATTATTGAAAGCTTCTCAGACTTTTGGTCAATAGCCCAAGGATATTCAATCAGATTTTGTGTTGTTTTTCTTTATATTGTTTAACAAGGCTTCTTTGATTTTCAGAATAAAAATTATGTTAAGAAGGCCAGTATGTATAATCTACCAATTATATGTGTTCGTGAAGGCAGTCCTCCTTTGCCGGATGCATATAATACCTCTTTAACTGGTTTAGGTACAATGGTAAACTCTTTATTCAAAATATTGTTGTTACATAGATTGGTTTATAGTTTTGGGTTGTTATATTTAACAACTATTAATAGTCTTTTTATTTGGTATTACTGGTGACCTTATTCTGCAGTGTTGGATCCTATTTCTAACGAATCTTTGGGAACGGAAGGTCTTCAATTTGCCGAGAAATGTTATCCTATGCAGAACAATATACTTTTAAGACTAACAAACGAGCAGGTTGGATTTTCACTCTATACCTACATTCACAGACTACAATATTATATCTATTAAATGACTGAATGGATTTTATTTTTTTACAGATCTCTCCGGGTGTATGGTACTTTGGTCTATTTAATGGCATTGGATCGATGAGGACACAATCAAAGATGGTAGCCCTGATATAATTGCTAACTTTCCCTAGTTTTTCTTTTCGCAACATATTTTTATTATCTATATGGTGTTACAGATAAACCGAGGATCCGGGTATTCTTTTAGTGGCAATGTGAGCATTGAAGGTTGTATGGGCCCATCTATCTCGGGCCAGTTCTGTAACAAAACCGTTGACCAACTTTCTTGCATTGACCAGAATTCAACACAAGAAAACGTTGTTTCTTGCATTAACAATCACGAAAGCTCTTGCAGCGGTCAGAATGAACCAAAAGTCTATTCCTTGGACTTGCTTAGTATTTCAGAAAGAATAACGATTTCAGCTGCAATTGTTAAAGTCAACCGAAGTCAACTTCCAGATGGTACAAGTAATTATAGTAGCATCGGTTTAATGTTATGTCCGCATGGTGCCATGCCATCGCCATCTATTCATGATTATTCGGTAATATCAATGATGCCCCTTTGGCTATACAGTCGCCAAAAGTGGGTATGTGGTATATCACCGTCTTACCCCTGGACCTCACAAATGGAACAATGAGGAACATGAAAGTTTGCTATTCATTGTTGTGGCAAATAAATCAATGTCCTCAAAATAAAGCTGGTTTCAACTGTATGTGGGAACGATACATGCTTCAGGTTAGTTATAACTATAATTAGCTTCATATTCCATGTTATTTGCACAGCTTTTCTTTCTGTGAATTAATACTATAGGTGGCAAAATGATCGGGTCAAAATTGGCCGTTGACCTGTCAATGTTTATTGGAATTACGAATAATAATAAATATATCTTATATGATTAAGAAATAGTACTTTTAAACGTTTGAGTATGGTATCCGCTACCTCTTTTATTAGAATTATTTACCCGTTAGCAGTAAAGTATAACCCCAAATGACCTATTTAACTCTGATTGTTTATATCTGCAGACTGTTTTGAGGAAAGATCCTTTTCTCCCTTTCGAATCATATTATTTACCTGTGGCCGATAAAGGATCTTCCCGTTCATCTAATTTTCTTCTCGAGCCGCTTCTTAGCAACTCTTCACTCAGTCAAAGTCAAGATTTTGCATGGACTTACTTTGCAGTAGAAGTCCCGTCTGGTGCAGCTGGAGGAAGCATTCATTTTCGAATTAATTCGGATACTAAGTTGGATCACGAAATTTATGTGTCATATGGTGGATTACCATTAGAAGATAGATGGGATTACTTTTATGCGAACTCAACCAGTAACAGCAATGGTTCTATGTTCTTTAAGTTGTATGACTCAGATGAAAAAACTATCGGTTTTTACATCGTCTATGCTAAAGGAGGAACTTGGAGTTTCGGAATAAAACATTTGACTTCTTCGCGTACAAGTCAAAGTCAGACTACCATGTCCATTTCAGCCGAAAGATGTCCAAGAAAGTGCTCTTCTCATGGAACATGTCAAGATGTTGTTGAGATGAGTGGACTGTCAATCTACAGGTATTTCACATATTGTCTCCGATCATATTTAAATAAATAGCTTGATTTGTTAATGCTCTTTTTAGTTGATTGTTACGGAGTATATGATTAATTCTTATAATTTACTTTCAGCTACTGTTGGTGTGATCGTACCCATGGAGGCTTCGACTGTAGTGCTGAACTTGTTTCTCATCGAGGTAAGCTTTTTATGATCAAATATAAAATAGACAAACAGGAAATAATTGTTTCTTTTTTAAAATTTATCATAGCAAGTATATGTAATGGACCGATTGTCACTCCTTATTATTCATTTCATTATACAGATGAAAATGAAAACGTAATTGAAAATGAAAATATCAAGCACCTAAATGAAAATTATTTTTTCAAGGGTAGTCTTGGAACCCTGATAATCTTTTTAATGGACACATGTTTGATGTTTTCAAATGTATGTGCTATCAAGTATCAAGTGTCTTCTTCCAAAAACAAGAAAACTCATATTTCATGTCAAGTAACCAAAATACCCTTTTTCTTTCAATATGGCTGGATCTTTTTCACGGTAGACATTTTTATCTACAAGGGTAATCTTGGAACTCTAAGAATCTTTTTTGGTTAATGTGAAAGTGGCTGTAGTGTGTTTTCGTATAAGCTTGCGTGGCTCTGTGCGTATTTTACTTCTCAGATTGTACTTTTTCCATCGTATCATTGGCATGAATTATGGTTTCATATGATGTTCAATGAAATCTCTTGTAGGGCATATATTGCAATCAGTTTCCCTTATCGCATCCAATGCTGCATTTGTGTTTCCTGCTTATTGGGCCCTACGTCAGAAGGTAACAATATGTTAAGTTTTTAGATACTACTTAAAATACCCTATTTATCGAGTGTTTGACTATTTTGCAATTTTTATGGGACAATGAGTACATGTTTGACTTTAAAGTCGAACAAAATAGTTTCCAACTCAAATCAACACAAACTTTTTACTACGACTAATAAGTGCACAAACATCACGAACTCTTTACCTTTTTACAACATTTTTTTTAATGTTGTGAAACATATAAACAGTAACTGATTTACTGTGGTTATCAATTCTTTTTTGTAACCCTGTTATTTTACATATCTGTTAATACAGGCATTTGCAGAATGGGTCCTATATACATCCAGTGGTATTTCAAGCGGCTTATATCACGCGTGTGATGTTGGCACTTGGTGTGCATTATCTTTTCGAGTTTTACAGGTTTATTAATACTCCCATGTGACACGTACCAACACACACACACACACAAGTATGTTATGAACTTGTAATAAAGTCTGTTGTTGATGTAATCAGTTCATGGATTTCTGGCTTTCATTCATGGCTGTCGTGAGCACATTTGTGTACTTAGCTGCCATTGATGAAGCTTCAAAGAGGACAATTCATACAGTTGTTGCCATTCTTACGGCACTCATGGCAGAAACAGGAGCAACAAGGTACGCTTTACGTGGTTTACTGTTTACATAGGAATTTGTAAACTTTTTTTGACAATTACTCTCGAAGCTGTGAGATATCATATGAACAACAAAAAATGATGCATGGGTGTTTTTTTTTTGACAGATCATCCAACATTGTTCTTGTTATAGCAATTGGAGCAATCGGTCTTCTTGCTGGTTGGTTGATAGAGTTTATTGCACGTTATAAACGAGGATCATTTTCTGCCGAACTTCTACTGAATATGCTTCAAAGGTAAGAATGTGAGAATCTACTTTATATGAAATTTTTGTGTTACAAAAAAGTAACCTTTGCAAATATATGAAATGTTTTAGGTGGCAGATTAAAGGATGGCTTCCTAATCTTGTAAAGACGGTTCTTAAACGTTTTAGGTGGTTTTTTGTGCTTGCGGGTTTCGTTGCATTAGCAATGGCTGCCATAAGCTGGAGTCTTGAATCAACCGAAAGTTACTGGTTTTGGCACAGGTTAGTTAAAGCTACTTGCTTTGTGTGGAATTTTAGTTAACCTCGATAATGTGTTAATTAGATGACTTGATTTGCAGCATGTGGCACGTGTCAATATACACTTCTTCCTTCTTTTTTCTATGTTCGAAAGTGGATATTATCGACTGTGGGAATCAAGAGTCTACAAACACAAATTATCAGTTGACTCGACAAGATTCTCTTTCAAGAGGTGAAGACCAACCGGGCAATGCATAGCTTATAGTTTGATGGTCTTTATAAGAGGCCGGAGAGGGTTTATAGGTGGAAACAAAAATGTAAATCAGAAAGTTATAGAAAATGGATAGAAGTTTAGGACGCGGGTGATTTTGTCGTTCATGTAAACTTATCGGGGCTCTTGTAAATCCGCATCTTCTGGTATAATTTTGAGTTTTAGCTTTTTTCTTCTTCAAGAATGCCCAGAAATATAATGAGCCTGGCTTATGCCGAGAAAAACATACTACTATTATTATTAAGAATTTAATAACAGTATATAAAGATTTGTGGTCACTTGAAGTTCTAAGATTATTACATTTTACAAAATTATTTGATTCAATATGTTGTAACTAAAGTTTATTTGTGTGAACATTCTTTTTCCAAGTGTTATTTAAAGTTGACGGATTCCTTTTTTTTACCGTGAGGAAAATGAAAGTGATTATGCGTTTTATGTTGATGTAACTACTTTATATATGATTGTAGGTAACTATTAGTGTGTCACATGCAATTTAAAAAGTAACAATGGTTTTATACAACAAATTAGTGTATAACATGATTTGATAATTTGAAGTCTATAACTTAGTCCCACATAGGTAGCAAGTAAGGATAAGGAGATATATATAAGAAAGTATGATTGTGCAATGCAATCGTGGGGTGGGAATTGTGCTACAAATATTTATTTGTGGCGCCTTTCTCTCTTAGATTTTTTACATATTAACATTTGTTCTAATTGTGATATATCGAATGAAACATATCTTTTCGTTCATGTTTATTTGTTTGTTATTGGTTTTAGACTCTTGTGCACGCGGCTTTGGAATACAACGCACAGAACGAGTTTCGACATAATTTAAATTTGGTAATGATTCGAATATATCTATATACTACTTATAATGGAAGGATGATCATCTCTTTTATTTATAAGTTTAAGATTTCCTAAATTACAATTTAAGCAAATACTACTTATAAAATAACATTTGTTCGCTGAAAAATTTAATCACAAGACTGGCATCAACAAGATCGTCTTTCACAAGATCTTATAATCGCGCGTATATGGTGTCTTAAAATAAAAGCCAATTTATAATCATAATAAATTTATATTACATATAAAGTAGAAATGATCAATTTTAAATATTGAAAAATGGTCAAGCCCATGCATTTGGAAAGGAAATTATGACTTATATGACATTTAGAAAGGAAAGTATTGAGGTATTGAAAACTATGCCTTACAAGACATATGTTAAAAAAAAAAAAAAAAAAAAAAAACTATTAATACACATTGAAAACCGGGTTAACCCGAGACGCTTCAAATTCGGCGGGTTGACCCAGTTTGATTTGATCCGTTTTTCGACTAGAATGGTTCAACCAGTTGAACCACCCAGGATTTCAAAACATTATATTTAATCCCAAATCCTCAAACTTTTATTGTTTTTCGTTTATAATTCATAAACCTTTTATTATCACGAAAACTATCTGCCACTATAAAATCTCGTGCCTATGCACGAGTACTCGTCTAGTATGCAATATAGGCGTTCAAACATAATGAAAATTAAACAGAAGATCACATATAAAGTAGAAATGATCAATGTTGAAATGTTGAAAAATGGTCAAACACATGCATTTGAAAAGGAAATTATGACTTATATGACATTTGAAAAGGAAAATATTGAAAACTATCACTTATATGACATATGTTTAAAAAAAAGAAAAAAATAACTATTAATACACATTGAAAACCGGGTTGACCCGAGACGCTTCAAACTCGACGGGTTGACCCAGTTTAATTTGATCCGTTTTTCGACCGGAACGGTTCAACCGATTGAACCACCCAGGTTGAAGCGGATTTCAAAACATTATATTTAATCCCAAATCCTCAAACTTTTATTGTTTTTCGTTTATAACTCATAAACTTTTTATTATCACGAGAACTATCCGCCGCTATAAAATCTCGTGGCTATGCACGGGCACTCGTCTAGTTTATAAAAGATTGTTATGTTTAAAAAAGTTAGAAGTTTAAGTCTGGTGTATTTATTTGCATATATTAATAACATTTGTTTCAGTTTGATAATTATGACATGTACATATACGAAGTTTTTTGGATTATACTCAATGTAATAATTACGTATTGAGGGTTGAAGTTAGTCACTCGTATGGTTTCTCACGTATGGTAAGGACCTCAAAGGGTGATCAGAGTTACGAGTTTGGGTAACGCTCACGAGGTGACTAGTGTGTGTAAAGTTTTAGTCGAGAATGACTTGGTCCATTTTAAATAAATGGCATGTTATTTGTAGAGATGCATTTAGTGTTGTGTGCAACCACAGTTGCGATCCATCGGTTTGTGGGTTAGGACAAATTCATAGGGTGCAATATCCCATATTTGTGAAATGCATGTGGCATTACCTCTAATCCAATGAGGTAGAGGCAAGTGGTATTTATTGTAAGACTAGACGGAGTGGTCGTGAGTCACGACCAAAATGCTATAGTTTGGTGAGTTGCTCAATGCTCACCATCGTGACAATGCTGAAAAAGTGGGACTATAGTGGATGTTTTATAACTAAATATTTGGTTTATGAGTCTGTGTGAGGTATTTAGTTGAGTATATTTTTTTAAAGGTGAGGGAGAGTGAACAAAACAGATGTTTGGTGAGAGGGAGAGAAGGGAAATGAGAAAAGAAATAAAGCTGAGGTGGCGATGAGTTGCTCACCATCCACTCCTTTAGCCTAATAGTCATGACCTAGGAGGCCAGGCGAATCGTTGCCCTAACATGTTTTTCAGGGTGATCCCTTATCGTGCCTGACCTGGGAGCGTGTTTCCCAGGCAAACTATTGCGAGGCCTAGCTTTAATAGGCTTGTTTTGGGCCTGTTTTGAATGTATGAGCTTTTAGCTGGTTAATCTATAAATAGCTAAACAAGCACTAATTGTGAAACCATTAATAATCTGAAAAATATTAAAAACAAATTGAAAGAAAACGAATTACAACAATTTTGCAATTTAGAAGGTGAGGCTAATTATCAATTTTCTTATAAGTGGTTGATACTTGAGATGGAAAGACTAATATATAGGGGAGATGATTTGTACAATCTCAATAATGATTGGGACACTCAAATTGTGAGTGTTTGAACATTTATACCCTCTCAGGATAAACATAACTAAAAATAATGCGAGGGTATTTGAGTGTGCCAATCATTTTTGAGAGTGTACAAATCAACTCCCAATATATAGGCATAACTTGAATTGATATTATGTTAAGAAAAATTACGTTTGGTCCATGGATACCCCAAATAACAACTTTAGTCCCTAAGTCGTTTTATTACACGGTGATATCTAATTTTGAAACTATGCACGCTTTTGGTCCCTATTTTGGATGGGCGTTAGTTAAGTCCGTTAAGTATTTTCTTCGTTAGTCCTTCGTTAATAATTTTGCACCGTTAGTCCTTAAAGTTATATGCATAAATCGTCCTTGTGGTTAGCCCGGTCAGCGAATCGGTCAGCCACGTGTCACCACCGAGTGGTGCCGTGGCGTGGCCAGCATGGTCGGTCAACGGGTCAAGTCGGGTCGGTCAGCAGGTCGGTCGGGTCGCCACGTGGACCAATGAGGTGGTGCCACGTGGCATTGGTATAATATACCAATTTTTGGTCGGCCTAAGATTCGAACTCGGGTCTTTTGTGTGGGAAGCCAAGCGCACCCACCTGGGCAAGATAGCTTCAATGATCTATCCCTAAATCAAATACATAACCCTTCTTAAAGTTAAGGCCCAATCCAATAATATTGAAAATGTTCAATTTTATTTTTGGCCTATCAATTTAAGGGTTTTTCGACTTCGTTGGAACATCGAAAATGCGAAAATCACCATTTTGTCTTTGTTTTTGCATTTTCGAGGTCCAAACCAAGTCACAAAAATTCACCGAGCATACCGTCGGACTCGTTTTTCGTGGTCTTTTTCATGGTAAGCTCGGGAATTTTTTCGATTGGAACCTCGAAAATGCGAAAATCACCATTTTTCTTTGTTTTGCATTTTCGAGGTCCAAACCCAGTCGAAAAAATTCCCGAAGATACCGTCGGACTCGTTTTTGTGCTCTTTCCAATGGTATGCTCGGGAATTTTTCGATTCAACGAACCTCGAAAATGCGAAACAAAGAAAACGATGATTTTCGCGTTTTTCGAGGTTCCAACGAAGTCAAAAATTCCTCGAGCATACCATTGGAAAGAGCACGAAAAACGAAGTCGACGGTATGCTCGGATAATTTTTTGACTTGGTTTGGACCTCGAAAATGCGAAACAAAGAAAAAACGATTATTTTCGCATTTTTCGAGGTTCGTTTGAAGTCAAAAATCCCGAGCATACCATTGGAAAGAGCACGAAAAACGAGTCAGAAGGTATATTTATTTATTTTTACGGTCCTTATAACTCCGTAAATTAATGTAACAAAAATAAATCAACCTTTAATGTTATTGAATTCGCCTTAAACGCTTTAAGGGTTATGTATTAAATTTGAGAAATATAATAGAAGCTATGCTTAGCCCAGTTAGGCAAAGCTATGCTTCCCACCCAAGTGTCCGGGTTCGAATCCCATGCGTGACAAATTGTGGGTATATTTTACCAATGCCACGTGGCACCACCTCATTGGCCCACGCATGACCGACTTGACCCGTTGACCGACCCGACTTGACCTGACCCGACCGACTGCGTCACGCCACGCACCACTCGGTGGTGACACGTGGCGTGACCGACCCGCTGACCCGGGCTAACCACAAGGACGATTTATGCATATAACTTTAAGGACTAACGGTGCAAAAATTATTAACGAAGGACTAACAACAGAAAATACTTAACGGACTTAACTAACGCCCATCCAAAATAGGGACCAAAAGCGTGTATAGTTTCAAAATTAGATATCACTGGTGTAATAAAAACGCCTTGTGACTAAAGTTGTTATTCGCAGATACCATAGGGACCAAACGTAATTTTTTCTTATGTTAATTTTACATGATATGATTACATAATAATATGATGTAGTTAATTTGGATGTCCTATGATACAATATGGTAACATCAATGTTACATAATCTAATACAGTAATAATACTATTCAAAACAGGTTTAGATTATTATTAATAATTTAATATTTAAAATTTTATGTTCACTTCAAATTTTAAGATTATTGCTTTTTACAAAACCTCTCTCTAAAACTCTCTAAAACTCTTCTACCTCTCTAAAACACATCCACCCAACCAATCCTTTTCTCTGGTCGGTTTCGACCTACCGTCCGGATCCTTTTTGTCTTTATTTCCCACAATAAAGCTTTACTCACGGATCTGTATCTCTCGCCGTTGTTGTTGTCATTGCCGCCACCGCTCGATCGCTTTCAGATCTGCTGTTGGTCCGCCATCGATAAACTTTAGCGGCGGGTTTGATTCTAGATCCGTTGGGTTTCTTTCTACTCATTTAGGACGCTTAGTTTTATCTTCTATGTATGTTTTCTCAGACTTTGTGACTTTTGTCAAGTTACATCTTCGTATGGTTGTGTCTCCCAAAAGCTCACTGGTGATTCCTCCCAATTGTATGGTCTTCACGTGATTCTGTCACAACTATTCTGTATCTTTCTTTTCGCTTAACTTGTTGTCTCGTGTATTTTGTTTGGCAAGTCGGCTTCGATTTTGCTGCTTTATATTCGATGAAGCTTGTTGCTCAAATTACTCCATTTGTGCGAGTGAAACGAAATGTAATCTTTGTTCAAAAAAAAGTATGATGTAACTAAAGTTTATTTGTGTGAAACATTTTTTTTACTACAAGTGTTATTCAAAGTTGATGGATTACTTTTTTTACCCTGAGGAAAATGAAAGTGATGATGCGTTTTACGTTGAGTGTAACTATTTTATACATGACTGTAGGAAAAGTATAAGTGTGTCACATGCAATCGTAAAAGTAACAATGGATTTATACAAGAAATTAGTGTATAAGATGATTTGATAATTTGAAAATTTGATGTCTATAAATTATGTCTCACATCGATAGCAAGTAAGGATAAGGAGATATATGTAGTTTAAGTATGATCGTCTAATGCATTAAAGAGTGTGTGGGCTGCAAATATTTATTTGTGGCGTGCTTTCTCTTTGATTTTTTACATATATTAAGTAACATTTATTTAATTATATATATATACTAAAACTCATTGGGGATGAGCGACTGCGTCGCGTGAACGATAACCCCGCGTGAGCAAAAAAAAAAAAAAAAAAATTTAGCAAATTCATTCCGTGAATAAAATGATCGAGCAACGACTGACTCGTCATGACGCGGTTAACCCGCTAGTATATACTAAAACTCATTGGGGATGAGCACTGCGCATTAATGAACAGTAACCCAACGGACAAAAAAAAAAAAAAAAAAAAAAAACTTTAAGAATTCATTCCGTGAATAAAATGATCGGCGCAACGACTGTCGCAACCGCGAGTTAACCCGCTAGTTTGTTCTAATTGTCATGTGTCCAATGAAACACATTTTTTCTTTCATGTATATTTGTAAATGGTTTTAGGGTCTGTTTGACGCAAAGCGTTTAAGAACATTTAGGAGCGGTGAGTAGTGAAGTTGAACGTTGTGATTTTTAATGTTCATTTGGCAAGCAACAAGTAGCTTTATTTATTTTTCGGAATACTCATTTTCTAACGCTGCATGAAGTAGCATTTAGGAGCGTTGAACATTTATTAGTTGTTTTATATATTATAATTAAAACTACAGCTACGTTACCAAAAATTTTCCAAGGCTGCATGAAGTAGCAATGGTTGGCATAAGCTGGAGTCTTGAATCAACCGAAAATTACTGGTTTTGGCACATGTTAGTTAAAGGTGCTTGCGTTGTGTGGAATTTTAGTTAACCTTTATAATGTGTTAATTACATGACTTGGTTTGCAGCATGTGGCATGTGGCATGTATCAATATATACTTCTTCTTTCTATGCTCAAAAGTGGATATTATCCACTTTGGGAATCAAGTGTCTACAAACACAAATTATCAGTTGACTCGACAAGATTCTCTTTCAAGAGGTGAAGACCAACCGGCCAATGCGTTGCTTATGGTTTGATGGTCTTAATAAGAGGCCGGAGAGGGTTTATAGGAGGAAACAAAAAATGTAAATCAGAAAGTTATAGAAAATGGAAAGAAGTTTAGGATGCGAGTGATTTTGTCGTTTATTTAAACTTACGGGGGCTCTTGTAAATCCGCATCTTCTGGTATAATTGTGAGTTTTAGCTTTTTTCTTCTTCAAGATTGCCCATAAATACAATGAGCTTGGCTTATGCCGAGAAAAACAGATTTTAATTAGGGCTAATTCTTTAAAAAAACATCATAGTTGTTAAAAAAATCAACTTGAGAGTAGTGAACTAAAAAGATACTCTTGTGAACTCTAATGTTGACACTTTTGTCTTTATGTGGATGACAAGAAATAAAAGACTATTCGAGAATAAAGTCACAAACTTTTCAAGAATTTGTGATGAACTTCAAGTGTTATCCTTTTGTGGGTGTCGAATAGAATACTTGAGCTATATCTTCTTGGAACGAATGGTGTATAAATCCAAGTTTGGCATGCAAATTCAAGTTTTATTTTTGGTTGTGATGCCATCTGTTTAGATTCGTTTGCTTCGTGTTCTAATAGTCTTAGTGTTGTGCTCCCTTTCTAACTCTCATATGTGTATTGTTCTATGCCTTATAGTATCGACACATGGGAGGGAGCTTTAAGGTCATTAGTTTCAGATGGTTATGCTTGTATCTGCACGTTCTGTTTTTTCACATATATATATTTTTCTCTGTTTGCCTTTCAAAAAAAAAGTATGACCTTTTACCCTTCCAAATTTCATAAATGATCCCTGCGGGTTTGCGAAAATTGCATCCACCGTCCCTATGCTAAATGCATAAATGGTCCCTATCGTTTGAGAAAATTTTACAATTTTTTTTTCGAAATTTTAATTTTTTTTTTTTTTTTTTTTTTTTTTTTTTTGTAATGTTTTGACTTAATTTTTTCTTGACATGTGAAAGCGAAAATGCATCCACCGTCCCTAAGCCTAAATTACATAAATGGTCCTTGTCGTTTAGAAAATTTTGGAAAAAAATTCCAATTTTCTTTTTTCAAATTTTTTCAAAATTTTTTTCTTCGTAACTTTTTGTCGATTTTATTTTCCGAAATATATATTTTTTATTTTTTCGTGACATGTGCAAAAAAATTTTGAATTTTTTCGTAATATTTTCTAAAAAATTCACTTGTGACAAAAACAAATTTCACATGTGTAAAGAAAAATTCAACAAAAATTGAAATAAAAAACATTGAAAAAAAGAAATTACGGATTGTGAATGCAATTTTCGCTAAACAACATAGACCATTTATGTAATTTACCCTATGGACGGTGGATGCAATATTCAAAAATCCATGGGTAAAATGGTCATCATAGATTTTTTTTTGTCTCTACTACTCATATGAAGACAAAAATGTCAATATTAATGTTCATAAGAGTATTTTTTTTAGTTCGCTACTTTGAAGTTGATTTTTTTACAACTATGATATTATTATTTTTTTAAAGAATTAGCCCTTTTAATTATTATTAACAATTTAATACGAGTATATAAAGATTTGTGTTCACTTGAAATTCTAAGATTATTAGTTTATTACCTTTTACAAAATTATTTGATTTCAATAAGAAGTAACTAAAGTTTATTTG
This sequence comes from Chrysanthemum lavandulifolium, assembly GCA_022545495.1. Lineage (NCBI taxonomy): Eukaryota > Viridiplantae > Streptophyta > Magnoliopsida > Asterales > Asteraceae > Chrysanthemum > Chrysanthemum lavandulifolium. The sequence continues at coordinate 51,652,411 of CM040243.1, forward strand.
TGTGAAATATTTATTCACCAAGTGTTATTTAAAGTTGATGGATTCCTTTTTTTACCGTGAGGAAAATGAAAGTGATGATGCGTTTTGTTGATGTAATGTAATACTTTATATATGATTGTAGGAAGCTATAAGTGTGTCACATGCAATGGTAAAAAGTAACAATGGTTTTATACAACAAATTAGTGTATAAGATGATTTAATAATTTGATATCTATAACTTGTGTCCCACATCGATAGCAAATAAGAATAAGAGATAGTATATAAGTTTAAGTATGATTGTCCAATGCAATCTTAGAGGTTGTGATGTGCTTCAAATAATTATTTGTGGCATGTCACTCTTTGGGATTTTTTTACATATTAACATTTGATCTAATTGTGATGTATCGAATGAAACATATGTTTTCTTTCATGTTTATTTGTTACTGGTTTTAGACTCGTGCACGTGGCTTTGAAATATGTCCCATAAAACAGAGTTTGGACATAGTTTAATTTTAGTAAATACAAAATATTTCCGTATGTATCTTATAATCTCGTGCATACATGGTGTCTTAGAATAAAAGCCACTTTAATTACATAACTAGCCGGGTACATGTGCATGCGATTATGTTTTCCAGCTATAGCAAGTCTTTTCGATTGATTGCTTTTATAGAAGGAAAACAAATGCCCAACATAGGTTATTAGGTGAAAATTAACTTGTTCTCTTGCTTATGCATTTAGACTAAATGATTTAGTAACATTATAAAGAGTTTTTATAGCACGATACCAACGCGTTATGGCTCCAACCACCCTGTAATCAAATTTTTTGTTGAGCACTTATATGTTTTTCATGATGCTAATTTTATGCGTAGCGATAACTTTAGAGAACAACTTTATCACGCACTATTTTATAAAAGAATGGCGAGAGAACGCAGATCACGTCGCAATCTGACGATATCAAACAGTGATCACTACTATTGCCACTTGTTTTGGACGTGTAATATCATATAACCTTTAAATATATAGTATGTTTCAAAGTAGCAATTTTAGCGCCATTTGATGGTGTCTATATTGCTAAGTTATGGTCGTAAATTAGTTGCTATTGTTTTAGACTTACAATTTGATATCTATTTGCTCTAAATATCTTTTTAGTATTGTACTATGATACATTATGGTAACGTCCATCTTACATAATCCAATAATAATACTAATCAAAACAGATTTAGATATATTAGTAATTTAATTAATATTTAAAGATTTATATTCACTTGAAATTTTAAGATTATTACCTTTTACAAAATTATTTGATTTCAGTATGATGTAACTAAAGTATATTTGTGTGAAACATTATTTACCACAAGTGATTTTTTTACCGTGAGGATTCCTACGATCATATATAAAGTTGATGGATTCCGTTTTTTTACCGTGAGGAAAATGAAAGTGATGATGCATTTTACGTTGATGTAACTACTTTATATATGATCGTAGGAATCTATAAGTGTGTCACATGCAATGGTAAAAAGTAACAATTGTTGTATACAACAAATTAGTGTATAAGATGATTTGATAATTTGATATCTATAACTTGTGTCCCACATCGGTAGCAAGTAAGGATAAGGAGATATATATAACTAAAAGTATGATTGTTCAATCAACCAAAGTGGGTATGCTACAAATATTTATTTGTGGCACGTCTCTCTTTCGGATTTTTTACATACTAACATTTGTTCTAATTGTGATGTATCGAATGATTATAATGTTATGATAGGTTTAATTGTATGTTAATTTATGTGTTTATGATTCTTGATTTACTGGTTTTTAATATGGTGGGTCAGGATAAAAAAGGTAGGAACTTTATGTATATTTTTTTACTGCATGTTAGTATTGTTTTTCTTTATATGGATTATGAAAAGTTGATTATGTCATATTTGACTTTGAAAGTCAAAGGAACCCTTGTCAATTTTTACTTTTTTTAGTACTTGTAGTTGAAGTTTTTGAAAGATTCTATGGTTTATGATAATTTAAAGTTTGATATGTAAAGGCAGCTGAATAGTGTATCAATCAGTCTGTTATATATGTTGGTTGTTGAATGTACCTTGATATTTTGACTTGAAGTATATTCATATGCTTTGAATCATTTTATTGCAAAAGTTTATAATCGGATCTTATTTTACCAAAAGGAATTTTTTCAAGCGTGGTCTGTTTTTAGACTTTTTCTAGCCATTTTCTCGAAAGAGGCATTTCATTCTTTCAACCCCATACATTTTTCGACGTGGCAAATCAGGGTCTTTATTCAAATAGTCTGTTAAGTGTCAAATCAAATCTTAAAGAAATCTCTTGTTTTGTTTCTAGCGTAATGTCGTATTTCAACCTTCACAAGGCCAACCGATTCTTTCAGTGACCCACAATATTTCACCTAGGAAATTGAAAAAGCAACCCAAAAGATTTCCCAAATCCAATTGATATGACTATTTTTATTTTCTTTTTATTTTCTTTACAACTTTAATCATTCAATATCTTCAAAAACACACACTCAACACACACAAACACACATTAACGATTGCATGGATCCGTGTTGTTGTTTAGATCATTTCGATGATCACACAACACCGAAACTTTGATCACACAACCGTTTTGTTGTTTAGATCATTTCGAGCGAGATCCGTTGATGTTCGACTCGATTATATGATAATGGTAAGTATTCACACTTGATTAATTTCGTTTCTTCCTACAACTTACGGTTTTGTTGGATCCCTTTACATCATGTTTTGTTTCATCGTTAAATGAGAGGGTTGAAAACCGTATTTGTTGTTTTTAATAAGAGTTTTAGGGTTAGTTGTCAAATAGGTCTAATTAACGTGTATTGACACTTGATCTTAGTCCCGAATACATCGGGTTTTCGCGGATATGCTTTTACTTGTAGATACTTGTTGAGTGTGCTTGTTGGAAAATAGTTATGCAAAGTGATTTCTGCGGATATGCTTTTACTTGTGATTTGTTTGTAGACACTTGTTGAGTGTGCTTGTAGACAATTCGGTTTTTGCGGTGTTGTATGCGACTTGATGAGTGCTTGTAGACACTTCTTGTTTGTTTTAACTTTTTAATATGTTATTTCTTGTAGGCGTATGATGCTAGAGTTATTGTTAAAAGCAAAGTGCATTACTTACTTATGAATGATCGATTAGACCCCGTAGCGCCGTTCCATGTTTAAAGCCACATGTTTTGGACCATGGCTTGATCTTACCTATGTCGATAATCGAGGAAGGTCTTGTTCATTACATGCTTGAAACAATTCCATCAAAACAATGATAACTATGATCTTCCACTTGTATACTATTTGAATGGACATCTCTCTATTTTGGTCGAAATGAATTACGCACAGTTCTTGGTTTTAGATTTGGTATGGTCGGGTTTAGGAAATGGCGTAGTGGTGATATCCCTTTCCGTCACCGAGTATTTCCAAACCATGTAGGTCAACATGTTAAATCAATTGATCTATTATACATTATTGAAGATGAAGAGTTGTTTCTAAATCGTCGATGAGGATGCGATACGTGTTTGTCATTGATAACGCTGAGGTGATATTAATGGGTAAAGACTTGGGGTCTATCATTGATGATATTTTTCTAAGGATGGTCGAGGATCTTGATGAATGGAATGCATTTCCATGGGGAACTCCTTTGGAGGCGACTTTATGAGTCTATTAGAAATGTCTCTTCAAATCATCCGGTTTCTGTCAAAGAATTGGTGATAAAGAATCCAACGATGTTCCTACCTATAGCTTGAAGGGATTTGTTGTTGCTTTCAAGGTTAACACCAAAAATTTGCTATCATTAGTTTCTTGTAGGGCTTGAAAATTAACTTCATATGTTTCTCGTCCTCGTAACTTATATTTGTTGTGTTAACTTTTGTAGATATGGATGATAGAGTGTCGATACGAGTAAAGTAAGCGGTGGTGGAACAAGGCTCGTGGGTGATCCCAAGACACTTGCATGGTCGAAACACACACCATTTAGAAAGACCGATTATTTCGACCAAGCTGTTTGACAAGGTAATTATATATAGTATTTTATTGATTGGTTAACTTTAAACATATAGACAATTTTAGATACCATATAACTTATAAATCTATTGTAAGGACTCGAAACCCAACGTGATTATGCCAACATGCTTTGAGGTCAAGTCGAATGGTTCACACGAAGCATTGATTTTTCAAGTGGTATACCCCGAGAGCGCCGCCTCTTGCAAAGGGGACCACAGGATGAACATTTTCAAAAGTGGCCGCGATTAAAGCTAGGCGAAAGTGGTATACCCCGAGGGTTATGATATGGAGAGCATGGGTAAAGAGGTAGAAGTTGTTTCGGTTGATGAGCAGGTTAAGGCTTTGGAAGCCCGCACTTTGAAACTTGAGACTATTATTCGAGTTAGTTTTTACCTTTATCAATTCTGAGCAAGTTACATTGCTATCAAACAATTACCATGTGGTATGCTAATCGCCGGATTTTGTTTCTAAAAACTTTATTCTCGCGGGTCATAATGAGTGTGAGACAAAATGAACCAAGAAACCTATGAAAAGGTAAGTATAAATTGTAATAATGTGACTAAACCTTTAATTCTAATGTTCTACTAATAGGTGTTATAAACTTTTGTATGTAGGTTTATGGAAACAAAGTTAACACGATTGATGGAGTCAAAATGAAGAATGATGCATATGAAAATGTAATTAAATGGTATTTATGTGATTATACCTTTCATTATAATTTTATACTAATAAGTGTCTCGCCACTATGTTATGCGGTTTATGGAGACATAGTTAACACGGTGACGGAGAATGTAATTTAATGATATTTTGTTTTGTTCTTATTTCATTTGTGATATAATTAATAACTTGCGATAATAAAATTTTGTTAACCTTTTTCATATCATCCGCATGACTGTAGATCTTGCTAATGAGTATTGCGATCAAGTCAATGATTTTTCAAGTTGTTTGATCGCCACATGTTGACGTGGATGGGGAGCAGAGGGGAGCGGTAAGTAGAAGTTGAGTGTTGAAGGTGAAAAACACGAGGAAGAGGAGGAGCGAGGGAGGGAGTAAGAAGTTGAGTGTTGAAGTCGAAAGCAGTTAAAGGTTATTGACTGAATTCAACGCCTTCAAAAGGGCTTTAAGCGATCTTGAAACAAAGAAGAGGAGACTTGAACATGTTCCTAGGTCACCTTATGTGGAGAAGAGGTGTAAAACTTCGATGTTACTAGCTTAGAAGATATGTTGAAGGGTCGAAAGTATTTACTGTTCATACTCACGTATGGTTGAGATGTTAGTACAAGTCAAACCATGGGTAGAGGTATGAAATGATTCCTTTGCTTTGATATATCGATCGAGAGTTAACCGTCAACGTAAAGCGTATTATTGCATGCATGATTTACATTGTCTTTATTTTTAGGTTCTAGAACGGCCATACCAAAACCTAGATAAAGTTTATGTTAACTTTGAAGTTGATCGATTCACAGTTAAGGGCGGTTGGCGAAGCGTGTGTTCCTTGGTCCGATATCGTTGTTGATCGTCGTTTCGGGATGGTTTAACGGTTTCGACGATAATCGTAAAGGATGGCTACGTGACGAGGTAAAGTAAATTTTATTTACTTTACTCGCTTTTTATAAAACATGCTTTTGGTTGTCTCGCCGCCATTTGATTATAAGTAATTTTACATTTTAGTGTTACATGAGATACTAGATATAAATATCATTAATCCATCATTTACTTTAACCACTTTAGGTATTTTAGTATAGCATCCACCAAATCCATTAAATTCTTTCATAAAATGACATTATTATTTGTTAAAAAATTGTAGTGTAGCCACAGAGAAGAGTATATTATTCATGACTTTGATGCTTTTAGCGATCTGATTTTACAAGTCTTGATTCACTTCATTTTTTTCTTGTACTCAACAATATTTTGAACCGAGAGTGATATCATTTGAGAAATGATTTTGTGAATTTGGTGGATGTTATGCTAAGATACCTAATTTACTGAAGTATTTTGATCCAACTCTCTTTTGAGTTTCCTCGAAAATCCATTGCCATGACGACGTAGCAATGGGTGTTGGTGTAAGCCATTGTACATGTTACGTCGTCATGGGGATGGGTTTTTGACGAGGCTAAAAGTAGGAAGGTGTGGCAATGATGCTTGTCTCGTAACACTATCTTACTTGATATCTAAAATGCGGTAGAAAATGAAAAGCACAGCTTTTTTATAAATGGTGAATATATATGTCAATTTGTTTTACCTACAAAGACATTGATGTTTGGATAAGCTACATGTGGCATACCGGACCATCGATATGGAGTGGTCTATGGTAGTCGCTTTTTCCTACCATTACCGATGAGCGGACGGATGCACATGCTCGTACGCAACCAAAGAAACTTACCCTCCGGGTTGGGGTGATGTTCAAAGAGTTTTCATTCCATAAATGAGCCGAAACACATTGGTCCCTAGCATGTATCATATCGGACGGTCGAGTTACATTTTATGACGGTGGACTCAGATATGATCCCGAGACTCGTCCATTCTATTTGAGTGTGAGGAAATGTCTAGAGACTAGGCTTCGAAGTGTTGCAAGAGGCGGTGTTTTCGAGAAGGGAATTGATCCTATGACCTATAGGATTACTTTTAACAATGCTATGAATGTTCCCAGCGGGGTGGATTGTATGATGATTGTGGTGTGTGGCTCGCATCTTCTTATTCGTGTCTGCATCTTCTTTTTAATGTCTTGTTTGTGATGTTAGTATGAATGTAATCTTGAGCGTAAAATAGGTGTAGTAGTGGATTTCTAGGGTGTCTAATTCGATTGATATAATCGTAATGTGAAGCGTAAAACATGTTTACTAGTTTAGCGACTACATTAGGTTAATATTGTTATAGTAGGTGTCGATTCAGTCGCATTGGCGTCAGTAAAATCACACTCTGAGCTCAAGCGTATAAATGTCAGGTTAGGGAATATTTTGAAAGTAAATTAGGGGTTTAGTGTGCAGGAGGCGGTGGCGTTAGCGGTGCACATACTACCGGTTTTAGTCATTGTAGCGAGATTGTTAATTAATTAAGAATGTTTTTAATTATAGTGATCTGAGTTATAATAGAAGGTATCTTTGAATGATTGTGGAATGCGTTAGGGAGTATAAGAAGGATCCGAGTTTGAGTGTTTTAATCATGTCATGACTCTAGGGTGTTTGATAATGTTTATTTTAATTTGCCCAAAAGAGTTAGGGTGTATGTTGAAGTCGGATAGGGGCTTGGTTATGGATAATAGGACGAGATGGTATGTGGGTGGAGCGAGGGATCGAAGGCTTTTTGAGGTGTTTGGGGAGGCTATGGAGAAGTTGAGTTATAGTAGTTAATATTTTTGAAAGTTATGAATATTGTTATGAATATTGTGCGAGTTAAACTCGTCATATTATGCGAAGTGTAAAATCACACTCTTAATCAAGCGTATAAATGTACAAAGTTAGGGAATGGCAAACTGTTGGATGTGGATGATCCATTCAGTGCATTAGCGTCTGAAAGAATGGTTAGGTTTTATTACAAGCACAAGATCCATGTTGGTGAATGTTTTATGTGCTTGTTTTGTTAAACATTTAGGTGTCGAATTTGTAAACAATTGTATGGAGAACTAATGGGTCTAAAACACGTCGCATGGTATGGTCACTTTGTGTTTTCTTCTTTGGATAACTTGTATGGTTTATTGGCTGAATATTGTATGAATGTATGTATCCCTCCTGGCTAACTTTGGCACCTAATTTTCTGTATATATTTTGCTGTTTGTATGTTTCTAAATTGTTTCTTATTCCTCTTGGATTGTTAGATTGAGTAGGTGCAACATAAGCAGTAGCAAACAAGGTTCAACATTAAGCGTCTAACATAGTCAAACTAAACAAGTACATTAAGCGTGTTACATCCCGGTTATAATCCAACAGACCCATAGATTGTTTTACGACTAGTACATATTCAAACTAAACAAAAAACAAAAGCGTCTAACAACCCATCAAATGTTTCCGCTAGTTGATCTTACGGGTCAGCCAAGTTAATAGGATCAAAGCTTTGCACCATATCAATCTCCAACGATGGTAGTTCCCTACTTGAGCTTCCTCTGTTAGATACATTTCCCTACAAAGTTTCACCATTTGTGAGATTTCTTTCTTCGTTAGTTACCAAGCAAAATTGTGTTTTTGAATACAAATTTTATTCACTTACATGCTTTTCTTTGGCAATGGTTCCCTGCATGTCGCTCGCTTTGTGTCCAACGGTTGGCACCTTGAACACCTTACGGGTTAGTTCCTCTCCTTGAGATCTTATACGATATTTGTTTTGGGTCTTCCAGTTGACGACTACCGGTATTGGTGGCTTCACAACTTGCAAGCCATCGGGAAGTTCCCAACTTGACATTTCTCCTACAGGATAAACCAATCCTTGGTACGTACCTTCAAAGTGTTGTTTTCTTGAACCAATCAAAAGCCAAATTATTACAATCGGACAATCTAAGAAGTCTAGTTACCGCTTATCGCATGACCACATGGTATGCCGGAAAGTTGCCATTTACGACAAGTACATGAATTACTAACTAGATAGACGGTATGTTGTTTTCGATGATCATCTACCATGTACAGTTTAAACTGTTCAATCCCATACATAACCCAGTTAACGCTCTTCAACATTCTATCCCTAACTTTCGCGGCAGCCTAATCACTAAGTTCTCCCTCGGTGCATCCAAATAATTTTACAAGATAAAATAACATAATGTTCTCTTCATCTTATATTGACTAATAAGGAAAAAGAAAACATATTTTAAAAAGTACATTACGTTGATATTTGTGTCGTGGTCACAAAACCACCGTTGTAAAAGCTTTACTGTACCACTCCATAAGCATTGTTATTGGTACTTTTCACATCCTTGTTAATGCATTTATTGACTCTGCCTTTGTTTGAAGTCATGTAGTTGTACCGATTACCGGGCAATGTGCCCTAGACCATTTATCAAACCCGACTTGAAGAAGTTTGTTGTAAGTCGTACCATTTCTATATACCCTAATATCCGAAATCGCTCTATCAAATTCTTCCATGGTGTAAGCTTTGCATGTTTTCCAATATTTTGCCTTTAACTTTTTACTACCGTTCAAGCTGCAGTTCATCATCAAATCTCTACAACAATAACCATAAAATGAATTTGGGAAGACCGTGTTACACGCTTGTCCAATAGAATAATGTCTATCCGATATAATAGCCAAACCACAGTGGTTCCCTATGCATTCTTTCAATTTGGACAAGAACCATGTCCATGCCTCCCAGTCTCACCTTGACAAACACCGGTAGCAATAGGTATAATTTGATTGTTACCATCCATTCCAACGACAAGCAAATTTGTCCCAAGGTACTTCCCTTTAAGATGTCTTGCATCAATTATAAGCAACGGTCGCATATACGTAAGAAACTCGAACTGCTTTTATGTAGAAATTATTAGTGACACAACGTATAATATATTAGAAAAATAAATACAAAACATAAAAGGAAAAAATGTAAAAATAAATACAAATGCATACATGAACACCAAATGCTATAAAACATATTTTAAAGTGTCCTTCATCATCGGTATCAATATGTGTTACCGTACCCTTGTTCTTCATCTTTAAATTATGACAATAAAATGGCAACTGCTCAAGCGAGTCGTTAGGGCAACCATTTACCAATTCAAAGCTCGGTTTCTTCCACCCCATGCTTTCTTATAAGAAATGTCAATTTTATACTCTTGACTAATATCTTCCATTATGTCCTTTGGGGTATAAATTGATTGCTATCTTTCATTTTGGGTTCGAGTAAATGTCCCAAAAGTTTTTGGTAACATTACGGTGATTAGGGTGAATTTGTGTTCTTGAACAAGTGTGAACATCGTATACTCTTCTAACCTCCATTTTACACGATTTGTTCATACCGACGGTATCTTCCATTTGCACCCATCTTGCACACAAATTACATCGTACTCTAGACTTATTTGTTTTCCTAGCCTTAAATTCAAATCCATCTTTGATAGCTTTTTAGCAATTGCAAACATGCATAATTCTTTACTATCAAATTCATCACCCTCTTTGAGGATTATAGAGTCATTGTTGTATTTCAATGTATTCGTATCTTAGTTTCAAGACTTGGTGGATCGGGTGGAGGAGGCATATTTTCGAAATTATTTGTTGTTTGCCATTTAAGCATAATTTGATCATTTTTCTGCTGGTTTATATACATATTGGCACATTCATTGTTAGATTGGTTGAAATTGTCAAAAGGTTCGTTTTGTGGTATTTCCGAATGATTATCCACACATTGGGGATCAAAATCATTACGAAATAAGGGATCATTAACATCAAAATCATTAGAAGAAGATGGATTTACCTTTGAGCTGTTGACAATCATTTTGATTAAAAGTTTAGGCAATGCAGCGTTTGGTTTACAAACTTCGTTAACAAAAATTCAACATCATCGTCATCACCTATGCGGACGGACCGTGTGGCATTTTGTATGAAAAACCTAACTCGCATCCTTTGCTAATCTTCAACTTTTTCTTCACAAATGAAACTAACCCAACATATCTAATATCTCTTTTAGCGAAACACCATAACTATTGCCATCTTCAAAGACAAAAACACACGAAATTTTTCCATATGAATGTTATGGACGTGTGAGAATCGGTTTCAATAATTTTCCGTTCTAATATATATCTATTGAAAATTTGGTAAAGTTGAGCGATTGAGTCGAAGCGATTGAAGCGATTGATCGGTTGAGCGGTTGATCGATTGAGCGATTGTCAGTTGAGCGATTGATCGGTTGAGTAGTCGATTTTTAATTCCACATTTTATATTAGCGATGGTTGGGGAGATGGGGATATTTAATGCAACAAGCGCTCAACCGCTCAATCGCTCAACTCAACCGTCAACCGGTAGTTGGGAGATGGATATTTAATACCACATTAAAATTTTCAACTACCACCACATTTATATTAAGCGGTAGTTGGGGTCATTTAATGCAACACATTAAATATCCATCTCCCAACTACCGGTTAGCGATTGAGCATGGGATACGTGTCGAAATATGACTTGGGTTCATTGCTAACCGGTGGTTGGGAGATGGGGATATTTAATGCAACAACCGCTCAACCGCTCAATGCTCAACTCAATCGCTCAACGGTAGTTGGGGAGATGCATATTTAATGCCACATTTAATATAACCAAGAACCACATTAAATTTTTCACTACCTCACCACATTTACATTACATTAAATATATCCATCTCCCCAACCACCGGTTGAGCGGTTAATGATTGAGCGATTGAGCACATTTATATTGAATCTCAAGAAGTGTATCCCAAAGAAATTCGCATGGATCGATATATGTCGATGTGGAGCTGGAAACATAGTGCTACGAAAATCATACAAGGAGCATAGTTATGGTCGACTTTGGTATTCATGTCCTCTTTCAAAGGTTAGATATCTTATGTTTCCGTATAGTTAAAATGTTATTTCATAACCATCTCTTATTTTGCATAACCTAACGACCAAGAAAAAAGAATACGGTGTAGATTTTTATGTGGAAGGAAGAATTTGATAACAATCCGGTTATAATCCTTCACATGACCAAATTTTAATTCTCGGGACCTTCAACTCCGGGACCTTCAACTCCGACTTGTACATCCGAACTAACAGAATGTTGGGTGCCGGTTCAAGATTTGCAAATAAGCATGCTAGAGACAAGAATAAAGATGTTAGAGACCAAACTCGAATTGGCAATCGAATCCGAGAAAACCACGCATGTATGTCGGTGCATTGCTAAATGAGTCGTTAGATTCGGTAGGAAATCTTAGTGGGGTAGTAACAAACCTATGTTTAATGTGTTGACTTATGTTCTACGTTAGTCAAATTGGAATCAAATCGTCCCATCTAGTTATTTTATATCTTATATTGTTGAATACCACATCACATTTAACCAAGTCGATTAAATTATTGAATTAATAGAAAAATTACATGGATAAACATGTAGAAAATTACATTAATTAAAATTGATTACACTTCCACTACTTTCAACTCCACTTTCATTGTTAGCAACACTATCCTTGGAGAAAACCTTAACAACATTTTTTAAAGTAATATTAAGATAGTGATTTCCAGATTGTTTCGGAGAAAACACAGAAACATTACGAAGGATCAAAACGGCTCCGACAGTAAGCAGCTTTTCATACCTCTCGTCATTAACCACTTTGTGATGTATTGAACCTGATATAAAACCTGAAACATCTTTCAACGATACTGTGAGATCACCCAAGACGTTTGGGGTACAAGACTTAATTATAGCAACAACGATGTCAAGTTTCCTTTCTTGGTAAATTTTTCGATATCGGTGAAACAACCAATCATGATACCGCAATCGGGTTTGATATACTCAACCGCACTAACCCATGGCCCACTATTAAAATCGGAATCCTCTCCCACATCATACACTACTTGTCTAATGTACTCTGTGTCGCCATTATACCATCATCCACACCCACATCATTCGCCGCTTGAACAATACCTGCAGGACCTCGTATTATCGTAACCGGCATTTTAGCATTATTTTGAGATGTAGTTTTTCCATATGAAAATGGTAGTTAGGAGGTGGCTGACATTCGGAGATCGGAGTCATCTATATCAAGTAATTCTTCCCAATTTGGGGGTGAATTCATTTTGTTGTTTACTTTCTAAAACACTAGAAGGTATATAATTGTTTGTGTGGAAATTTCATATGTTGTTAACTTATATTTATATCGACAATCACACAAGAAACATTAAATGCACCATCTCCCAACCACCGGTCAATTTATATCTTATATTGTTGAATACCACATCACATTTAACCAAGTAGATTAAACGACCATACACTAGCAACATGATACATTAGCAACATAAGTTAAATATATAAATATATACATATTAATGTTTGCATAACTTGTCTACATAAAGCGACCATAGTCTAGCATATTAATGTTTACATAACATGTTCAAAATAAGCCATTCGTAAATGGCAACCGACCATCTGAGAGCATACCAATAGCGAAGTTATATTGTTTACATAAGTTAGATTGTTCTGAACTTAAATGTCAAATGTCACTCAGAATCGGAATCTTGTATTTCCGAAATATCGACCAAATACTCACCAAAGCAAAGCAATTGCGAGATTCTTCACCTTCAATGATAGCTTATGAGACAACACATATAAAAGTATCTGCACCCAAACACCACAATCCCATAAAGACCACCTTGTTTAGGGACATCAGTGCATCTTGAAAAACACGATACTTATTGGCATCGATTTTCTTCTTTTCATCACCTCACTCTCAACAAGATATGTGGGTAGTTGACAAGCAAAACTTCCTCAAAGTTAGCCACCACCCACGTGTTTCAACTTTCGGGCTCCCAAGGCTATCATATAAAGTTATAACACTGTTTTGATAGATAGTTCGCCCGAGCACCAGGTGTGTTTCGTGTTCATTGATGGGAAAGAACACCTAAAATGTAAATAGTTGCATCGATTCATTGAAAGCTAAATGATTATATAATGTTTACAATTACAAAAAGTGATCATATGAATTGGAAGTTTTACGATCAAAAGTAAGGCTCGGTCTTAAAATGTATTATCGGTACAAAACACCGCCATGGTCGCAACCACATGCCCTAAGATCGTGGCTACCCGCCAAGATACGGGTGTCATTGAATTATAGTCCGATAAACCATTTGCGAAAAGGTTCATCATCGCCTTTCTAAAACTAAAGCTGCTTGATGGGTTCGAAAAGTAAGCCCCAATTACAAATGTCAATTTTATATCACCGATCGCTAAAAGTAAGGCTCAAATCTTAAAATGTATTATCGGTACAAAACCCGCCATGGCGCAACCACATGCCATAAGGCGTGGCTACCCCGCCAAGATACGGTGTCATTGAATTATAGTCCGATAAACCATTTGCGTAAAAGGTTCATCATCGCCTTTCTAAAACTAACAACCCATCAAATGTTTCCGCTAGTTGATCATACGGTCGACCAAGTTAATACTTGTATCCGGGTTTCGAGTTGGATCTGTTATTCTATCATGACAAAGCAGGAATGAAGGATGAAAGATGGATGAACAACACCATATCAAGTTTATGTTGATACTCGAAAGTGGTGTCATTCATCCATCTCATCATTCATCCATCTTTGATACTTGTAGCTTTGTTATGAGTTTGATCATTTTACTAAGGTGTGGTTTGACTTACATAATATTTGTGTGGCAACTAAGGTGGGTTTGATCATTTATAAGGGTAGGAGAAAGTATTAAAGGCATAACCACATGTATTGTTGGGAATTATGTGAAAGTCGATTATCTTGATATTAATGCCAAGTGTTTCTCTTGAAGTGAAGTGGATTCTGTCAAGACTTATTCTGCTGAAGACTAATAGTAATTAGTTTGTTTCTCTGAAGTGTCTATTCCGTATATAGTTTATTTAGTGTGGATATACATGAGCTTTATTAGGAAGTGATTGTGTATATCTTATTTAGTTTTATGATTATACGTTTCTTGGAAAGCGGTTTAGCGATATTGTTTAGGGTTCCTTATCTATAAAAGGAACATATTAGAAAGGTTTATGTACCGATTGGAAAAACTCGGTTTAGTTAATATAAAAAGATCCATAGAGGATCAAGAAGTTCTTAGTTATTTGTTACTTGTGTTTATATTCGATAAACATTAGTAGTAGAGATTGTCTTTTATTGTGCTTGTGATTACATAGGCATACATAACGATCCACGAGCTCAAGATCTATCAAGGTACGTGTTAGTTTCAACAAGCGGTATCGAGCCTCGTGAGAGTCTCTACGATACTAAGGACAAGTCTTTCTTTAACACCAATACAACCAACACATTATCATCATGCTCGGTTCAGATGTCGTCTTGAACTCACCAACAACCAAAACTCCACCCATCCGCAAAGAACTAAGTCTATCTAATAGCAATGCTAAGTTTCTTACCTTAAAAGGGAGGAATATGATTGGGCTATGAAGATGCAAAGCGGATCTCCAACATTGATTGGAATCTATGGCGAGTAATTCGCGGGAACAGTTTGAAGAGAACTACCAATCTTCGCCGGTAATATGATGAATGTTCCTCCCAAAAGCTTTCAAGAGTTGTTGGCGGTTCGAGAGAGAAACAAAGGTCGAACTATTCTTTTGCAAGCTATTTCGAGGATCACTTGAGTGATTTTCACTTTATGCAAGATGCCAAGGATATATGGTTAGCGATTAAGGCGAGTTCGGTGGGAATGAGGAGTCCTAAGACCAAGAAGTCGATGCTAAGACAACAGCCAGGACTTTCGGATCTCTCAAGAGGAAGGAATTCACAAGGGCTATGATAAGTTTCACAAGATCTTAAGTCAGTTGAATCATCACAAAGCGATGACGGATAATGATGATCCGTAACTCTAAGTTTTCGAGGTCCTTACCTCCATCCCGGCTACATGTGAGCATAGCTTTAAAAGCTAAAGGTGGTTTGGACATGATGACCTTTGATGAGTGTATAACAAACTTAAAGCTCTTGAACATGATGTTAGAAGCCCTTTTCGATCATCTTCATCGCTACTCATCTCGCATTTGTTGGAGCCTCTACTCCAAAGTCAAGCTATTTTCAAGCTCATATCCATCATCATCTAATCTTGCTCCTTCATCAAGCTCTCTTCCTAGATCAAGCAACATTATGGAAGATGTACTTGGAACCTTCTTTCTTGATTATGATCCTCGGCAGGATCGGCTTATGAGGATTTTGATCGGTCGACCCGCTTGACATGGAAGAGATGAAGCTAAAGTGGCAAGTGGCAATGATTTCCATGGATATCAAGAACTTTGAGCGTGGTGGCGAAGATTTGGGTTCAAAGGGCGTGATCGACAAGGTTTGACAAGAAGAAGGTTAAATGCTTCACATGCCAGCAGATGGGTCACTTTTCTAGAGAATGCAAAGACAGGAAAGGCGGTGATGAGACAAGATACTCCACTTATCGCCAGATGTCGAAGGATCACGGTGAAATTCAAGAGGTTCAACCGCTTTGGTCACTCTTGATAGCAATGTGGTGGAAGCAACATGAGGAGGATGACAATGATGGTTACGAGAATGTTGGGTTGATTGCAGTGTACTTGAGGAGGATAGGCATGATCGATTGCCTTGATGGGCATCTCTCGTGTACAAAGCTGTTTGTTTGGTTGTAGTGGCGTTATAATGAACTCGAACAAGCTTATGATATTATGGAACCAAAATATAATGAATGCTATGTGGAAGTAGAAGCTTATAAGCAGGCTTTAAAAACACTAGAAAGACAAAAGGTTTGGTTACAAAAGAATGAAATAGCTTATGGTGAGAAAATAGGTGTTTTAGAAAGAGATCTCGAATGTGCTACAAATGAATTAAAATGGTGCGAGAAGTTAAGAGCGAGATGTAGAGAGCAGAAAATCTAGAGCTTAAGGAGAAAATTAAGGAGGAAATTGCTAGGAATAATGAGTGGATGATGAATGGTAATAAGTTGGCTAGTCTCATTTATAGCGGTCAAGCTCCCAATTCTCACAGTGGCTTTAGGTTTTAAGAAATATGTGAGCCTAGAGGCTGGGGATGACTCACGTAGATCTACACCGGCAGGCCTAGCTAATTTTGTGAAAGAAGGTGACCTACATCTTGTTCGTGGACCAATTAGAGGTGAGCACATGCCCATTGACCTTTCCACTATTAATGACTTTGATGGATCACACCATCTGTATGGCAAAAGTCAGCAGACTTGCAGGACCTAATACTTCTACTAATGACTTTGTCTCTTGTGTTAACAAATGACAAGTCCTCCAAGCAAGGGTCTACAGAGTGTGATTCAAATGACAAGTCGACCTTCCCAAGTCGACCTTCCCAAGTCTTCACCCCTACCGGCACCCAAGACTACCAATAAGCATGATGAGTTGCCAAGGAATGCCCTTCCAAGACAGTTGCCTCAAGACTTGCTTTTAATTCTTTGCATAATAATCTTGTTAAAACAATTCTTTTCATGGTTTTGGTTTGAATACTTCGCTTGTAAGAATACTTCTTTTGGTTTGAATAAATCTTCTATTCGGAAGAAATGTTTTGTGTGTGAAGTAAATCTCATTTAATTAAGGATTGTGATTATCATGAGCAAAGAATGAGTAGGTGTGGTGATTCTAGGAAATCTAGACCAATGTGGACAAATGTTAATGATATACCACCTTATGTTCCACAAGCTGCTAAGTATAATACTTCTTTTCCTTGGAGAAGATCATTTGGAAAACCATATGTTCAACCAACAAGTGAATATTTTAAAATGGTTTTGGCCTAGATATGTTCACCCAATGATGATGGGAGAGAATCTTGGGATCTGTCAAGACCTCGTGAGTTGTTCTTGGAATAAGCAGAGACCTAAGTTTCATTGGAAACCCAAGAACAATAGTGGATCTTATACTTTACATGGCACAACTCATATGATCCATAGGGGTTCAAGTCGACAATGACTTGAGCCTCCATAGTGTACTAATTCTTTGTATATTTTTGTTGTTGTAGGATCATCCCTTAAGCATAAAGATGTTGGAATTGTTGGCGGTGGTTGTTCTAGAAGTATGTGCGGAAGCAGGACATGATGCATAACTTTATACCTATTGAAGGTGGAGGCAATGTAACCTTTGGAGGAGTGATGGACAACCATCGGAAAGGGACCATCGAACACCTCGGTGGACTTTGAGAATGTTTATTATGTCAAGGAACTTCAACACTTTAATTTGTTCTCGATCTCACAAATCTGTGACACTAAGAACAAAGTACTCTTCCTGAGAGGATGAATGTCTTGTCTTTGTCTAAAGACTTCAAACTCCCGTAAGATACTTCAATTCTCTTGAAGGTTCCTCGTAGTCATAATTTGTATACATTCAACTTAACTAATGTCAAACCGGCGGTGACTTAACATGTTTGGTGGCTAAAGCATCCGTGGATGAGTCCACCAAATGGCGCGAAAGGATGGCCCATGTCAATTTCAAGACCATCAACCGCCTCTAAGCCGGGCCTTGTTCAAGGTCTTCACGCCAAAGTGTTCACAAATGATCATAAGCATGTTGCATGCAACAAAGGAAAGCGACACGAGCCTCATACAAAGGTGTTCTATTCTGGATAACCATTATTTACGAACCTCTTGTTGCTTCATATGGATCTGTTTGGTCCAACTAAAGTGAGAAGCATTGATCATAAATATTTTTGTCCGGTGATCAGCGATGGTTTTAGCAAATTTTGTTGGGTATTCTTTCTAAGGACCAAAGATGAAACTTACGAAATATTGAAAGACTTCATTACCCTTATTGAGAATCAGTTGAACAAAAGGTGAAAGGAATTAGGTGTGATAATGGTACGAGTTCAAAATGCCATTCTAATAGAACTCTGCGGGTTAAAGGGAATCAAAGGGACTATAGCACTCCAAGAACCCCTCAACAAAATGGGGTGGCGTAAAGAAAAAATAGAACCTTAATAGATTTTGCAAGATCAATGCTAGCGGACTACAAACTTCCTACCATGTTTTGGACAGAGGTTAGTACGACTTGTTATGTACTCAATAGAGTGTCCATTACTAGACCACATCTTAAAACACCATATGAACTTCTCTTTGGAAAAGTTCTGTTATTCATTACCTTAAACCGTTTGGTCGTCGGTGACAATCTTGAATACCGATGATCCTTTGGGCAAATTTGATGAAAGGCGATGATGGTTACATTGTGGGGTATTACGCTCATAGTAAGGCATACGAGTTTATAATGTATCGCAAAGAAGATTGAGGAGACATTGAATCGAGGGTATCTTGAAGACAAGCCTAATGTTCAAGGCCGGGGTCATGTTTGGTCATTTGATCTTGACTACTTGACCGATTACTTGGGTTATGCTAGACATAAGGGCGATCAAAATGCATTCTCAAGCATCTCCAACTCTATCTGAGACACTTTGGATGCTCATTCGGATGGGTGCGATGATGAACAACCCATTGTAGTGCCTTCCTTCTCTCCTAACAATTTTGTAGGTGACACTTCTAAAGTTTATCTTGATGTGGGTGAAGATGAATTCTATTATCTTTGAGGATCTTGCGGATGAAGAAACAAGAGTATCGACCAACTTAGATCTTGAGAAGAATGTTGAAAATAGTACAAATGAAGCTCTCGTGAAACTTCAATTCACGACGGTAGTTCTTTCTCCTCACCTCTCAAATTCGGTGAAAGACATGGTGACACTACTCCTATTTCTACTAGAGTGTCAACAGATCTTGGAGAACCTTATACAAGGTTTCCAAAACCTTGAGATCTTGGTCATCATCAACCTAAAGCGGGCATCTTCAACACGCCTTCCTATGATCTTGACTTGAACCTACTATGACTAATCTTGATTCTTCCATTGATGTCAACACCACCACTACAACAAGGATCAACAATGTTCATCCACGGTCTAATATTATTGGTGATCCTAATGCACTGTTAGAACAAGAGAGTGCGTGGCGCGTTCTAAATATGGACGGTGGCTTTTGTCTCTTATGTCTCAAATCGGAGAGACAATCACACGACTATCAACATTGTCATTTGCTTGCTTTTCTCTCAAGTGGAACCAACCGGTGTTACTCGGGCTCTTGAAGACTCAAGTTGGCTTGAAGCAATGCGGGATGAGATGCAACAGTTTCAAAATCGGCGAGTTTGGATATTGGTACCACTACACGATGGTAAGTATGCTATTGGGACAAAATGGATTACGAAGAATAAGAGATGCTAGAGGTGTTGTCATTAAAAACAAAGCCGAGTTAGTTGCGAGGGTTATAGACAAGAGGAGGATAGATTATGATGAGGTGTTTGCACCAGTGGCAAGAGTTGAGGCTATACTGGTTTTCTTAGCTTATGCATCCTATATGGGTTTTATGGTCTATCAAATGGATGTTAAAGGGCCTTCTTGTATGGTGAAATTGAAGAGGAGGTGTATGTCACTCAACCTAAAGGTTTGAAGATCCGGATCATCCTAATCATGTTTATAAAGTGGTCAAAGCTCTATGGACTACATCAGCACCCGAGCACGGTATGCTAGAGCTCTACATTCCCTCTTGAAACATGGTTACGAGAAGAGGTGCCATAGATAAGACACTTTTCTAAAGAAGAATTCCATGACATTATTCTTGTGCAAGTGTATGTGGATGACATTATCTTTGGATCCACAAAGGAAGCTTGGTGCGAGGAGTTTGAGGAACTTATGAAGGAGAGTTTGAGATGAGTGCAATGGGAGGTTGACTTTCTTTTGGGTCTTGAGTTCGTGACACGATGGTATCTTTATCGGTCGGGACAAATATGTGAGGACATCTTGAAGAAGTTTGGTATGGAGGGTGTAAGGGCTGCTACTACACCTTATGAAGCTCAAAGACAAAGACCAACAATGGTGATCCACCGTGAATGTTCATTTATGCAGTCTATGATTGGGTCTTTGATGTATTTAAGCGCTTCCGGGCCCGATATTACTTTTCTTTGTGAGTGTTTGTTCGCGACATCAAGTTACTCCACCGACTTCCCATCTCAATCTTGTTAAGAAGATCTTTAAGTACCTTAAAGGCCAACCTTTTCTCGGTCTTTGGTACCCAAAGAGTCTCCTTTTAAGTTGGAAGCTTATAGTGATAGTGACTATCTTTGGTGCTAATCGGATAGGAGGTCCACCGCTGGAGGTTGCCAATTCCTTGGAAGAGATTGATTTCTTGGCAATGCAAGAAACAAACTATTGTGGCTACCTCATCTCTTGAAGCGAGTATGTGGTCGCCGCTAATTCTTTGTAGACGGGTTCTTTGGATTCAAAATCGGTTGTTGGATTATGGGTATAATTTCATGAACACAACAATTTTATTGATAATCAAAGTACCATATGCATTGTTAAAAATCCGGTTTTCACGGTCGAACAAAACATATTGAAATCGGGCACCACTTTATAAGAGATGCATATGATAAAAATTTGATAAATGTGGTCAAAATTCATCACGATGATAATGTGCGATTTGTTAACAAAGGCTTTCGAAGGACCAAGGTTTCAACACCTTGTGGTCCATATTTGCATGTAACCCTTAGCGCAAAGTTTAAGGGAGGCATAAACCTCGGGAGGCATATGCCTCGGGGAGGAATTGTGTATAACTTTGCATTTTGCTATGTAATTTTGTATATTTGATAGATTTTAACTAACTCTAACACCGCTAATGTAATTTTAGTGTGTTTCTTTGTTGGTTTGTGTATGTTTACGTGTTTGTTTTGCGAATGGTTGTCCTGATCGGTTGAGATATGGTCATGAAAGCTTAAAATTTGGTTTCCACTTTGAATTCATTGTCTTTGAAGTGTGCTATTTGTTTCCTCACGAAGTTGTAATCTTGAAGTTATATGATTCAATCAAAAGAAGTGCTGAAGCAAATAGATCATTCATTCATTCAAGAAGCAGATTTGACTTACAGTTCTGAGTACTAGAAACATCAAAAGCATCTACATGATCTAATATTCCTAATCTATTACATATCATCGTTCCAACATCTAAGATGAGCACGATGAGCATATTGCCACATCTTTCACACTAATAGCTGTTGGATATGCACGATCGCTCACATCTTTTGGCACTATATGATGGATATCTTTGGTGTGATAAGCATAACCAACTAAATCACAGATGCTAAGGATCAAAATGGAGAGGATGGATTGATGAAAGCGAAGAAGTGAAGGCGATTGTGGCGAGAGAGATGAGAAGGAAAGATTTTCCTTTGTGCATCATCTACTCTTTCCATCATACAACAACTTACATCATTTTCCTTTTCCATTCCACGATACGATATGTGATGATGCACCAAAATATGATGCGAGAGAGACCAAGCACCACCTTTCTACCCATAGGAAGTGGTGGATTTTAACTCGTGGCCTTTGTTGAGGCCTAGGTCTTTGAGGGTTGGGAGTAAGATGTTCCTCATTATAGGATTCATCGAATCTTGCAGATATACTTGGTTTCTCAACACTTTCATCTTCGATGAGGAGAGAAAGGGTGACTTCTTGGGTAATGGATATGGTTTTGGAAAATCTTGAAACCATGGATTGGTATCTTCACTAGATGATGAGGATGATGATGAGGATGTTGTTGTGAGATCTATAATCTCAGGTTTGGTACTCATGGTTATTCTGGTTAATTTTGAAGGATTGAAGGATTTAGGGTTTGAAATATTATTTGGGGATTTTGTTGAAAAGTCTATGTGCATTGGGATTGTTTTATAGCCGGGTTCAAGTGGTAAGAGAATTAATGCGTGTGGGTGAAAGCAGGTTAAAGATATTCTTGAAGCTTCGAGAGTAAGTCTTACTTTTTCACGATTGTTCTACTTTGAGAATGGTTCTCATTCTACGAAGTTATAAGTAAATCCAAGTAAAAGTAGAAGTCCACGTCATCCTTGGTCAACCTTGACCAAATTTGGGAAATTTTCTATTTATTCTCTAAGGCATAGTTTCGCTCCATAATAAGTAATTCGATTATTATTCTCATTAAAAACACTTCCTTTTGTGCAAAATCCTAACCCTAATCTTCAAAAACTCTCATGGCGCTTCAATTCAAACATGATCATAATAAGGTTGCTTTTCTTGGATCCGCTCGGGAGATGAACTTTATAGGCCGATGATTTCTTTCTTACTAAGATCAAAGATTGTATGCGTTGACGCATTCTCCGTGATGCTATATATGAAACTTTGATTACTCAATTTTGGGCGTCGGCGAAAAGAGAGGTGATCTTGAGATAGTTGCAAGTGTTGATGGTCAAGTATATGTGGTGACGGAGAACCGATCGAAGACAACCGCTTGGATGATGAGAATGGAGTTTATCATTCTAATTCTACAATGGTACTTGAAGGACTTAGAGCTATTGGATATCAAAGTCCAAGGACGATATGTGGTTGAAAAATAAGCTTTGTCCTATGTGGAGGTTTTGGTTCATACGTTGCTACGGTGTTTGAGCAATAAGTCCGGAGGATGGGATCGATTTTCAACACAAATGGGATGTGGTATTGTTTGCTTATCTAAGGGTTTGACTTATAATTTTCTAAGTATATCTTTGATAATATGGTAGAAAACATAACTAGGAAAAGCGGGTAAGTTTTGATGTACCCTAGGTTCTTACAGATGATGATCTTGAATGTTTCTACACAAACCTGTGCTTTTCATCCCATAAGTGTTTTGACTTCTAAGTTATTTGCTACAATGAGGACTAAATTTGAAGGGACACATTTTCCTTTGTTAGCTGCAATGCTACCTCAGGAGAATGAGGCTGAGAATGAGCTTAATATTGTTATACCTTCTTCCATTCCTACTGATGGAAATCTTTCAGTAGATGGTGATGAGGGTCCTTCTGTTGTTGCTGAGGCTTCTATACCTTCACCTAGATTATGTCCTAGTCCTGCAATTATACAAGTTCCTATTGCTGAAGTCCAAGTTACTATTGATGAAGTTCAGGTTGAACCTGATAGACTATCTACACCAAGTCCTGTTCGGACTTCATTTGGTGAAGGAGGTTCTAATATTGATCGGGTTAATGTTGTTCTGAATGTCTCATCAAGTTCAAATTTCAATCGAGCAATCACACGATGCTAATGAGGATCCTATTACACTTACCTTATTATATGATCGGTGAACAAGCTTACGGTGAGGTGACCGGTCTTAAGAAAGAACTTACGTAAACCAAGTCATTCTTGGTGGGAAGATTGTGGAATTGGAGAATAAAATTGAGCACTTGGAGGAATTGCCGAGTCGGAAGGGTAAAAGAGATGTTTGGTTTCTTCGAGGAGGAGGTCAAGAGAATCTTAATGAATCTCTTGATATATTGGCCGATGTGGCACTTAAATCTAATGTTTCTTCTTCTATTGCTAAATCTTCACAAAGAAAGGTGTCTAGTAAGGAGCCTATTCTATATACTAGCAAAAGACGAAGACATTCTTTGGATAAGGTATCTGTACGACACATCAAAGGAGCTAAATATGAAGGATGCATCTCACGATGGTTTAGTGAAAGAGGTTATTTCGATGGTCAAACTTCATCTATACCGTAACATTCAAATGTTTCACCTTCGTAGATGATGAAGAGGTTTTCTTCTTTGGAGAGTGTATAAGTTGAATGCTCTTCCCAAGTTTTCTACACTGCTGAGGAATTGTCTCAACCTATTTCCTCGATGTGGGTTTGATTGTTTCTTCCGAAACTCACATTGGTTCTGTTGAAATTGGTTCTCACGAGACATCTTCCGAGAAAGGACGGGATCTGTGATTGATGATTTGCTAAAGTCGGTAAAGTGACTAAAGAACAATATCAAGCTCAGTGGCTTGTTTGTTGATTATGAGAATATTCGAGAAGAGTCGTGTTGTGGCTAAATTTCTTCAAGATCGATATGCTTCGATTTGTCTCCGAAAAGAAAGTTAGAGTGGATGCATTCTTTTCTCGATTCTTGATGATCAATGGGATGGTTATATTTCTCAAGGTGTTTCGATCCGGATCTAGCAAAACTTATCTTAGGAGATTCTTTTAATGATGATGATTTTGTGGATAAAATGGTGGCACTTGGTAATCAAAGGAAGAAGGAATCACGACGCAGAGAAGAGCTCTTATTGATCGGAGGAATAAGGCCAAAAGAGAAAACCTATGATCTGTTGCTCGTAAGAGGAATTATATGAGGAGAGTTGTGAAGAATGTTGCTATGTATAATTACGGTATGTCAATGAAGCAAATCATGACTTTATCTCGATGATGCTTTGATTAGACAGTATCATATGGTTATGAAGTTTTCTTCTTCGGTTCTACTTCTTCTTCTATATTGGCAAATAGTGCTTCAATGTCCGATGTTCCTACAACAAGCGACGTAGAACAGCTTGAAATTGTGGATAGTTTTGATGATGTTTTGCCTTGGTGGTATCTCCAAATGCTTCTGGCGATACAACTTGATGTTATTACTTCTTCCGCTATGGATGTTTATGCCGAATCTTCTTTGGTTTCTTCGACATGTTGTCAAGTGTGAAGTTAAGTGATTCTCGATTCAAGAACTGATCTACGACTTGATATCGATAATATTGTTGCTATGGGAAAGCGAGTTTGGTTACAAGAAGTTCGATAGATTGGCTCGAAACATGTTTCAAGGAATACTACTTTAGATCTTAAGGTCGATGAATCTATATTTATTGAGGTTGGATCTCATTGAAGCTTTTCCGAAGGTACTCATGTGGTTTTGGTTAATTGGACCTTTGGAAAGCTTAACAACGTTTATAGGTCGGATCAATCTTTTATTGAATTTAACTTCTTGAAGGATATTCTTCATTTGGTGAATAGACATGATTTGAAAATGTTGTATGAACATGTCATTCAAGATTATAAGTCACATCAAGCAACCGGTTCGGTTTATATTTGTTGGGAGATCTTGAGGTTATGTTTGATTCTCGATTCTCCACATGGTAAAGGGTATTCTATTTGGAAGAATTCTCATAAATGGGAGATTGAGAGTTGGAGATTTTATCCTCTGCCTTGTGTTCGTGTAGTTCGAGACTACATGTGGGATGATTTTGTGTATGCTATCGATAGGCTTTATCCTTTATCCGATATTTTATGGAAAGGTTCTTTGAGACACAAGTTGGAAGTGCCCTAATCCGGTTGGCAATGATGACCTTCATGCTACTCAATGTGTTGGTTTGATTAAGAATCAACTTCTATCACATAAAGGTTCATCTTGATTGTACCATTTTGTAATATTTGTTTTCTTTTGTTATTTTCTTAAAAAAAAAAAAAAAAAAAAAAAAAAAAAAATGCTTTTGATTTTCTAACTTTTATTGCGGTGTTTGTTGTATAATTTTGGTTATTGACTCACCCGATATACTTTGGGTATGTCAAAGAGTTAGCTAGTCCAAAGTGGTACTTTGGTAAAGACACATCAAATCATTGATAGTCGTAATGATTTGCTAAAAATCATAGGGTATGCAACCACCTATGCTTTATTGTCGAGTGTTGTATCAACCGATCGCTAAAAGTAAGGCTCAAATCTTAAAATGTATTATCGGTACAAAAAAACCGCCATGGTCGCAACCACATGCCCTAAGATCGTGGCTACCCGCCAAGATACGGTGTCATTGAATTATAGTCCGATAAACCATTTGCGAAAAGGTTCATCATCGCCTTTCTAAAACTAAACTGCTTGATGGGTTCGAAAAAGTAAGCCCCAATTACAAATGTCAATTTTATATCACCGATCGCTAAAAGTAAGGCTCGGATCTTAAAATGTATTATCGGTACAAAACACCGCCATGGCTGCAACCACATGCCCTAAGATCGTGGCTACCCGCCAAGATACGGGTGTCATTGAATTATAGTCCGATAAACCATTTGCGTAAAAGGTTCATCATCGCCTTACGCATAAATATGAATGTGTCATTGAATTATAGTCCGACAACGCCAACCGCTCAACCGCTCAAACTACATTCATATTACCAAGTGTGTGCCATTTTAAGACTCTTTTCTCATCTCTTGATTCATCGAAAAGGCCGTGATAATTAATAGAGAAAATTACCAAAAGGGACTTTTTCTAAGCATGGTCCGTTTTTAGACTATTTTCAGCCACTTTCCCAAAAGAGCCACGCTCAACTGCTCAAATAGTACACTAAGTGTCAAATCAAATCTTAAAGAAATCTCTTGTTTTGTTTTCTAGCATAATGTCAACGCCAACTGCGGCGCCAACCGACGGTGCTCAATGACCCTCATTATTTCACCTAGGAAATTGAAAAAGGGTGGGAAAATACAATATGTTCTTGCATGTTTTCGGTTCCGCCCACAAAAGGCCACGATCAATAATACAATGAAATTCTCAAAGAAAGATGGGAAACAAAAGAGGATATTGCGAAAAGTAATCTGCACCAAATTACTTGCCACAAGATTCTCTTGATGTCCCATCTTTCTTTGGTGAAATGCACTCACCGCTGATCGGGGCCTTTTGTGGACCGAATCTAGCAACATGCATAAAACAAGAGAAACTTACCAAAAGAGGCTCGATCTAGAAATGTATGAACGGTACAAAACACACGCCATGGCTGCAGCCCACATTCCTCGAGGTGTGGCTACCCACCAAGATACTGGTTATGAAATTGTAGTCCAATCGGGGCCATTTGAAGAAAATAGTCATCATCACCGACTAAACCATATACAATTTATGCACATTCGTGAGGCTTACTTTTCACTTAGACAATTGATAAAGCAAACCAAAAGATTTCCCAAATCCATGTGAACCAAAAACACGCACACAACACACCCATGGTTGAACCAAAACAAGGCTCGGATCAAGAAACAACATCGAGGATGTAACCACCCATGGTCGCAAAAATAATGATATTAAATTGCCACGCCAAGATATGGTACATCGCATCATTTGATTCATCGTCATCACACCTCTTAATTCTCGCATCACCGTTTCCAAGAAAAAGCAAACCAAAAGATTCCCAAAATCCAAGTGATCCGACACACTTGTTTTCTTTTTTTCTTTTGCAACTTTAACCATTGAATATCATCAAAAAAAACACACAAACAACAAGGCTCGGATCAAGAAAACAACATCGGGATGTAACCACCCATGGTCGCAAAAATAATGATATTAAATTGCCACGCCAAGATATGGTACATCGCATCATTTGATTCATCGTCATCACGACCTCTTAATTCTCGCATCATTTGCCGGTCAAAATGTTTATTTTGTTTTTACTCTATTTGAAATGATACAAGATTTGACAATAATATATAGAGTATATATCGTATTGTTGATCATGAATATTTGCATGTGATTTCGGATATTCAACTGTCGGTTTGACAATAAGAGTGGAATCAACTGTCATTCAAAACCAAGCAATATTGAGATATTCACCTATCGGTTTCGAGAATCAGCTGTCATTCAAAACCAAGCAAGTATTGATATGGCCTTTGGTTGAGTGTGGTTTTTCTATTTAATAGTGGACACACTTAATTCACCATTAACCCTACTTCACTTTATTCTAAATATGTCAAAACGTAAAAATAAAAAGTTACATTCAAGGTCGATCTCGATGATATGGAATGGTCAATCAAGGCACCAAAGAGGTCATATTTCACGAGATTGAAGAGAGATATGGCCCAAATGTCGAACCAAGGGACCGATTACCGCCTAAAATTCTAGAAGAGCTAAGACAACAAGTTTACATGGATCAACAAGTACAAGGTGGTAAACCACGTGGTACTACTAACATCAAGGTACCACATTGCGAGAAAGTCAATTCACCTATAAAGATGTACCATGTTTTCCAACAAGGATCCGACTATACGGGGCCATAGTTGTCTAGGATCTTTTCATCTACGGACGTAACATTTGCCATTTATGTTCTTCAAATCTTTTGTACATTAATTGTTAAATACCGATGCTTATTTAGAAGTAAACTGCTTGCCATTTATGTTCTCACATAGTCTTTTTTAAAGTAATAAAAGTAAATCTGCTTATTATACACTAACGCAATGTGACACGGAGATTTGATGCGACACTTGGTGTACAATTGGTACAGATGCCGGATTTGCCACATGTAGTAATATGTATGGGGTCGAGCGGTTGAGCGGTTGAGCGTGGCTCTTTTGGGAAAGAGCCTAGAAAAAGTCTAAAACGGACCATGCTTAGAAAAAGTCCCTTTGGTAATTTTCTCCGAAAGGAGAAAATTAACAGACAACACACCCGCCATGGCTGCAACCACATGCCCTAAGGTGTGGCTACCCGCCAAGATACGGTGTCATTGAATTATAGTCCGACAAACCATTTGCGTAAAACTTTCATCATCGCCTCACTAACTAAATTATCGCTACTCTTAAGGCGTAATAATATATATCATAATATGTGATAATTAAAGAAAGAGACACCTTATTGACGCCTTCACGAAACCACGGGATGCCGTTCGTCACTCCGTCGCATAATAGAGCGGCATTTGCTCCTCAAGGATCATTGTCGTCCAAAATGGGCTAACCATGACCCAATCAAGATCATCAGTCGAAAATGCATCATTAAATCCACAAACAATCCAACATGCCGTGATTTAAAAATTGAAACAGATCATCTATTAAGTACGAACCACCCGCAATAAAGCTTTGAACTCGTACCACATCTAATAAATACGCATCACATCACTTAGCCAACCTCTCGTGTCCCTCGTCTCCGCCCAATAATCCTAGCCAAAACTTGGTTTGCGATCGTCCCTCCGCCCCATGGGAACATAAACAACTCCTTGTTCTTATTCTTTTTGTTTATCCAAAACAATTTTATTTCTCGGATGCACAAAAGCTCGAACATTGTCCCTAGACCAAGACGACATAGATTACGCATTTGGGCAATGGAAATAAGGAATATAATAAAATTATAGAAGCTATATCATTGTTATTAACATTATCAAAAAATGTTATCACTAAAATACCTCTTTGAACGGTTTGAGTTTGATTTCTTTCCCATCCGGTCCAATGACGCTGGAAATACAGGTTTTGAATGTCGCCTTAGAGACCTTCTTGGTGTGGTCGAAGGTTGTCACGTATATGGGGATTGAAGGAGCTTGCCCCGCCTCCTCTCCCGCTCAAAAGGAACGCGTCATGCTTTTACCTTCTTTTCATCATAGTCAAACGCCTCAACATACTTCACATCAACGGGAGTGCTAATTCTGTGGCTAGAGACGGACTCTCATGCCTCTTGAACATGTTGGTCCTCGTCAAAAGAAGAACATCCTGAAAAACAGTTTATCTTGGTGAGTATGGTTAAATTTTTATTAGATTTACATCTACAACGAATATTTACCGGATTAAAAGGAGAGTCCGATATTTGTGCCTCATCACGACATTCTCATCACGAAGAACAGGAGATCGTGAGTTTTGTGCCTCACTCGTCGCACCCTTCATTTGCACATCTTCATCAACTTTTACACTATTCTCAACCCGAAAAACAAAAAGCGTGTGTCAATATCATGTCCGAGTGAATGGTGGTTCGCTTTTTTTTTATTATATTATAATGTTACGAGTATACTCACCATGCGTCTGTGAGACCGTAAGCTTTTGTCGTCATCATAACGGCCTTCATTTCCACATCTTCATCAACTTTAAGAACATTATCATCCCGAAAAGAAGTTTACTTTGTGTTAATGTCATGTTCGCTTTTTTAAATGTAAGATATCATACTTAACATGTTCAAACTATATTTACCTTGCATAAAGGAGAATGTAAGTTTTGTCCTCACTCATCGATCCACATGTTCAACATGTTCAACTTCACAATAGTCTCAACCTATAAAATACATAAATATTTTTGAATGTGCGTGTTATCGATTAAAGGTGAATCTATCATTATATAAAGCGCATAACACATACTTACCGGATCAAGAGTCGAATCCATCTGTTGGGGCTCGTTCATTTCTTGCTTGTTTGGCACATCTTCATCAACGTCACAAAGATTCCCATCCTAATCAAATGCACGTGTAAATATCTCAAATTTTGGGTATGTATTAACTCATAAGATTCATATGTAATTCCTATCATACATTACCCGAACATCCGTATGATCTTGCGGTGAGTCAAAAAGTCATTTATTACTTCTTGCACTTGTTGTGAAGATAAATCGTTCTTAGAACTAAATATATCATCTTGCACATTCAGATTTGCATTAACATTAACATCCTTCACAACATCATCTACATCCATATCACCGCCATTTTGACCACCCGTCTCGAAAAATAAATATATACTTATGTTACGTACTTGGTCAACTAATTGATGTGTACCGAATACTGAAAAAAACGTTGTTATAACAAACCTTTGAATCATCATCTACATCCATACTACCATCATTTTGAGTACCGCTCTGAAAAAATGAAAAGTAACGAATACATTTGTTAATTAGGATCGGAGATTTATTACTGTCTACATAAATAATATGGTTTTATTATACATAACAAGTACAGAAAAACTTAGAAACTAAAATACAACCTACTAGATAAAAACATACAAACTATAACATACAAACAACTTAATAAACTGAACAACTGGATGCGTAGGTAAGTAGCGATTCGTTGAAAGGATTCATGAAGAAGGACCCCGGGTCTCCTTCAACACGAAGATTAATTAATCCTTGTGATCGAACTTGAAGACTTCAAGAGTGTGATCCATTTGGTAAGGTCGATCGATTCAAAACTGATCCCGAACTGTAAATCCAATTAATTTTAGTAAGTGAGGAGTGAAAATGTTAAATAGTGTTTTAAAGGATTTTATATTGTTACCATCCAACAATATCTCCCATATACGAGGCCGTGTGCCATCGATCTCCAATCATGTTGCAAAAATGACAAGAGAGTCTCTTAGTTTTGAAATATAGAAAGGTCTTGCAATCCGATTAAGTAAGTTGTAAGGTATATCTAATACCGAAAAGTGGTTAACCAAATCAAAAGAGACGATCATATAAGATTTTTCGGATGAGCCTAAAGTCCGTTGAGAAGCCACCCAAGAAATAAAACTACCTAATCTGACTGACTTGACCGTTTAAGTCGGAATGAAAGACAATGCATATGTTGACTTTCTAACTTCTTCCAGCATTGAGCTCAATGTAAACACCGAAACATTCCATGGTCCGTGTCCATCAAGCGGATATGAAATCCTTAAATGGTAGGGTCAAACCGATGGATTAACACCAAAACCGATAACTACTTTCTCGATTGATTGACTTAACCAACAAGGAGAACTATAGCAACCGATTTTCTTATTGACGGGTTCCAAAGAATGCCCATCTTATAAGAATCGAAAAACACCACAAACCATGAGAGGTTCCAATAGGCAAAAGATTCAAAAACATGAGACTTGTATTAGAGATGACGTTAGGAAAACTTGGAAAAAACATACGTCGTTGGAACAAATTGACATTATCATCAACAAAAGCTAAAAACTGTGACTCAACAAATCCTTGCTGATAGTGAATAAGGAAACTACAAGGCAAAGACGTGCGAACACCGAAACCAACAAGGAATTTGGAGCTGTCGATGAACGACTTCCATGTCTTTGAAACAGTTCTAAACTGAAGTAAAGCATGTACAGGAAGTTTAGAAATGATTTCAGTTTGAATTTCAAAGGGAATGTTGTCGGACATTTTTTTGAAACAGTGGAAAATAAATCTGTGAATGTGTAGCATTATGAATGTGTAGAAGTGTAGAAGCCTTATTTATAGAGTAAGTAGTTTAGGTGAAGTTAATGAACTAATAGTGTAGGTGAAGTTATTAATACAATGCACTAGTGTCATAAATGAACTACTAGTGTGGGTGAGAGAACTAATAGTGTAGGTGAAGTTAATGAACTACTAGTTTAGGTGAAGTTTTTATTAACTTTACAAAAACTAAAAATTTATAATTTATGCTTAATTTTTATTAACAGATTTTAACAACATAAACTATAGTAGTTTACGTGAAGTTTTTAAAATGCATATCCAAAACAGACCATCATACCACATAAAACACGTATGAATAAGTAATACATCAATAGAGTCGGCATAGAAGCAAAACAAAATATAGATAAAGATTAAAACAATTGCAAGAAATATAACCTTTTCAACAGACACGCTGCGTTGAGATCGTTTCACCCCATTCTTCTCACTAACCCCATCAAGCTTCAAATCAGTATGGATAAATTTCAAGTTCATCAATTTGCCGCTGCATATTAGCCATCCGATCTAAAATGCTGCACTAGGTGGCAATTCTCCATCCATACCCGAATCGCCTATCCCAATCAGCCTCAAATGCTTGACAAATTTATGTAATTGATTAATTTGTTGTTGCATTTTAGCCATCCGAGAAACAATCAAGGTCAGATGGCATCAAATCCCATATCCGCATGCCTTCTTGCGCCTTCCTAATGACCGTGATGTATCCGCATTTGAGATCGAACACCTTCTCCGTGGTCTCAACTTCTCCGGTCGCCGGATATATTGATTGTCGGGTGTGTCTGCGTTATACTTCTTGAAAAACTCTAAACTAGATGTCCACCAAAGTTCTTTCATCTCGATCATCTGCATATAAAAAATTATTATACACTAACGCAAATACCTTAAAAATCATAAACAATTTTTCCAAAAGAGTAGAGTATAACCCGTCGCAAAAGGCGAACCATTTACGCATTACGAAAAGAAGATCATAATCCGTCTTTTTCAAACCTGTGTGCATCCTCCCATGCAACACCCCGAGGATCACATTATCTTCTTTAACCCACCAATTTAGTGAATTGCGGCGGGGTTTCCAAAAGCCAAATCAAGGAATTATTATTACTATTAGCATAAAAATTACTACAATCTTGATTTAAATTCTTAGTATTTAAACAATAGTTACGCACCTTCAAAGCGAACACAATCCATTCAATGTATAAGTTGCAATGTAACCATCGCCTTAGTAGCCTTTTTCACCAAATGTCTATCTCTAACCTTTGAGATAGCATTACAAATCTTATGTGAAACTCAACCCAAATGTACTGCTTTATGGAAATGCATTCCATGCATAAATGTCATCTACTAAAACCAATATCTCGGGGACACCACATTTCTTTCCGCTTGCCGATAAAACATTCTCTAACATCGAACCGCATAAAGGCTAACAAAGATCATCATCCGAAAGTTCATTAAACTCAACTTGATCAAGAAGAACCCTAACTAGTTGTTCAGCTTTTATATTGTTGATTCTCTCATTACGCCTCTCTCTAAGAAAACTTAGCATACGTTTACCAAATCCAGATTCCCGTTTTTTAAAATGCTCTAAAGAAACATCACCAAAGCGAAGACCTAATACTAGACACATATCTTCACGACCAAACTCTAAGTTGTTTCCCCAGATATCAAAATACAATGGAGTGTTTATATCAGGGTTTTCAACAAAGCGTTGATGTTGGAGCAAATAATGAAGCAAATGGTTATCAAGCTCGTATGTTTTTATGTTCAACCATTTCCGAAACCGTGGTTTTAAAAAGTTCAAGACGATCAGCTTGAAACTCACTTTTGTCTTATAGTTTTGATATAGTGCAACTTTGATCTAGCACCGAGCTTCGCAGAATACACCTATACACAAAAATATAAAATAAACATTAGATGCATACACATATTAGCATATGTTATAAACTTATGACCAATAAAAAATAGAGTCATTGACCAATATCTTAATAACCTAAACATCTCACGATGCAGTGTCCAATTTTCGGATAATCAATATATTTCATATATGTTAAGCACAAAACGAGGGTTATTGTGCAGAAATAAGCATACCCTAACATGTATACTAACGTAGTCGGTTTTCTAACAATAATAGTAACAATAACCACACTAAACATCAAATAACCCTAAAAATTTTTAAAAACCCTAAAACAAATATATAATCAAAGTTACTGTACAAATCGAAAAAAATCGATTAAAAATCAAAGGGTATAAAACAGATGTATGTGTTACTGTGAAAATCGCACTTTTTACTTACTTGTCTAGAAGCCATTATCATATAATCGAGTCGAACATCAACGGATCTCGTCTGGAAATGATCTAAACAACAAAACGGTTGTGTGATCAAAGTTTCGGGTGTTGTGTGATCACTGGAAATGATCTAAACAACAACACGGATCCATGCACTGTTAATGTGTGTTTGTGTGTGTTGAGTGTGTGTTTTTTTTGAAGATATTGAATGATTAAAGTTGTAAAAGAAAAATAAAAAAGAAAATAAAAATAGTCATATCCATTGGATTTGGGAAATCTTTTGGGTTGCTTTTTCAATTTCCTAGGTGAAATATTGTGGGTCACTGAAAGACAATCACCGAATTAAGCCGCCGAGTTGACGTTGACATTATGCTAGAAAACAAAACAAGAGATTTCTTTAAGATTTGATTTGACACTTAGTGTATTATTTGAACGAAGACCGGATTTGCCACGTGTCGAAAAATGTATGGGGTTGAAAGAATGAAATAGTTCCCTTTTGGTAATTTTCTAAAAAAATCATTTGATTTGAAATCTATTTTATTAAAAAAATAACGAATGATTAAATGTTTGAATGCTCCTTAATTAGGGCAAAATAAAGAAAACTTGCGAACCAAAATCGAATTTAGTAATTTCAAATACTTTGTTTTTCTTCTACTTTTATGTAGTCGAAGATTTTAGCTCCAGATGTTCATAGTGTTTTTATATAGTTATCATGCTTTGCTGTTTGGCTGAAATTAGCTATATCAAATTCAAAGTTTAAATGTGGACTCTTTCGTAAAGGAGAGGCTTCGAAACACGTTGTTTTGTAGGTTGTGATTACCCATCTGTACATGGTAATCATACTAGGATCCCCTTATTTGTCATTCTTCTACTTTTATGTAGTCGAAGATTTTAGCTCCAGATGTTCATAGTGTTTTTATATAGTTATCATGCTTTGCTTTTTGGCTCAAATTAGCTATATCAAATTCAAAGTTTAAATGTGGACTCTTTCATAAAGGAGAGGCTTCGAAACACCTTGTTTTGTAGGTTGTGATTACCCATCTGTACATGGTAATCATACTAGGATCCCCTTTTTTGTCGTTATTGAGAGCTTCTCAGACTTTTGGCCTGTAGTCAAAGCCTTTAATCAGATTTCACCTTCCTTTTCTTTTTTTTTGGGTAAAAGGTCAAAACGACCCGGTAAATGTATTACTCCAAAAAACAAGTTATACAAAGGATATGGGTGAAGTCCCATATCTCAAAACTGATTACATAGGCGATAAAGATACATAACAAGCAGACAACTAAGTCGCTTAAAATAACAAAACTAGAACTTATGACAAGCCATAAGAACTTAACCAAGAAACAAAGCAACCTAGCTAACCAGTTAGCCTACCGTGAAAGATGAACTTTCACCGTAATTGGGTTAGCCGATTCTTTATTTACATGTGTACCATGTTCTTCATCTTCATCGCTCACCAAAGCAAGATATCTAATTAGATGTAGTAATATTACCATCCCGAGAGGTAGAGCAGTAGACTTCAACATAGACGACGATGCGGGTGCATTACCCATAGTATTTGCTCCCCTTAGTAGATTCATTTAAAAGCGCCTTCACAAGATATCCGACATTCCGAGCAATGTATGGACCAACAAACTGATTACCATTAGTAGACTTGGCTTTACCCTTCTTCGATCTCGCTTTCTTACCCACCTTTGAATCCATCATTGTTCGAACCACACTAGAGTTACAACTTGTGAAGTGGATAAACAGGAGAACTCACCACCTTTTTTGGACATTGATCATGAATATGACCAAATATTTTGCATATACCACATCTGGGTGGCCTCCATTCATATTCAACACGGATTGTCTCTTTAGTAAAACCCTCCCCTGAAAGTGAAGGAAAACCAATAGTAACGACCTCCACGAGATCAGCATCAGAATTGACCTCAACAAGACATCTTGCAAAACTACTTCTACCCCACGATTCCTTACACATAGAGGTCGTGTACGAATCAAGCATAACAGGTTTACCAAGAAAAGTAGCAATGAAACTAATACCATCCTCTTCAAAAACTTGAAGAGGAACATCATGCAGTTTAACCCATACCGGAATGCTATTGCTTGACAATGGTCCTTTGATTTTCAGAATAAAAATTACGTTAAGAAGGCCAATATGTATAATCTACCAATTATATGCGTTCGTGAAGGCAGTCCTCCTTTGCCGGATGCATATAATACCTCTTTAACTGGTTTAGGTACAATGGTAAACTCTTTATTCAAAATATTATTGTTACGTAAATTGGTATATCGTTTTGCCATATTCTATATAAGAACCATTACTAATGTCCTTTTTTTTGGTATTATCTGTTGCTTGATGTTGCAGTGTTGGATCCTATTTCTAACGAATCATTGGGAACGCAAAGTCTTCAATTTGCCGAGAAATGTTATCCTATGCAGAACAATATACTTTTAAGACTAACAAACGAGCAGGTTGGATTTTCACTTTATACCTACATTCACAGCTACAATATTATATCTACTAAATGACTGAATGATTTTTTTTTTATTTTTTTTTTTTATTTTTTTTTTTATTTTTTTTTTACAGATCTCTCCGGGTGTATGGTACTTTGGTCTATTTAATGGCATTGGATCCATGAGGACACAATCAAAGATGGTAGCCCTGATATAATTGCTAGCTCTCCCTAGTTTTTCTTTTTGCCAACATATTTTTATTATCGATATGGTGTTACAGATAAACCGAGGATCTGGGTATTCTTTTAGTGGGAATGTGAGCATTGAAGGTTGTATGGGCCCATCTATCTCGGGCCAGTTCTGTAACAGAACCGTTGACCAACTTTCTTGCGCTGACCAGAATTCAACACAAGAAAACGTTATTTCTTGCATTAACAATCACGAAAGCTCTTGCAGCGGTCAGAATGAACCAAAAGTCTATTCCTTGGACTTGCTTAGTATTTCAGAAAGAATAACGATTTCAGCTGCAATTGTTAAAGTCAACCGAAGTCAACTTCCAGATGGTACAAGTAATTATAGTAGCATCGGTTTAATGTTATGTCCGCATGGTGCCATGCCATCGCCATCTATTCATGATTATTCGGTAATATCAATGATGCCCCTTGGCTATACAGTCGCCAAAAGTGGGTATGTGGTATATCACCGTCTTACCCCTGGACCTCACAAATGGAACAATGAGGAACATGAAAGTTTGCTATTCATTGTTGTGGCAAATAAATCAATGTCCTCAAAATAAAGCTGGTTTCAACTGTATGTGGGAACGATACATGCTTCAGGTTAGTTATAACTATAATTAGCTTCATATTCCATGTTATTTGCACAGCTTTTCTTTCTGTGAATTAATACTATAGGTGGCAAAATGATCGGGTCAAAATTGGCCGTTGACCTGTCAATGTTTATTGGAATTACGAATAATAATAAATATATCTTATATGATTAAGAAATAGTATTTTTAAACGTTTGAATATGGTATCGGCTACCTCTTTTATTAGAACTATTTACCCGTTAGCAGTAAAGTATTACCCCAAATGACCTATTTAACTCTGATTGTTAATATCTGCAGACTGTTTTGAGGAAAGATCCTTCTCTCCCTTTCGAATCATATTATTTACCGGTGGCCAATAAAGGATCTTCGCATTCATCTAATTTTCTTCTCGAGCCGCTTCTTAGCAACTCTTCACTCAGTCAAAGTCAAGATTTTGCATGGACTTACTTTGCAGTAGAAGTCCCGTCTGGTGCAGCTGGAGGAAGCATTCATTTGCGAATTAATTCAGATACTAAGTTGGATCACGAAATTTATGTTTCATATGGTGGATTGCCATTAGAAGATAGATGGGATTACTTTTATGCGAACTCAACAAGTAACAGCAATGGTTCTATGTTCTTTAACTTGTATGACTCAGATGAAAAAACTATTGGTTTTTACATCGTCTATGCTAAAGGAGGAATTTGGAATTTTGGTATAAAACATTTGACTTCTACGCGTACAAGTCAAAGTCAAACTACTATGTCGATTTCTGTCGAAAGATGTTCAAGAAAGTGCTCTTCTCATGGAACATGTCAAGATGTTGTTGAGATGAGTGGATTGGCAATCTACAGGTATTTCACATATTGTCTGCGATCATATTTATATAAATAGCTTGATTTGTTAATGCTCTTTTTAGTTGATTGTTACGGAGTTTATGATTAATTCATATAATTTATTTTCAGCTACTGTTGGTGTGATCGTACCCATGGAGGCTTCGACTGTAGTGTTGAACTTGTTTCTCATCGAGGTAACTTTTTATGATCAAATATAAAATAGACAAACAGGAAATAATGGTTTCTTTTTAAAAATTTATCATAGCAAGTATATGTGACGGACCCATTTTCACTATACAGAAAATGAAAACAAAATTGAAACCACCTAAATGAGAATTGTTTTTTCAAGAGTAGACACATATGTTTGATGTGTTCAAATGTATGTGCTATCAAGTGTCTTCGTCAAAAACAGGAAAACTCATATTTCATGTCAAGTAACCAAAATACCCTTCTTCTTTCAATATGGTTGGATCTTTTTCACGGTAGACATTTTTATCTAGAAGGGTAATCTTGGAACTCTAAGAATCTTTTTAATTGGGTATGGTTAATGTAAAAGTGGCTGTAGTGTGTTTTCGTATAAGCTTGTGTGGCTCTGTGCATATGTTACCTCTCAGATTGTACTTTTTCCATCGTATCGTTGGCATGAATTATGGTTTCATATGATGTTCAATGAAATCTCTTGTAGGGCATATATTGCAATCAGTTTCGCTTATCGCATCCAATGCTGCATTCGTGTTTCCTGCTTTTTGGGCCCTACGTCAGAAGGTAACAATATGTTAAGTTTTTAGAAACTCTTTAAAATACGCTATTTATCGAGTGTTTGACTATTTGCAATTTTTATGGGACAATGAAGTACATGTTTGACTTTAAAGTCGAACAAAATAGTTCCCAACTCGAATCAACACAAACTCTTTACTACGACTAATAAGTGCACAAACATCACAAACTCTTTACCTTTTTACAACATTTTTTTTTATGATGTGAAACATATAAACAGTAACTGACTTAAGGTCGTTATCAAATATTTTTTGTGACCCTGTTATTTTACATATCTGTTAATACAGGCATTTGCAGAATGGGTCCTATATACATCTAGTGGTATTTCAAGCGGCTTATATCACGCGTGTGATGTTGGCACTTGGTGTGCATTATCTTTTCGAGTGTTACAGGTCCATTATACTCCTCCTTGTGACACACACACACACACAGACACACATGTTTTGAAATTGTAATAAAGTCTGTTATTGATGTAATTTCAGTTCATGGATTTCTGGCTTTCATTTATGGCTGTCGTGAGCACATTTGTGTACTTAGCTGCCATTGATGAATCTTCAAAGAGGACAATTCATACAGTTGTTGCCATTCTTACAGCACTCATGGCCGAAACAGGAGCAACAAGGTATGCTTTA
The DNA here is from genome assembly GCA_022545495.1 of Chrysanthemum lavandulifolium. Classification (NCBI taxonomy): domain Eukaryota; kingdom Viridiplantae; phylum Streptophyta; class Magnoliopsida; order Asterales; family Asteraceae; genus Chrysanthemum; species Chrysanthemum lavandulifolium. The sequence goes on from CM040243.1 coordinate 51,692,526, forward strand.
CGTGGTATACTGTTTACATAGGAATTTGTAAACTTTTTTTGACAATTACTCTCGAAGCTTTGAGATATCATATGAACAACAAAAAATGATGCATGGGTGTTTTTTTTGACAGATCATCCAACATTGTTCTTGTTATAGCAATCGGAGCAATCGGCCTTCTTGCTGGTTGGTTGATAGAGTTTTTTGCACGTTATAAACGAGGATCATTTTCTGCCGAACTTCTACTGAATATGCTTCAAAGGTATGAATGTGAGATTCTACTTTATATGAAATTTTTGTGTTACAAAAAAGTAACGTGTGCAAATTTATGAAATGTTTTAGGTGGCAGATTAAAGGATGGCTTCCAAATCTTGTAAAGACGGTTCTTCGACGTTTTCGGTGGTTTTTCGTGCTTGCAGGTTTCGTTGCATTAGCAATGGCCGCCATAAGCTGGAGTCTTGAATCAACCGAAAGTTACTGGTTTTGGCACAGGTTCGTTAAAGCTACTTGCTTTGTGTGGAATTTTAGTTAACGTCGATAATGTGTTAATCACATGACTTGGTTTGCAGCATGTGGCATGTATCAATATACACTTCTTCCTTCTTTTTTCTATGCTCAAAAGTGAATGTTATCGAGTGTGAAAATCAAGGGTCTACAAACACAAACTATCAGTTGACTCGACAAGATTCTCTTTCAAGAGGTGAAGACCAACCGGCCAATGCGTAGCTTATAGTTTGATGGTCTTTATAAGAGGCCGGATAGGGTTTATAGGAGGAAAAAAAATGTAATTCAGAAAGTTATAGAAAATGGATATTAGAAGTTTAGGATCATGTAAACTTACGGGGGCTCTTGTAAATCCGCATCCTTTGGTATAATTTTGAGTTTTAGCTTTTTTCTTCTTCAAGAATTCCCAGAAATACAATGAGCCTGGCTTATGCCGAGAAAAACATATTTTAACTATTATTAAGAATTTAATACGAGTATATAAAGATTTTTGTTCACTTGAAAATTTAAGATTTTTACCTTTTACGAAATTATTTGATTTCAATATGATGTAACTAAATTTTATTTGTGTGAACATTCATTTACCAAGTGTTATTTAAAGTTGATGGATTACCTTTTTTTTTCTACCGTGAGGAAAATGAAAGGGATGATGCCTTTTACGTTGATGTAACTACTTTATATATATGATTGTAAGAAACTATAAGTGTGTCACATGCAATGGTAAAAAGTAACAATGGTTTTATACAACAAATTAGTGTATAACATGATTTGATAATTTGATGTCTATAAGAGTGGACGGTGTGGGATTTGTCTTCGCTCGCCGTCGCCTACGTGGAGGCTCGTCGTGGGCCGCCGCCACACCGGCGTTGCCCGTCGTGGCTCGCCGTCGCTTCCAAAATCGTCGAACGACGAAGCAACTATCCGACATTCATTGATTAAATATTTCCTTTAAGAATATATCCGCTGCCTAACGTTTAAAAACATTTTTTTTTTTTTTTTTATTTTAAAACCCACCACTCACTCTATAAATTAACATAACATTTCATACAAGTTTTCATATTCAATCAAAACATATCCATTCAAACTTGTCAAAACATGAATTACGATAATAATCATCTTATTCCGCGATAGTGATCTTGAAGAGTTAACGAGTTAGAAATGTTTATTCAAGAGTTCGAGCCGAGCAAACGTTGCAGTGAACAAGCACCGGTCCTTCAAAGCGTCGTCAATATGTCCTCGTGAACGTGAAATTGTCAAGACGTCTTCACGACTATTTTGGCGACAACCCAAAATATTCGGACGCTCATTTTAGACGTCGATTTCAGATGAGCCGTCGTCTATTTCTACAAATAGTGCAAGGTATTGAAACATATATTGAAACTCATCATCCTCTTCCTAGTCATTTTGATTTCTTTAGAATGCGACCCGATGCTAGGGGTGTAATGAGTTTTAGTGTGCTTCTGAAATGCACATGTGCCTTACGCCAATTGGCTTACGGGATATCAGCTGATGCATTAGATGAGTATTTACAAATAGGTGAACATTGTGCACGCGATTGCCTAGATTTTTTTCTTATGTGCATAATCCAACTATTTATTAAGGAGTTTTTAAGAAAACCGATGAGGATGACATTCAGAATTTATACTATGCACATAAACCTGCTCATGGGCTTCCGGAATGTTGGGAGCATCGATTGTATGCACCGGAATGGAGAAACTGTCCTAAAGAATGGCAAGGCCAATTTCATAGAGGTGATAAAAATATCCCACTATAATGCTTGAGGTCATGTTGCTTCACACGATTTGTGGATTTGGCATGCTTTTTGGGGTAGCGGTGCGAATAACGATCTAACGGTTTAAATAATTCTCCGATATTCGACGACTTGCTTGATGACATCGCCTCGAGGTCGAGTTTGAAGTTTATGGGTGTAAATTTAAGCAAAGGTATTATCTAGTCGACGGAATCTACCCGGAGCGGCATCTTCGTCAAGTCATTTACAGCAGCAACTAATCCAAAAATGCCGCATTCAAAGCGAAACAAGAAAGTGCTCGAAAAGACATCGAAAGAGCTTTTGGTGTCCTCCGGGACGTTGGCATATCATTGCCCAACCGCGCGGCAATTTACTATTAGCAAGTTACGGAGAATCATGTACGCGTGCATCATAATGCATAACATGATTTTGAAAGATGAAAATTTTGCGATATCGATATTGTCAAACGATATTTCTCCAACACCAAATTTACAGCAGATATGGATTGAACGCTGCAAGTGCAAAGAAAAAAGCCAAAGAACTACATGATAAACGCACACGCAAAGCTTCAACGATGTCTCATCGACCATGTTGGCAACAAGTTCAATGGGCACAATTTCAACAACATAATCCGGATAATTAGTTTCGTTATAATTTCATGTATTTCTTGCGTATGTTTTTTTTTCGATCTTTTTTATGTTTAGTACGCTTTTATTAAGTTATGTATTGTATTTTTAATTGAATGAAATGAATTTATTTAGCTTTTATTTGGAAGTGAAAATTGAATAAAAAATAAAGCCAGCAAGTAGTGGTGGGGTAAAACGAAGAGGTTGAGGTTTGTTATGGTGAGTGAGGGTTTGTTATGGTTAGTTAATGAGAAAACGAGATCTTGATGTACAGGTGGCTGCCACGATTTAACTTACGTTATATGACACCTTCCATTTCTAACTTAGTCCCACATCGGTAGCAAGTAAGGATAAGGAGATATATATAAGAAAGTATGATTGTGCAATGCAGTCAAAGGGTGGGGGTTGAGCTACAAATATTTTATTTGTGGCTCTTCTCTCTCTTAGATTTTGTACATATTAACATTTGTTCTAATTGTGATATATCGAATGAAACATATCTTTTCGTTCATGTTTATTTGTTTGTTATTGGTTTTAAACTCTCGTGCAAGCGGCTTTGGAATACGACGCATAGAACGGAGTTTCGACAAAATGAGAAGGATGAAAAATAACTATACTCACACATTAAAAATGCTCTTCTCTCTCTTAGATTTTTTACATATTAACATTTGTTCTAATTGTGATATATCGAATGAAACATATCTTTTCGTTCATGTTTATTTGTTTGTTATTGGTTTTAAACTCTCGTGCAAGCGGCTTTGGAATACGACGCATAGAACGGAGTTTCGACAAAATGAGAAGGATGGGAAATAACTATACTCACACATTAAAAATGCATCGACTTGAATTAAATGCATTTTTAATCTTTTAGATGAACCATGATATATTTTCTATCAAAAAATTAGATGCATATACATATATTAGATGCATTTCATCGAGTTATATGAATCCTATGCATTTTTCGTCTTCTGCGGGTCAAATTTGTTGCTAGTACTATTTTGCATCGTTTTCACTTTAAAATCACTTTCGTAACTATTTGGGATGCATCTAAATGAATAGAGATGCATCTAATTTAAGACGATACATCTCAAATGTGTTATATATTTATTTTTCATTCTTCCAATTTAAGTTTTTTTTTTTTTTTTTTTTTCATTGAACCCTTACTCATCATAATAAATCTATACTACATATAAAGTAAAAATGATCAATGTTAAAAAAATGGTCAAGCCCATGCATTTAAAAAGGAAAATATGAGATATGACTTACGGAGTATATGACTTTTAGAAAGAAAAGTATTGGAAATATTGAAAACTATGACCTTGACTCAGTTTAATTTGATCCATTTCTTGACCGGAATGGTTTAACCGGTTGAACCACCCAGGTCGAAGCGGATTTCAGAACATTATATTTAATCCCAAATCCTCAAACTTTTATTATTTTTCGTTTATAATTTATAAACTTTTTATTATCACGAAAACTATATGCCGCTATAAAATCTCGTGGCTATGCACGGATACTCGTCTAGTGTGCAATATAGGTGTTCAAACATAATGAAAATTAAATAGAAGATCACATATAAAGTAAAAATAATCAATGTTGAAATGTTGAAAAATGGTCAAGCCCTTGCATTTGAAAAACAAATTATTACTTATATGACATTTGGAAAGGAAATTATTGAAAACTATGACTTATATCACACATGTTAAAAAAAAATAATAATAAATAAAATTAAAAAAAAATACACATTGAAAACCCGGTTAACTCGACGAGTTGACCCAGTTTAATTTGATATGTTTTTTTGACCGAAACGGTTCAACCGATTGAACCGGATTTCAAAACTTTATATTTAATCCCAAATCTTCAAACTTTTATTGTTTTTCGTTTATAACTCATAAACTTTTTATTATTACGAAAACTATTTGCCGCTATAAAATCCCGTGACTATGCACGAGCAGTCGTCTAGTTTATAAAAGATTGTTATGTTTAAAAAAGTTGAAGTTTTAAGTCTCGTGTATTTATTTGCATATATTAATTACTTTTGTTTCAGTTTGATAATTATGACATGCACATATACGAAGTTTTTTGGATTATACTCAATGTAATAATTTCGTATTGAGGGTTGAAGTTAGTCACTCGTATGGTTTCTCACGTATGGTAAAGACTTCAAAGGGTGATCAGAGTCACGAGTTTGGGTAACGCTCACTAGGTGATTAATGTGTGTAAAGTTTTAGTCGGGAATGACTTGGTCCATTTCGAGGAAATAGCATGTTATTTGTAGAAATGCATTTAGTGTTGTTTCCAACCACAGTTGCGATCCATCGGTTTGTGGGATGTCCACGCGGTGGGTAAATACGTATGCAAGTTTCCCAAGATCTATCGGCCACAACTCAGATCCTTGTCAAAGAAACTTGAATAAGTAGTGTAACATGAAAAGCGTTATATTAGGCGCAAAAGAACACTCGCCTTGAAATTACTTAGGGTGGTGGCAACCACGCCTTCACGCCTAATCACCCACCAATAATATCCTTCCATCTCATCTCATACCAATCTCATACCTAATAATAGATTTTTAGTGGCAACCATGCTAACTTCATACCTCATATATATATATATATATATATATATATATATATATATATATATATATATATATATATATATATATATATATTAATAATTATATAAAACAATTTAATAAAAACATATTATTTTATTAATACTTAAAAGAAAATTACATGATACTTATTAAAAAACACTAATCATCAAGGTATGGTAAGTCTTGAATATTCACATACTCCGTAAGATCATAACGAGACGGTGATGGATATTTTCATCTTGTAACTCCTAGTAGTACATTCGGGTCATAAACTGGCGTGACCGCGGATCCATTATACGAACCGTGATATTCCACCCCGTCGCCTTTTAAAATCATATTGTGTAATATAACACACAAAATTAAAAATACCGAATTATATAAAAATAATAAATAACTAATTATATAAAAATTAAAATAACGAATTATATAAAATAATAAATAACGAATTATATAAAAATTAAAAATAACGAATAATATAAAAATAATAAATAACGAATAATATAAAAATTAAAAATACCGAATTATATAAAAATAATAAAAATACCGAATTATAAAAAATTTAAAATACCGAATTATATAAAAATAATAAAACCGAATTATATAAAAATAATAATACCGAATTATATAAAATAAAATAACATGATGTTCTTCGTGTCATGTTTAAGTAGTCATAGTATCTATCCGGAGGTCCACCCGCATCGAAAGTTGATTTAATAGTCATGTACATTTTTGCAACGCCGTGAAACTTTTTTCCCCTAGCGCTCACGCCCTCTTGAAACCATTCAAATTCGCTCAATATCACCTACAATTTTAGAAACAAGCTTTTATCCATACGAAATCTTTCATGAAAACATCAAAGGAAACTTTGGGTTTTTTCACGAAATAGTCATTCATTAGAGTTTCTAGCGTTTTCACGATAACGGTAACATGTCTTGGCAGAGCTAGCCGTGTCTTCAATGCTATCGCACGCGGCTAAATAGGTTTCTACAGAACCCATTGGAAATATGTCCCCGGAAGAGTCGGATAAAAATCTAACTCATCCTCGGATGAAGAAGATGAAGATGAAGATGATGATGAATACATTTTGTTTGTGAAATAGAAATGATATTGTTTGAGAAAAAATAGAGATGTTATTGTGTTTAAATAGGGAGGGAAAAAAAAAGGATTTTTATTTTTTTTAAATGCACCTAACGGCTCTTTTTGAGTTTCAATGCACCCTTAACGTCTTTTTTTTGCCCATGTAGATTCGGCATACTTTGCCGATTGTGATGTCTCTCATCCCATGCCGCCCCATGCCGATTGCGAGGCATTACTCATGTCGATCGGCATTGTCCAAACCGAACCCCATCCCGCGAGCGTTGCCAATACCCTTAGAGGCGTATTCACATGATCTGGATGCATACCCAGAAATAAGTTTTATAGCGTGCACGAATAGAATAATCTATATCAGTTCAATGCAACCCTTAAGTGAGTGCAAATTTTGTGACATTTTGTCACATTAATTCCTTTAATTCTTTTTTATCTCTAGAAACTAAATTTACAGCTATTAAGTTGTACAGTGATTCCAACACATTGTACAACTCTAAGCATCGGGGATGAGCTTCATCTCTAGATACAAAACCATGAACCTCTCCATTAACCTCTAACCAACTAAAGCCTGGTACCTTTACACAACAATTATCCCGCATCTTCTTACGAACTTTAGCCACATCTAACCATTTCCCAGAATGCGCATACGTGTTTGACATAAGAGCATAATTCACATTCTTGTTTGGCTCCAACACGAAAAGTTTTTCACTTGCCCATTTTGCTAAGTCAATATTTTTGTAGACCATACAATGTCCAATGAAAGCTCCTAGTGTGTCGGGTCCAGGTGGCATTGACATTGAAAGCAGAACATTTAAAGCCTCATCTAGTAGACCAGCTCGACCAAGTAGGTCAACTAGGCAAGTATAATGCTCCATTTCTGGCATGATATTATACTCTTTGGTCATTGATTCAAAGTAATGTAGACCGTCACTTACCAATCCACCATGGCTACATGCAGAAAGAACACTAAGAAACAAGATTTTATCGGGTTTTAGTACACTTTTCAGTATCATTTTGTTGAAAAGATCGATGGCGTTTCTTGAAAGACCATGAAATGCATACGCGTTTATCATAGAAGTATATGACACAATATCAGGTCTTTCAATTGAGCTAAATGATTTTAAAGCGGAAGCTATGTTCCCAGTTTTGGAGTATGCATTTACAAGAGCATTAGAAACCGATATGAATGACACACTCCCAGTTTTTAACACGAAAGAATGAAGTTGTATTATTTCACTGTATAAAGAAAGATCTCCACACGAGCTAACGACACTAGCTAAAGTCAGTTCATCAGGGAAACTATTTTCTCGCAACATTTCCATTAATAACTTCATAGCTTCCTTACCATCGTCACATTGTCCATAACCAACAATCATAGTGTTCCAAGATATCACATTCCTTGTAGACATGTTATTAAACACCTTACGAGCATCAATAACACTTTCATTCTTCACGTACATATCAATGAGCGTACTGGCCACCACCACATCCCTATCAAACCCAAACCTTACCACAAGACTATGTATCCCCTTTCCCAATCCACAATAACCAAAACTAGCACAACAATTCACCAAACTCGTATACGTAAACTCATCACCCTTAAAACCCTCCAACCGCATCATCCAAAACACTCTCAAACCATCATCTCTCAACCCATTTAACGCATAACACGCTACCATCACATTCCACAAAACCAAATCTTTCACCACCACACCCTCAAAAACTCGCCTCGCGTCACAAACAAATCCAAACTTCCCATACATATCAACCAAACAACTACTCACATAACAATCTTCACAAAACCCAAATTTCGCAATCCAACAATGCACCATCCTACCCATCCCAACTTCCCCTACGCGTATCGCCAAACTAACTAAATTCAAAAAAGTAACACTATCCGGCTTAACCCCATTTGCCAACATTCTTCTAAAATAACAAAAACCCGTATCGAAACCACGAACCATAACATTCCAAGTGACAATATTTCTCACAAGCATTTCATCAAACAGTTTATGGGCATTACTAAACTTATCACATTTGATATAAAAACTTAAGAGATGATTTTGTAATGATAATATGTTATTGTAACCTAGCTTAATTATAGGTGAATGTATTTGTTTCCCTTGAATATAAAGACCCTTTTTAGCTAAGATTTTTAAAGTGTTGGAACAGTAAATAAAATTGATGGTTTCTTGGTAACTAACTTGGGTTGTTATTAACTGTTTTTTGAAAAGGTTGGTTGGGTTTTGTTTTAAGAAGCATTTAAGCATTGTCATCAAAACAATATTTAGTAATTTGATGTAATTTTAAAATTAGCAAATACTAGTAATAAATATATTATTGAATTGTGTTTTTATATTTAGAAAGAGTTAATTGTATTTTTGGTCCTTGTGGTAGGGTCAAATTGCAGGTTTGGTTTCTAAAACTTTGAAAGTGCAATGATAGTCCTAATTTTAAAGTTTGGATTGCACTTTTGGTCCTTAATCAGTGTGAAATGACCAAATTACCCTTGTATTCATTGAATAAGACAAAGGGTATTTTAGTCATTTCTTACTTTATTCAGGGACCAAAATTGCAATCTAAATTTTAAAATGAGGACTATCATTACACTTTCAAAGTTTTAAGGACTAAACTTGCAATTTGACCATACCACAAGGACCAAAAATGCAATTAACTCTATTTAGAAAAGAAGGATCGGATATGTATTTGTAATAAATACGTAGCTTTGTGAACAAATAATTTTAATGGAGAATCGCATATATATCCCTTTAAAGACTAATAATCACAGATATATCCAAGAAACTAATAATTGCGTATATATTCTTGAAAGACTTAAATATGTCATCTATATC